>CM028343.1:14070881-14506881 GCA_016618105.1 Dendrobium huoshanense | reverse complement strand
AAATAGTAAATGTAAGAACTTAGAATGGAATAATGGATACTAAGTTACTAATCCAATAGTTAAACTGATAAATTGAATACTAATTTACTAACCCAATAGACTGGAGAGATGTATAGAAATTTATGGTACTTGTCTGGCATAAGGTTACACTTCTCATTTAAGAGATAGGTAAAAATATCTAAATGTTCATTGCCTAACCAACTGTCGCTTAATAACTCATCAATATCAGATCTGGAAATAAGAATGTTAAGCACAAACAAGATACTATCATCCCTGCAAAAAAAAAAAAAAAAACATTAAATACGCACATCACAAGCATAACACACGCATATCATACGCACATCACAAGCATACCACACGCATATTATACGCATACCACACGCATATCATACGCATACAGATCTGCAAACAAAAATAAAGTTATAATTTTTTACCTTTTAGAGAACTTCTTCAAACATTCTAGCACAAAATTTCTCTTCTCAGAAGTCAAACACAAAAGACCTCTGTAATTTTCTATTTCAACTGCATGAACATAAGTTACAGGTTTTATTTGAATGTTATCTACAGGTATTGGTTCATTTGGATTTGTATATTGAACAATTTGCATTTCTGCTGGGACTGGCTCATTTGTTAGGATTGGATCTTTTGGTGGGATTGACTCATTTGGTTCATTGAGGCTGTGGGGTGGGATATCTGATCTCTGTCTCTTATTGGAAGATGAAGAGTAGGCTGAGTAGCTAGCAGATCTTTTCTGAGGAACTTCTTTGCTCTGATCAATGAAATTATTGAGCTTGACCTCAATAACTCTAACTCTCTCAGTAAGATCTTCAAACTTTGTGCTCAGTCTGTCTTCAAATTCTCGAAAAAGTTTTGTACATGTTTCTTGGCAGGATTTCATTATTGTTTCTTGTATAGACTGAAGTGCTTCAGCAGAAAAACTTAAATGTGGTTGCTGAGGAGATTGGTGGGGGTCTTGCTGAGGAGGTGGGGTATGATGGGGAGATTGGTGGGGGTCTCTTGCTGAGGAGGTGGGGCATGATGGGGAGATTAGGGGGGGGTTGTTTTGAGGGGAATCAGGGGATGTAGGACTGTCTGGTGGATATTTCTCAACATTAACCATATCCATTTCAGCCTGGGAAACTGCTTGAAGGACATTACAAATCTGACTTCTCCTTATATTAGCAAATAAGTTAGTTATCACCTCTGTAGTATATACAATATCATCGGCCCATCGAAGAAAACGGGGCTTTCTGTCAGCATACATAGGAGCATGCTCCAGGAACCAAATCTGCATAAGATGAAAGAAAATTTTAGCACTCACATTGAGCCAATAAAAATTTGAATGAATTTAGCAGTTATCACTCACAATTAGCAGAGATACAAAACCGTTGATGTAACCTACTGGCTTCTTATTTGAAATCTTGGAGGATGCCTTATTAAACTCTCCAACTAAAAACTCCCTAATTGAACTAGCCCAGTTTATTGACAAAAATTCATCTGGATTATTTGCTATTCTTTGAATCAACCGGGGGGTTTTGAAGTTGTTAAGTTGAAAAAGTAAATTTGAACATAAATACATGATAAACGTTCTTAACATAGTCTCCGGGGGGGTTTTCTTGTTCAACTCCATAAAGTCATTCCTTATTTCCGTTGATGTAACTGAAGTATGTGCTAAGGAATGCCAGGATATTTCTTCTCCTTTATTTGGCAAACCAGTAAGAAGAGCCACTTCATCAGCAGTGAAAGGAATGGGTTGACCTCTTATAACAAAGCATTGTTTTGAAATGTCCCACCTTGAGATCAGCTCATAAATTAGAGGGACATTTTGCTCAAACCTAGGAAATTCCAGAAACTGTATCATCTTTAAATCTTTCAATTTGTCCTTGACTTCAGGAGTAATTTGCCGAGCAAAGTTATCACAGTTTGTTCGGAATGAAGAAACATAGCATCTATAGGTAATTGGACGAACATATATCTGAAAATTGTAAAAAATTATAGATTAAAAATAAGTAAATGAGATACGCACAAAAAACGCACAACATACGCAGACTATAAGCAACGGTCACGCACAGTGTACGCATACCACACGCATATATTACGCACATCACACGCACAGTATAGGGAACATATAGCAAATTATATGCACGCATAACGTACGCACAACATACGCAGACTATAAGTCACGGTCACGCATAGTGTACGCATACTACACGCATATATTACGCACATCACACGCACAGTACAGGGAACATAAAGTAAATTATACGCACGCATAAAGTACGCACAATATAAGCATGGAGTAAGCAATGTGAACGCATAGTGGACGCACAAAAGACGCATATCGTACGCACAGCCTACGCATATTTACTCGATGTTTAAAATTTGGTTAGGTTTTATGTTTCAAATTTCAACATAAATTTATCATAAACCCTGATTACAGAGAAAACACGATGGCATCACAGTATCAAACATTTAAAAAGTTCGGAGAAGCCATGCATACGCATAGAATAAGCATAAAATCGGAGAGCCTTGAACGCCAACGCATAGCATAACCATAAAATACGCATTACAAAACAGAAAACATAGCATTAAATTACCTTTTTCTTTGGGGGTGACGCCATCTTAGAAGAAACTGAGTGAAGAATGCTTGAAAATTGAAATTCCTCCGGGTGAATGCTTGAAAGTTCGAAAGTTTACTGTAACTTTAAAATCGAAACGTCGACTCCGGCATTCGACCTTTACAAGGGTTTAAATGTTGATGCCACGTCGACATTTCACTAGGCGCGCCACGTCGGCAACTGGGTATAGTTTGAGGCTGAAAAAAAAAAAATTTAGGTTAAGTTTTAAAAAGGCGACGCCTTAAATAAATGAGGAGAGGCGCGCAGTAAACTTGAGGCGTAAGCTTCATAAACTAAACTTATTGCGTAGGCTTTGAGGCTTAATTGGATGAAATTGCGCTGAGGCGCGCCTCAAGGCGCGCCTTTCATTGCTCAATTTTAAACGTTGGGCTGTAAGGGATTTTTAGGGGAAGTTTATGCACTTTTATTCATAGGCTCAATAGTTTTCTTAATGGATTCAGTGATAGGGATTTACTTGGTTGATTGAACTTAGATTGAGATGCACTTTTTTTCTTTAGTAAACTTGCAATGGTCGAGTATGAAGTTGTTCTGATATAGGCAAGAATGGCTGGTTTTGAAATAGAGTTGTTTGCTGGGATGAGGGGTAAGAAAGGTCTATGTGAGAAAAATTTTTTGTTTGTCTGATATTTCTTTCACAGTATAATTAGTAACAAAATAGTAATATTTTTCATTGAAACAAACATGAGCAGACATACAAATATCTCTTGATGGGATGGTAGCTTTTGTACCCTTTTTCGTATGAGAGAATAGCTAATGAAAACACATTGGTTTGCTTGAGGATTATTTTCTTTTATTTTGAGAATGTGTATGCACAATGGTAACATTTTCAAATACAAGGATTTTGTGGTATTGAAATGAGGATAGAATTTATTTAGAACTTGTGTAAGACTCTTGAATCCAAGGAATTTTACAGGTAACTAGTTTATGATTTGAGCGGCTGTTAAAATGGCTTCCCACCAATATTATTTTGGCACATTTATATGAAAAGGAGAGCCCTTATGTTAGGGATAGGTGTTTGTTCTTTCATTTATCCACTTTATTTTTATTTATGTATATGTAGAAGAGCATTCATGTATTATTTCTTTTCTTTTAAGTATGAGTATAGAGAGTGGTTAAAGTAGTCATTCATATTATTGGATCTGATTATTTTAATTCTAACTCCAAAATTAATTTTTATTCTTGTTGAAAAAAGATGTTACTTGCATCACTTTTGGGTTTTAGTAAAAGAAAAGCATGATATATGAGTGCAATCATCGATAAAAGAGAAACCACCATGCCCATAGATGTTTGGTGTAGAGGATGGTACCCATATGTCATTATTAATGGGAGAAAAAGAAATAATAGTTTTTATGTTATTTACTAAAAAATCGGGATGTTTGTATTTTGCTGATTCACAAATATCTCGATGAAATTCTCCAACATTAATTTCTTTGAATAATGAAGATAACATATTTTACATAATAATATTTTTCTCCAATATTAGTTTCATATTATTGGTGGCTAAGGTGCATGTTGAAGCAAATATTTTTCTTCGTTGGATTGAAAATTTTCTTGAGAGGAAATAATGGTGATGGTTATATGGAGTTTTCTTGTTATTGGATTCCTTAAGGTGGTAGAAATCATACCACTATTTAGCAAGCCCCATTGTCCTCATCGAAATACACCATGTGAATGATAAAACAATAAAACATTAAGTCAATAACTACAAAGGAGACTTTAGTTAACTTTTGAATGGATAACAAATTGGTACTTAGAGCACATTTTGGAGTGTGAAGAATTTGCTTCTAAGCATCTTCTTGATTGCCATACATAACACTTAAAACTATTGAAAATACATATTCAACACCTAAACTTTTGTATTTACCAATAAACCACATAAAATCACTTCCTAACTATTGTAATGCCACTCCGTAACGTTCTGTCAAAAAACAAACCCCCCCACCCGCGATTGCGCCACAGTCGCCGATCGCATCTTTGATCTCCTCAGCCACAGTGACGTCGTCGTCTGCCCGAAAGGGACGACTTGCTGCGAGCCATTTTTGCTTCGATTCAGTGCACTTTTTGCGGTTACAATTTCCTACCCTTCTACTTCTCCTCACGGTTACAAGAACTATCTCCCCAGCTCCTGTACATCTGAAACTGTTACGCAATCAGCCCAGCCCGCGCTATCGGTCGCTTTCGCTGCATTTAGTCTCTGGTGCTCAAAGGAAAGCCACGCTCCGCTGATTTTAATCTGGTTCCATTGGGATGGGGACACAGGGATGTTCTTTGATATAAAGTTAGAGGACAAATTTTTGTGTTTTATTGTCTAAATATTGGTGCTTATGTATGGGCATCTAGGAAGAGTGAAGATATATAATAATAAACAGAATTTTGATCTCATAACTAGCATAACATTGCACGGCAGGAGATTCCACGGAGAAATAGAGAGATCGAGAGTTTGCGGGTTTAGAAAGATGATACAGTTTGCAACTGGTAGGTGATGAGTTGAGCTATAATCCCGTCGCTGGGCCCAGCGACGCCGTTGATGAGGGCGTTTGACATCGATGTCAAATCCGACGACAACTGCCGGCAGCGCAGAGAGCTCGGAAATCGACGGAAATAGAAGAGTTAGAAATTCCTTGTTCGTATAAACTACGAAAAAATTGGACTCTCGGACTCAATAAGTGGTGGATGGTCGAGCCATTTTGAAGCGACGAGGGAAGCGATGGCAAGCTAAGAATTATGCAAATGTTTACGGAACACCGATCGCATTGCGGTCATCGACTCCAGATTACTGGAGACATGTCCATGCCCGCTGTTGCTATTGTTCTACCAGCCAACCCTATCTCGTTGAATAATATGAGGCCGGGAGGATAGTCGCGCGTGAACGAATGGAAGACGATGCCAAACGGGATTTCTGATGGGGCTTAACTGAGTGGTAGAATTGAGGGAAATATATGTTTAGGTGGTATATTTACTAATATTGAAGTTTAGGTGTTGAATATGTATTTTTAATAGTTTCAAGTGTTATGTATGTAAAAATCCCTTATTTTTTTGTTGCTAGTATAAGGGGTATATGAAATAAATTTGTATGAGTTGGTTGTATAATTTGTAGCTCCTTAATAAATGATTGAGAAGTTGGAAATGGACTTCTTTGAGACATGAAAGGTATGCGACGAAGAGGTAATACTTGAGAATGATAGAAGTATTTATTTCTGATGCTTTTTCAGATGTTTCTACAAATTCCATTTTTTTTCTGTCATATAGAAGTCCCAATTTTTTCCCTTTCAAGAACTTATGAACTAATCACGTCCACTTTAGATAATTCTTTTGGTTTAACCGATATGTTGAATAAATGTTTTGCAACTCTCCTTTTTTATTTCATTTGAATCCCTCAATTTCAACAGAAATTGAAATCAAGGTTGTGCGAGTATTATTATTGTCATCCATCATGGAGAGTGAAAATTTGTTTTTGTTTACATTGAACAGATAGAGGAATGAAATGCGATAATGCAATAATGAAAGGCTATAATAATAAAAAATATTTTTAGCAATGAGTGATGAAGGTTGCATTTATAGAAAGATAAGGTAAAAAGAAGAAAGAGAGCTACTATAATGAAAGCTTATAAGTTCCATGCAACGTAATGATGAAGGTTGCAGCTTATGAAATTACTAAAAAAATTTTAAGGCTCAAATATCATGTTAAGACTTGGAGATAATTGATTGAGTGTTTCATTTTAACATTTGTGTTGTTTTTTTGTTGTATTTAGCATCGATTAAAAAGGCGTTCGTGGCGGACGCCTCGAGGCGCGCCTCGAATCGAGGCGGAGGTCGGGCGAACTGAGGCTTAAGCCTCGAACGCTCGGGCGAGGCTTACGCCTTTTTCCACGGAGGCGTACGCCTCACCGCGTGAGGCGTCGAGGCAGCGCTTCGAAAGTGAGAAAGTTACCTTCACAGTCAGCGAGCTCCCGTTGTTTCTTCCGATCAAAATGTTGTAGCTTACGATCCGACAGGAAAAGGAAAGTCGTCGAAGGAGCAAAGTCGAACAGCCACGAAGGAGCTAAAGAAGCGACGCATGCAATCTCTACACCTCCTGTGAAGCAACGAAGCCGAACAGCAAGGATGAAAAGAGAAGATGAAAGGCAAACCGTAGACGCAACTAAGTTATTATTGATTAACTTAGTTAATATAATTTAAAATATTAATAATTAAACAAATTAATTAAATAATTAATAATATAATTAGTGCATGAATTAATTATCTATTTTAACTTAACTGAATAATTAGTATTATAATTATTAATTAAATTTTAATATAATTAGCCTAATTAATATAAATTACATTTAAATTACGCGGTATGCTCGGTACTGAGCGGTACATGCTCGGTACTGAGCGGTACATGCTCGGTACTGAGCAGTACATGCTCGATACTGAGTTGTACATGCTCGATACTGAGCGTTACTGGCTCGATACTGAGTGGTACATGCTCGGTACGCTCGGTATTGAGCTTATACAACAAGTAGAATTTCAAAATTACTCTTATAATATAATTTTGTTCCGGGGGCGCTGCCCCGGAAACCCACGCAGGGGCGCTGCCCCTGGACCCCGCGACCTGACCGGGCAGGTCGAACCCCGCCAGGGGGCAGCGCCCCCTTGGACCCTCGGCAGACTGATATATTTTTGTATTCATGTTATTTTATTATTGGTAGTACAAATAATTGTTATTTTTTTTATTTTTTGTCATTATTTAAAATTTTAAATTAATTTATTTTAATCGTTTTGAGGCTTACGCCTCGAGGCTTAAGCCTCGCCTCGCTTAGAAAAAACGCCTCGATTCCCGATTTCGCCTTTTAAAACCTTGGTATTTAGAGAGCTTATGATAAACAATGTACAAAATTAGAGAATAAGACTTACAATATAATTATATGGTCCACAAATTGATGAGCTGGCTAAATAATAATTGCATAATAGTTACTATTGTCCATGAATTAATGAGTAGGTAATTGGGGTCCTGCAAATCAAATGATGTTGCAGCGGAAGAGGAGGGATAATAGTTGAAAATTTAGTTTTGGATTAATAGATGGATAAACTATTACAATTTATACCCAAGGAAGAGTTATTGGGGTGTGAGCATATAGATTCTAATAGAATAGAGTATGAGAGGATTCATAGTAGCCTATTGGGTATTTAATAATGATATAAATGTGAGGGAGAAGCTATGCATGATTTCATGATATCCTATGATCTTGTAATATCAAATGATTACATCAAACAATGAGAAGCACGCTTAATTACTTTTAAAAGTGGAGTCATTGAATCATAAATATATTTCTTTTTTCTCCTTTAAGGATTTTTTTTTTAATGTGTGATGCTAAGAGAAAGTTTACCCTACAGTAGAGAGTATTAATTATGAACATATATTTATTTACCATAAAAATGATCAAAATGATCTCTCAGAAAAAATAATAGAACTCAAAAGATGAGAATTTTTTCAGATTAAATTGAGAGAAGGGGAAAATTTTCTCGTACAAAAAAAACATGATATGAGCCTTGTTGTGCGAGAAGATTTGCTGTTTAGTTTTATATAATCGTAATTATAGTTCGTGTTGAACTTTCTTATAGTTTATATGGGACAAATTACTTTGTAAATTAATTAGAAACGTTTCAACTTGTTTATGAATGATTATCTCACACTTCTCATAATTTTTTTATGAGCAGCTCTCAATTTATTTTCTTTCTATGCTATTAAAGGTTATAGAAGTAATCAAAAAATATTTTCACATGTTAAATTTAATGTCTCATGCAATATTGTTCAGGAATGAATGAAATATAAGAATTCTTAAAATTGACTTCAAATTAGAAAGAGGATTTAGAAAATTGACTTGAAATGTAGGATAATGTTAGTGATGGTGATGATTATAGCTTATTTTAAAACTATTTGTTTTGCAATAGTAACTTGTTTTCTTCTCTCATATAGTCAGATAAAAGTTTATCTTGAACAAATGGACATGTCTCTGTCTTCATGTGGGGATGATGTGCTTCAGTTTCACAGATGCCTCACAGCGTCATTCTTCCTCAATGCAGCAGAGAAGCAGCCTGATGGATCATACAGGTATCGAGTTTCTATCATTTTTTAAATAGCTATATTGGAAGAAATTAAAGCCACCCTCGCTTCACCTCTCCTCTCTCTCTCTCTAAATATTAGTACCATGGGAACTGCCCTCTTAAACCTTGTTTTTTCTGAAAGCAGCTCTTGGAGTACCACTACGACTGAACTGTCATTAATTTATACCACTTTTAGGCTTCGTTTGGGGAGCAATTATTACGTCCGGTCAAATCCGAACGCATTTGAATTTATACCGAGCAATACCGAGTTTTAGGTGACGTGGCATGTGGTTATTGGTCTATGAACGCGTTCGGTGACCGGACATAATAATTGCTCTCGTTTGGGACACCTTTCTTACTCCTTTCTAAAACAATTTTTTATTATAAAAATTTTTTGAATTAAAATTTTTTGCTAAACAGTTGCTTTAGAAAATAATTCCAAATGAATTCTTAATCATCCAACCGATGATGGTTTTCAAAGTCTCACTTTTAAATATCGGATTAAGCTGCTATTTGTCATTCTTTCTTTACAAAATTTTCTTACATTTTATTCAGATATATAACACTTAATTGTATTATTTAATTTCTGCTTAGATCCAAGTCAAATTACAGAGGTTTTGAAAGTTTATGATTGCATGTTGAACTGATTACTTTTGTAAAGAAAGTCAAAAAATAAAAAATAAAAACCTCTATAGGTAAATAAATAAATATTATTAAAGAAATTCTTACTGAATTTTCCTGCTCCATTTAAATTGCATTAATAATGATATAACTTACTACTTTTTGTACATATTAGCCCTGCTAGAAATGAAATTCTTAATATCCGCATCATTAATGTTCATAAATTTACACTTAAACAGCAATTTAACCATTCCAAGTCACTTATAACTTTGGAGAAATTATTCTGTGCGGATGTCAGACGCAGCTCTATGTTCGGAGGCGAATCAGGTGCAATCACATTAGCGGTACTGAGCAGTACCGAGGTGTGGTACAGTAAAAGGATGATGTGGTGTATTTTGATTGGTCTTTAGAAGACGTTCGAAGTCCGCACAAAATAATTTTTCATAAGAGCTTTAAATCGAGATGAGAAAGTAGAAAAACATTTCAAACTACAGTAGTTTAAAATATCTGCTTATTCATGCTCATGTACTTTTCGGCAGGGTTAAGGCAAATGGTCAGAACGTGCAGATCCACCCTTCTTCAGTGCTATTTAGAGCAAAGCCTGAGTGCATAATATTTACTGAGTTGATCCAAACTAATCAAATTTATGTTCGCAATGTTTCTCGGGCATGGATGCCTGAACTTTCTAAGTATTATGATGCAGAAAGCTAGATTTCTTTCATATATTTATTATCTATTTAATGTGAATGGGGTTTTAGCTGATTGTTGCTCCCATTTTAAACTTAAAACTTAAAAGCCCCTACAATTAGCAATTTTTTTTTTTGGGACATTTAGGCCATTTAAGGTAAACTCACACACACAATGCATACACAAAGACTCGAACCTAAGACCTATTAGTTGAAAGCATAAGCTCTTAACCAACACAACATGGTAAGCTGTGTAATTAGCAACTTAACTATTTGCTAATGGCACAAATATATAAAAAATTAGCGAAGAATTTTAAGCGCTGTCATTCAAATCATAGCTTTCTAAGAGGTGCAATATTTTCAGAATGATTTTATATTAAATTAATTTCATTTTGTTGTTCAAATATTTGTTTTGTTTAAGTGGCTGTTTAGTTGGAATATAAAGTGATATAAAGTATTTTAAATGGGATTTAAAAAATATTGATGTTTAGTTGAAATATAAAGTGTGTAATGAAAATTTAGTATAAATAATTTAATTTATTTTTTTGATAAAGCAAACTCAATTAATTTTAAGTGAGAATTGATTGCACCAGAAGCAAATATGTTTGCCTACTGCCCACCACTGATACTCTCGTCGGTTGTTGGCCATCACTATCGGTCGCCACCACTATTGATAGCTGCCGCCACCACCGTTAGTCACTATAGCTATTGCCACCGGCCAACACCGCCACCTCTATAACCACCAACAACAAGATGCCATATGATATTATTTTTGAACTTTACATTATGTTAAATAAAAGTAAAAAAATTTATTCACATTAATTTACCTTACATTCATTTAAATAAATCAAAGTATTCAATTTACCTTACATTCCTTTTTTAATCACTCAATCAATCCCTAAGAAAAAGTTAGAAGCATTAAAATCAAAACAAGTAGAATTTGATCTCAAATCTTTTATGAATATTTAAGTTTCATTTGGGTCAATTTTTACTATGTTCAAAGGCAACTTTCTAGCTGAACATATATATATATATATATATATATATATATATAATATTAAAAAACATGTCCTAAACAAAACTTTAATAGCAATCCCTCCCCATATGGATGTATGTTGAGTACAATAGCTGTTTAAAATTTAAGTTAAAAATATGTATATATGATTATAACAAAGACCCTTGCTATATTCTTCACTTAGACCTTAAGCAAACACCCACTTGTCACTACCAAGTTCTCTAAGGACCAATTAGATAGTGAACATTCTAATACTCAAATCTTCATCCTCAATTTTTATTGCCGATGAGAAATTTTCCCCTCCAATTTTGACATTTCAAGAGCTCAACTTTTGTGCCACCTTTACACTAATTCTAACACAGCACTAGAGCATTCGGGAATACAACCCGAGATGCTCAAGTACATAAAAAAAAAATTTTAAATACAAAGCACCCGAACCCAACCCCCAACCCCCAACCCAATTTATTAATACTATTTTAACAAGGGTAATAATTTCCTTACTAGGCCTAAGCGATGATATCAAAC
Organism: Dendrobium huoshanense; assembly: GCA_016618105.1. Classification (NCBI taxonomy): domain Eukaryota; kingdom Viridiplantae; phylum Streptophyta; class Magnoliopsida; order Asparagales; family Orchidaceae; genus Dendrobium; species Dendrobium huoshanense. The sequence continues at coordinate 14,495,308 of CM028343.1, read as the reverse complement.
AACAACGCAAAGTATAGAGAAAAAAAATAACAGCAGCTCAGTAGTGTAAAATGCACGTAGTAGCAACATAAAGGAGTGCATTAATGTTGCCATCTTGGGCAGCTCGAAAGCTTAATCCTATATACAGAAGCAAAGAAGCACAGTAATTAGAATAAGGGAAATCTATTGTGGAAATAGTGGATCATCATAATATCTTCCCGCTGCGTCAAATCTCTCTTTGCTAAATGTTCTCTTGCTCATGTTCGACCTCTGCACCAGGCGCACTAAAGCTTGGACAACCTCCGACATGGGCGGCCTGAATTCTGGTTCCGACTGCAAAAGAGTTTGTTTCAGTTATTTTGTGCAAAATGAAATCTCTAACATTTGATAGATTTTTGGATTTAAAAGCTTAGGAACAAATTGAATCAAACAAACTCTATCGTTCTCTGAATCATGTTTATGAATCAATATGCTAGCAAACAAATAAGCCATAAGAAAATAAGTTTGCAAAAAGATATGATATGCATAAAATGGCATGGGGCACATGATTTATGATATGCATGTTTATTTTTAATAATCCAATCTCCCGGTCCCTGCGGAAAGGAAAAAAGAATTTCACGTTCTTCTTTTCGGGAAAGGAGGATTCGGGAAATCCTATTGAGCAATTCCATAAATGATTTCAAATCTAATCAATATTGACAAGTATATTATCAGTTTATACAAAGTTTTCCGGTGATCCTCATGATCTGAGTCCGAGCTTTTGGAATCGGCAGCGGATCACGAAATCTTGGTGATCTTCTCTTGTTGACTGTAACTGCTGCACGTGACTCACGCACGACAAAACCACCTATGATCGGACACAACGATTCAACGACCGACATCATCGACGGTTCCACGATCATTCTAACCGCCTCACTCACGTTATAAAAATAAAATCCTCTCTAATTCAGTAAGAGACACACATACGCAAAAAAAAAAAAGAAGGGAGAGGGAGGATTTGCGGAAACTGACCGAAGACGAAGGAAGTTCGCCGTCGTGCCCTAGATCCACTCGATCTGCTCTCATCGAACTCAATCGAAGCCCCTCAAGCCTCCATCTTCCCCGACGCCGGCCTCCTACTCCGATCGAACCTCGGCCAACTCTGCATCCGCCGTCGTGCCCTAGAGGATCGAGCCAACTCCGCCTTTAGTCAAAGCAACCCGCCGATCCCAGCCTAGCAGTCGCCTTCTTCGCCGGCCGACTCCAGCCTCCGCCTGCTCCGGCCGACTCCAACCGTGCGTGACTTCCTCCGCCTCTGACTTCTGCTCGGGCTCTGTCATGCCCGTCTCTCTCCCTATCTGTATATTGATATATATCTTATAATATATATTATATATTATATATGTTATAATATATAATATATATTATGATACATTATTATTATATATATGTTATATAATATTATACAATATTATGTAATGATAATAATAATTTATTATTATTATTATTATATATCATAATATAATATTATATGTATAAAAAAAGAAAGAGAGATAAATGTGGAGAGAAATGTGAGGATTTTCAAACAGGTGTCGAAGACCCCGGCCGTCGTACCTTAGGTCCGACCGGGATGGTTTTAAAATTTGAAGACCCCGAGCCGTCGCATCTTAGATCCGGCCGGGATGGTTCCAAATTGAAGACCTCACGCAGTCGATCTTAGATCCTGGTGAGATGGTTTGAAATCGAAGCCCCTACGCCGTCGACCTTAGGTCCGGGTAGGAAGAAACTACGGCAGTGCCGTCCCGATTTCTCCCTCGGTGGGGAGGAGACGCCGGGAGGCTGCCGAAAATTTCAGTGAACTACAGAGGACTTGGATTAAAAAAATCTAAAATTGATCAGAACAAAATTCAAATATAAAATCAATTTTAATTCAAATTCAACCAAATAATGTTGGATTTGAACTCAAACTCGAGCGAGGCTTACACATGAACTTGAAAAGGACTCAAGCTCGAACTAGACTCAAATTTGAACTTGAAATAGATTCAAATCTAATTCAATTTGAATTTTACTTGATATATGCTACATTCAAATTGAACTTTCATTATGGTCTCACACTCAACGAGATAACATAAGTACATGGATCATTGTAAATTCAGGAATAACACTGATTACATGAGTAAATCATATTCAAAGAGTGACTACCAGACAACTCTTTGAAAATACAATTTATGAAAATGAAAATATCTCTTAAGTGATACGATGTGAAATCTTAGAACATGATACTCCATGCCATCATTCTCTTTCTTTAAACAAATTTTATTGAAAATAAATGAGTATTTCAGTTCTCACAAAGCATTTTCAAGATATTGTAATAACACCTCCAAGATGATTCATGAATCCTTAAAAGATACATGAAATTTTAATCGTCAAGTTAGTTTATGGCATGGGGCTGATTACAATGATTTGTGTACCCATCAATACATCTTAAGATACGAGTATGGTGGAGATGCATTAAGAAGAGGAAAGAAAGAAGATAATAGAAGATTCATAGCAAACAATACAATTCTCCTACGAACACTAGCACGATCTTCTAATGCCTATTGAATAAGCATTCATTGCAAGCTATGTAAAGAATATTTTCTATGTGTTACAAATGAAACCTAAATTAGAACAACGCCACCGGATCCGCAACATGTTTGCAAGCGGACAGAAGGCGTTCGTAGGCCCCTTAAATGAAATTTTGGACGTTTCCTAAATAAAAGCACTTGATTAAATTGATCATATTTAAATATTTTAAAATGCCCCTTATGTATTAAATATGATCTCTAAAACTAAATATATCCCTGCATGTGCTCCGACAAATGTTTTAAAGTTATAAATATAAATGTCCGAGAATGCTGCGCAGGGTCAAATGACATAACCCGCATGTGCTCCGATCGTTATATCTAAGTCCCAAATCCGATGATTCGAGAATGCTGCGCGGGTTAAACATTCAAATTTCATCCTCCTCCTGTAAAGGACTGGAGTTGACACGACTTGAATAACAAAATGCATCTCAAAATCCTACGAAAATACAAGTGACCTTAATGCCACCCCGATGATGGCCGTGTTGAACGAAGATATCAACCAGAGGGGTCCATTCACAAATATTTTTCAAATACCATTCCTACCAAATTCTTACAAAAATAAAAGTGGCCTTAATGTCACCCCGATGATGGCCGTGTTGATCGAAAATCTCAACCGGAGGGGTCAAATTTTAAATCTCAAATGTCAAATCTCAAATCAACAAAAAAATCTAAATTCTTGAAATAAAATCTATCAACTGAAAACTCAAAACTAAAAATCATCCACCTCCCGCAATTATTTGTCGGGGGTGATAAATTTGAAATTAACCTCAGCTCACAAAGAGCGAATGCATGTCGGGTGTATTACTACGATTCATCCTCAAACAGTCTCTTGCCAACAGGGACGTGGCACGTGCCTTCTGATCGGGTGGTTTTGCCGCAAAATGGCACCATTATATTACGATCACGGCCAAAGCCCGTATGTTCCCTAAAGGCGTCAAACCCTTGAGCGATGGATCATAGGGTATATCCAATAGGCATAAAGCCCTCTGTTAGCTAAGGTGGATTCAGATATATCCCCTTAGACAAATACCAACCCAGGTCTATAAGGTATCCTTGGACGAAGCAACCCATGGTTGCCGACAAGATGCCTTCTGTCAGGTTGGGTCGACTACCTCCTCTGACTAAGTAGACCAGGGATCATGACAGCCCGGGACGACGGAACCATGGGATCTTGATCGGGCTCGTCTTCATTCCCCCCACCACCAGTTTTAAGTTTATGGTGATAAAATTCCAAATTCCAAATTTCCAATTTCAAAATTCAAATCCAAATTCAAGAGTTAAAACCCTAAACTATTGCTATTATACGATAGGTTCATTACCTATGTGAACGCTTAAACGACTAGCCTTAATCGAAAGTTCTCTCCTGTTATCAGGAGGGGTAATTAACTATAGGGGCTTGCGCCTATAGGAAACCAGAACTCAGATCAAAAAGTCCTCACAAAATGAGGGCGAAATCTCTGGGTAGTGTCTTATCTACAAACCCAATCTGCCTTCTGAAAATTCCCCCGGGATCACACATCCAAAATTGGAATTTTTCGGAGCCCACATCTCTATAGGAGTTCGTTTGGAAATCATCCTCCCTGCACGCACCCCCCGAATATAGGATTCAACAAGAATCACACAAGGTAGATTGATAGAAACCTCTGGTAAAATACCCACTAGTACTCGTAACCCATGACCATACATAACATAGAAATCACACTTGGAAAGGGTGGACAATAAGCTAGAGCAGCAGGCACTGTAGCGAAACTGATTGCAAAAGAGGGTAAATCAACCACATTAAGATTAACCATATGAGGTCCGTTTTATATCCAAAAACTGCTTAGCAACAGTCGCACAAGTGGGTAATGTTGGGGTGAACCAAAAAAGTTAGAAGCAGAAAATGTTGAGCTGCAAAGATAATAAAATAATAATCGAGCAAGATTATGAGGGAAAAAATGAGGATGAGATGAGCTCAAAAAAAAAAAAAAGTTTCACAATCAAGTTAAAGTGGCACAAAATGTGTCCAATGTAGTCATAATGTCAAACATGTGGCAGTGTCTTGTCCATTGGATGTAGAACAAGTGTCCAAAAAAAATTAGAAAATACAAATGATCATCACATCATCAAAGCGTTTGATGGTCTTAAGCGTCCAGTAGGACATATTCCAAGACACGACAACCCCTAAAGAGGGTGCAGACTTCATAAATATATGATTGTTATAAAGCCTGAGACATAGGAGAATAAGTTGACCATATATTGATATCAATTTCAAAATAGCAAAGAAGTAAACGGTTTAGATTGTTGATAAACTTGTCTGAAACATCAAAGGAAAGAGCAGAAGATGTAAATTTATGCATCATTCGCACCTGAACACAAAGAGCAATTACATCAGCAAACCTAGAGAGAGCTTTTGCAGGATAAAGTCCCTCTAGGGATGGGTCAACCATCTTGTCCAGTGCATCAATGTCATGGAGCTGTGGAGCTGCCCATCGCGCCAATGATTGTTCTAATCTTTGTCTCGAGCTGTCAAAAGGCTTTCGACCAGTCATGAGCTCAAGCATTATCACTCCAAAGCTGTACACATCACTTTTCAGAGTATATTGGCCAGACATAGCCACCTCTGGAGCACTATATCCAGAAGCCATACTGTGATCAAGTGCCTGCACAATTGGTGAGGAGGCCAATACTGCCAATATTACAATCTAATATTAATTTCACAAATTCAATCAAACTTGGTTATTACATGAAATAGTAACTAGTTTCTTCACTTAACTAATTGAATTTGGTTATTATTATCATTATTACTACAACTACTATTATTAAAAAAAAAGTTGCACGTTTTCGAAGTGCATTGTGCAAATGCATAGACAAGACATGTATATGTATCGATGAGCATGCAAGCACATTGAAGATCATGTAAATATACAAATGCATCATAAAATGTGCAAATAAGCTTTGCAAATGCATCAAAAAGTGTGCACAGCATACTCGTTCACCTAAAATAATTGTGTGTATATGCTCAAATGAATGTGTTAAATGCTTGAACTTAACTATTATATTGCGCAGACCAGACCAAAAATAAGTGAAACTCTAATTTAATTCTCTTAAGTACCATACAACTATTTTTGAAAAGCATGTAATCACTTTAAAGTTTTGTAAACTCTCCCTTTCAAATAAAAATTTATCAACATGATGCTATTGACCAGGCCACTCTGTCTCAAGGTAGGGTCGGAAGACCAACATTTCAAATTTGATCCTCTTCTTTGCAAGATTGGAGTCGACAAGACCTAAACCAAATGACACATCTATATATAAAATCTAAAATCCACAAAAATCTTCTATTTTACATTCACATAAAGTCTTTTGTGAAAAACATATATCTAAGACAACTCGCTTTAAATATCATCCATAATCAATACAAATAAGATATACAATTGTCGCTCCTTGATGTGGCTCTATAAATTAGAAATTAAAATTGGAAGTTCTTTGATCATCGTGCAACTATTTTTAGTACTAGTCAAAGCTCTATCATTCATTTCTTTAATAATTTGCAAGCATTTCACACACACATTTTTACTTCATGCTCAACAAAAATCCTAATGATTTTAAATCATGCGTCTTCTTGTTGATAAGACTAGAGAGGGAATTGAAGATAAACTTGAATTATGGAGGCCAACCTTAGAGTTTAAAGGTTTTCGTTTGAGTACATATAAAACTGTATATATGTAGTGTAATTTTAGTAGTAATAGACTTAGTGAGGGGATTGTGACTTTGGGTGATCAAGTCATTAATAAGAGTACCCGTTTTAGATATCTTGGATCTATTGTTCAGAGTGATGGTGAAATATATGAGGATATTATTAACAAAATTCAAGTTGGATGGTAGAAGTGGAGAAATGCATCGGGCTTGTTGTGTGATAGAAAAGTCCCCCTCAAATTAAGGGAAAATTTTATAAGACGGTGGTGAGACCTACAATGCTTTATGGTGTCTAATGTTGGTCATTAAAAGAGAAGCATAATGCTAAGTTAAGTGTTGTAGAGATGAGGATGCTCGTGTGGATGAGTGGCTTTACTCTTAGAGATATGATATGAAATGAGCATATTCGTGAAAAGTTGGAGTAACTCCAGTGGAAGATATGATTAGAGAGAGTCACCTTAGCTTGTTTGGTCATATAAAACGACGGCCTTCAGATGTCCCAATTAGAAAAGTAGAGGTATTAGATTTAACTTATGTTAAGAAAGATAGAGGTAGACCTAAAAAGACTTGGTTAGAGAATATTAGAAATCATCTTTCCTTAGTAGATTTAAACAAGAATTTGACTTTTAACAGGACACACTGGATAAAAAGGATTCATGTAGTTGACCCCACGTAGTTGGACAAAGACTTGATGTTGTTGTTGTTGTAGTAGTTTTCTCAAAATTAATAAAAACATATGGAGATCATGCCCATAATTCGATAATGTAAAAATGCAGGCCAAAATGAATAGTAGCAGCATGCAACTATTAATTCCTTAAGCAACATTTACCATAAGAATTAATCCACAAAGTTCAAGGGAAATTCCAAGGTTATGTATGTTTAAATAAAAAATTTGAAAAATGAATTCAAAATATTTTTTAGTGAAACAATGAACAAAGGTCCCAAGTTACCTGATATTCCAAAGTAGGGACAATACTTGACAATCCACAATCTGAAAGGTGAGGATTAAGCTCCCCATCAAGTAAAACATTGGCTGATTTAAGATTTTTATGGAGAATTGACGGTGAGCAAACTTCATGCAGGTACCTGAAATAATCTCAAGCATGAAAAACTAACTTAGGAAAAATAGTGAGGTATCATTGCATTCATCTTTATGCAGAGCATATTGTAGCCTCTTAAATAATAACATAAATCATCTCATCGAGCTAATTGCATCTGATAGAAGTGATTTAAAGTTAATTATATTCCTTTCTTTTTTATATTAACTGTTATTAATTAATATAATTAATAATAGCTAATGGTTTCTTAATTAAAGTTATTTCACTTACTTTTAGATTATGGGCATAATTCATAATTATGCTGGCTATAATAGTTTGGTTAACAAATCTTTTAAATAGGATTTTAAATTGGTTAACAAAAGAGAAGTTCAACAAAAGATAATTCATAATTATGCTGACTATAAAGGCATGAAATGTATGAACATACAATACAATTAATGATTTAGGGAGAGATTTGAGAGTATCAGAGGATATCGAATGATTAGAAAAAAAAAAACATTTTGGAGCCACTATTTAAGGACAAAGGAGACATTCAAAATTGTGTTTGATTATAGATGAACCAAACATATGAATCATACAACGAAACTATAGTAGAGTCATAAACATAGACTAATGATTTTATGTGGAAAAAAAATTATTATGAGAGCGATTTCTGTTAAGATAACTAATTGGAAAATATAAAGAGCAAGGCAAATCTCCCTATAATTTTTATTGATCTTGAGAAGGCATATTTTTGAGCATCATGAGAATTGATTTAATGAACATTAGAAAAGCGAGTCTCATATATACTAAAATTATTGAACATGTGTATGATACAGTACAGCCCAAACCGGCCCAGGAGGGGCCGGTTCAGACATATAGGAGGCAGGCTAAGCCGCCTCCTTTAGGGGCCACTGCCTAAACAAGTGGGACCCTCTTTTGGGCGGCAATTAGAGAGAGAGAAGGTGGTTTATGCATGATAAGGCTAATTTAAATTTATTTTATATTAGGATGCTTTTATTAGGTGGGGTATTTAAAAGCATGAGAAGGCAAGGTTAGGGTTTATGTTTTGATTATTGTTTCTCTTGGAGTTCTCTTGGCGGCTTTGGGCTCTAGATTTATCATCTAGAGATTGGGAGAGAACGATCCTCCTCTCGAATTGAGGATTAATTGTATCTTTGTTTTTCTTGCCTTTAGTTTTATTTCCTATAATACAATCTACTGTTTTTTATTGTTTTCATTAGAGATCTTGAAGTTTTCTCGCTGTTTTCACCAATTCTTGTTAGAGTTGCTTGTGAACTCAAATATTTCCTATTAGGGTTACTTGCGAACTCAAGTATTTCCTATCAGTGTACGTTAAACCTTGTTGTTTGTGAATAGGAAATATAGTAATAAAATATCATTTAATGTATTATCTATTTTGAATTGTAAAGCAATTAAATAATATAAGGTGAGGGAAGGTATGTAGAAACATCTAACTATGTTTCAAAAAACAAAAAATCTAACTTACTCCAAAGCACGTGCAGTACCAAGAGCAATTTTAACACGGTTTGCCCAACTCAGTGGATTGCTATATTCATCCAAGTGGTGAAGGACATCATGTAGAGAACCATTCTTGTGAAATTCATATATCAGCAAGTGTTGTCCATGCTCAGAACAATAGCCTACCAACTCTGTCACATTAGGATGGTGTAATCGTGAAATAATTGAAACCACCTCCAAGAATTCATCAGAGGATTGGCTGGGCAGAGCTGATGAGTTAATCTTCTTCACAGCTAAAACCTTAAAGAACAGACAACAAATTGAAGTTACAACTATTTCAAAACATTAAAATGTCATTCTTCTTTCACAAAATGTCACTGCTAGCTGATATTGCAATAAGCTGCATTCGTGTAAATTGAGATAACAACCAGAATGGTCCCCTGAATCTTTACAAAGGATCAAAATGATCTCCGACTATTTAAAAGTCCCATTTTAATCCCTTAATTTTTTAAGTAGGAACCTAAACGATCTCACAAAATTTCTAATTTGATCCCTATTTGAAGAGAGCCAAGAGATCAAATTGATACTTTTATATATAGTCGAGGACAATTTTGATCCTTCAAAAAAATTTGGGGACTAATATGCGGTCCTTTTTGATGTAAACTAGTCCATTTCTTGATGGCTCTATATTGTATTATTCTTTTCATTTTGTTTGAGTAAAGATATCCATATCCCATGTTAAGTGCCCAGGGGGCAATTGCCCCCCCCCCCCCCCCCCCCCCCAAAAAAAAAAAAAAAAAGCTTATTATATGAATTTTTTGGTAATTTATCCCTTTACATTTTTTTACTCTTTATTATAGTAATCTTTAGGCAATTGCCCCCCTATAAAAATTTAAAATACTATGATCTTTAGGCGATTGTCCCCTAGCATAATTATACATATTGTCTGACAGGGCAGGTCGAACCTCGTCAGGGGAGCCCCCTTGAACCCCCGACACAGTGTGTAGTGGTATTACCTAATTTTTGTTTAAGAATAATTATCATTATATAAGATGATGATATTTTTAAAATGTATTATGTATTCAAGTACAAATAATTATTAGTCGCTAAAATATATATTTATTATATATATATATATATATATATATATATATATATATATATATATATATATATATATATATATATATAATCTACACGTTTTAAGTTGCCCCCCCCTCCCACCTTGAAAATTAAGGCTGGTTCCGCCCCTGCATATCCATGAGTGCAAATTTTATGGGATGCAGACAAATGGCATAACTGCTCATCTTCACTGAACAAATAACTTGCCAGAATAAGAAAATGTATTGAAATATACTAAATAAAGAAAAAATAGTCCATACCTTTCCATCATTTACTTGTGCTCGATAGACACGTCCAATAGACCCCTCGCCGATTAGGTTGTCAATGCTAAAGCTTGCTGTGGCAATCTGTAGGTCTGCTACTGAGTAAGCCAAAGCTTTAATGGGAGCAACAATTGCTTTCTTCTTGGTAGACTGGTTGGAGAGATCATCATCACTATCAAATGACTTTTTCTGCGCAATTGGAGGAGGTTTAAGGTGAATTGGATCAGCTGAGTGCAATATTTCTGCGTTTACTGACTCGGATGGATGGTTGGGTATCATCTCTGTAACATAAAATTCATTGAATGAAAATTAAAACATGATCTTGTAAGAGTTAAACTATCCATAAATCTGAGCAGGAAATTAAAAAAAAATAACACAAATGGCTTACGTTTGACTTCTTTAGATGGGAGAGTATAACTGCGCTCCTGTTTAATCTTCTCTTCACTTGAAGAGTTTCTAGTTTTTCTCTTCACCAAGAAGAAGGCCATCATTGCACCAATAATTAAAATAACTACAACAATTGCTGCTATGAACCCACCTCCTAAGCCTGAACTTTTCCCATAAGTAACACCATCAGGTAGGCTGTTACCACCACCAGATCTTTGGCCAGGGTGAGTTCGCCGGGATGGTGGAGGTGTATAAGGTGGCGGTGGAGGTGCAGGCCCCGCACTCCATGAGTTACCATAGATCCTGTAGAAACAAATTAACAAAGCCATTTCTCTAGTATAGCAGATACAGAATGAATGGTTTTCTCCTCAACGAGTACTCACTGAAGATTGTTAATGCCCTTCAGCTGGTCAGGAATCCATCCGTAGAAATGATTATTAGCAACATTTCTAAGAGCGTGGAGGCAAAATATTAGAAGCCATTTGTGAATAATTTAAATCAAAATTATGAAAGATACTGTTCCTTGCATGAAGTTGAAATTGTTCACTCACAGATCTTCGAGGTGGACATTGGCAATGACATCTATGGTACCTGTAAACTGGTTGTTTTGTATATGTCTGCAGGGTGACCAAAGATTAGTTGATATGAGTTTCAGTACAAAATATAAAATCAAGATATAAGATACAGTCCATCTGCCTTACAAGATCTTTAAACTTGATAGATTGCTAAAACTCTCTGGAAGACCACCCGTGAATGAATTAAATGATAGGTCCCTGACAACATGCACGATCATCTCTCAAGCACTTGAAACTACATACATACTTATATTTAGATAAACATATATATACATAATGAAAAAATACATTCATTGATTTATCTTGCAAACTACATGCCACAAAAATAACAAGATTAAGGCTTCGTTTGGGACGGCTTTCTTGCGGCTTCTTAAAGCAACTTTCTAGAACAAAAATTTTAATTTTTGTATTAAAAAGCCATTTTAAGAAGCAGTAAGAAAGCCGTCCCAAACGAAGCCTAAAACTACAAAAAATTTTGAACTGAAGATTACTGGGGAAAATTGAGAAAGTTTCTAATTTGGAAGATGAAAATTCTAAGGCTAGATATTATTTGGTCTAAAAATCTTATTTTCCTGCAAGTAGACCTACTAGCAGTAGTAGAGGTAACTAAGCATTTACACCTTGTGCTTTGCGTCTAGCTTTGTATTAAATATTGATACAATCATCTTGTGAAAACTTACAGTGTGGTGAGGTTGGAAAGTTTCACAAACATGTCATCCAAACTTCCATGTAGTTGATTGTGATTAAGTTCTCTATACAAGAAGATTACCAATAGCATTGCTTGGTTAGTTTTGCTAAAAAAAAGGGACGAAAAAATGAGTCATCATGAACTAGCTAAGACTCTTACAAATACTTAAGAGAAACCATGAGGGAAATAGAATAGGGGATCCCTCCATTAAATGTATTACCAGAAAGGCTTCTGCAGGTTTTTACAGCAAAATATACATTAGTATATCAGGCTCAGAAGAACAGTACTCTGTAGAAAACAACAGCAGAAATTTCACTTACAGTGTCTGCAAATTTGGAGGAAGATCATATGGTATCAGACCTCCACCTCCAAGATTATTATTGCTCACATCACTTTTCAAAAGTCACCATAACAAACGATCAACATAAGAAGCAAACGAAGAAGATTAAAATAGTAAGTTCTGGTACAGAAAACTGGAGTGGAAAAAATACACACAGCTCTATCAATGAGATCATAGTGTTCAACGAGTAGCCCAATGCCCCAGAAAGTTGCATGCCTGGTAGTTTGCTGGTATGATGAAGAAGGTAATCCATATGAGAAATATCAAGATCAAATCAAACAAAAAATTTTCTCATACTAATCTTATAGATTAATAAACAAATATCCCTCACATTTCTGTAACTGCTGTACCCGAGCATGTAATCCCTTTCCAGACCTGCCCACAGGGATCACCACCATTTGCAGTCCAGCCAGTAAGTTGAGGAGCCGAATTCATGCTACCATACAAGGCATTGAGAGCCGATACTGCCCACGGAAAATTATTTTATTGTTAATGATGAATAAAAGCACTAAGCAACATATGTGTGCTCCCTCTGGTTTTAAAGAAAACGTTTCAAGCTTATAGGCTTTACTTTCTTTTTGGGAAAAATCATAACCTACTAATGAACAAAAATATCATTCTTTTTCCACTAAAAATCAACCCTTATTAGGAAAAGTCAAACATTCATGCAAATCTTCTTGCTCGAAATAAGAAGCCAACCAGTTCCGAGTAGCTTGGAGAGCAAAACCAAGCAGAAAGGGAAATCATAAAAAAAAAAAAAAAATACATAGAACAATGAAGATGCATGTGGCATTCCAGTTTAAAACCAGGCTTCATACTTCTCTAACAGGATCAATAAATCAAAAGAAAAAAAGATGATAACAAGCAAGAAGATGCAAAGCTCTTGATGGTCTCACCATCCGCTGGGTCGGTGAAGCCATTAGCCAAGACCAGAGTCCAAAACCAAATGCAGACCGGCAAAACCCAAAGCCGCATCATTTCCTTCTCCTTCCTTCTCCCTCGTCTCATCTTTCTCCCTGCCACAAAACTTCCTAGCTTATAGACTAAAAGATGCCCCTAATATTTCAATGAAGTAATACAAAAAACGCTCCTTTTTACTCACACATTAGTACATTACTGTCCCATGCTACTCCCGAGAAATTTTAGAGCGCTGCCACAGAACATTGAAGACTGAGCTGGCGTGGGTATTGAGAATAATGCAAAAATTATTTAAGCCACGAGTACGACGCTCCTTTTTCAGGTATTTCTTCAGAAAAGAGTAGTAGCGTGACCTGTCAGAAAGGACGACAGAAAAAGACGGATAATTGCTGGGGTGGCTGATTGCGGTAGCCGGACTCCGCTCGGCCGGTCGTGGACCGTCGGATTTTAATTTCATGTTTCCCCGCTTAGGGCTAGTTTGCTAGGTAACCGTATTAATGCCCGGTAATTTTTATTTGGAATATTTTGTGAGCCTTAAATTTAGTACAGATGATTGTTTCAAATTTTTAGAAATAAATTTACAAATTTTATCAACCATTATTTAATATTGAGAAAAGTAACTAAATTTCAAAATACCGAAGTAAAATAGCAAAATACTGAATAGTAACAAAATCAGCGGTTCACAGATACCAAAACCAAACATGGAAAAAAAAAAGAGAGGGAATATTTTTAAAAATAAATTTAATGATTTTGAATTCTATTATGATAAATAATTTAATTAAAGTATCAGAGGGAATATTTTTTTCATTTAGAGATGTGATGCGCCTTGGCAATGCTTTATTTTTCAAAGAGATCTATATATATAATAAAAAATGGGATTGAGTTTCAATTTATTTGAGTCAATCAAAATGACACTAAGATTTTTTGTTTTTTTTTAACGAGATATTCATCCGCTATCATATTTAAAAGGGTGTTTGACGGTGTGACTAATCCTCGTCTAACCTAGAAGAGACAGCCACCCTAAAAATCTCCTGACCCGCACTTGATTGGGCCCCACTTAAAAAGAGATTATTATGTGCTGATACTTGGACGGAGAGAACCTTCCGATTTTTCTCTTCGTCTACAGTAAAAACATAGTCAAAGCGCTTTTATTGTACCAACTACAGTTTTACTATAGACAAAGAGAAAACCGGAAGGTTCTCTCCGTTTGATGTCCGCACATAATAAAAAAGTCCCACTTATTAGGTGGGGCCGCTCGAGTAGAATCGAGCACGGGTTAGAAGATTCTTAACCGTACTCTTCCACCAACAAAACCAAACAATAGTGGTTAGATTACATAAATTTTAATTGACAATGTATTGATTAATCCATCAAAATAAATTAAAACGTACTTCTATTGTTTATTGAGCTATTTAAGAACTAAAGCTTGACAGGCGCACTCTTTTAGGCTTCCAGCGAAATGGATACTGTGCATACTTTGAATGTTCCTGCCTTTGGTTAGACCCTTAGGGCTAACTCAGCAGCTCATCATGATCACAAAGGATTAATTTGTCGCCCAATTATTAGAATGAATTATAAAATTAATTCAATTAAATTGTTATTATTTCAATTATGTTATAAAATATATTTAAATTAACAAAAAATTTAACAGTTTTAGATAAAATCATAAAATACATATATAATAGCGTAAAAAAGCTTTAATAAAATACATATCACATTTGGTCTTTGATAAATTTAATTTAATTATTTTTATTTTTATAAAAAATTAATGAAAACTTTAAAATCTTGTGAAAAGATCAGATAAAAAAATATTTACGTTTAAACTTTTTTATTTTGTCACGTTAACATTATGACATAAAATATAATAATTATTATTGTGATTATTTTGTTTTAAAAATATTAATAAAAAATCACAAATTTCATATAAAATATGAGAATTAAAATCAGATTTTTAAAAAATAATATAAATACTTAAGCCACAAATCCTTTAATAAATATATATATTTTTTAATATTCATGATATTTTAACATAGATTAGATTAGAATAGATTTGAATCTCATTGGATTTATATTTATTGGGAAGTAAAACCATGCAACAAAAAAAGAAAGAATTAAAAAAAATTGCAGCGAAAAGAAAAAAAAAACATCAGGAGTTAACGTGAAAATACTCGAAATCAGGTAAAAACTATAAAGTCACACAACACCAAGTAATTCATTATTAAAATTGAGAGAAATTATATAGATCTCTATTCTATCTCATTCTCTTCTTGTTTCTTTTCACTCTTTCACAATTCTCAAACTAAAACAAACAAGGAGAAAAAACATTAAAACCATTAAGGAACACAACCCTTCATGAAAAATTAGAAAAAAATCTGCCTAGCCAGCCTCGCAATCCCATGTTTTAAGCGTCATTACGCTTCTCTCTATCTCAAGTTTGTCTTATAGCATCGCAGCGTTGGGATCTAGAGCGCTATAACGCTTCACTCTTTGTCACTTGTATGGTAATAATGCTACAACATTCTGCCTCGAACCAAATAACACATTCGTAGGATTGTATGGTTCTACGAAAAGAAAAAAAAGGACAAAAAATGTCTGAACCCAAGCAGGAGAGGACCTCTTATAATATCCTAGTGAGCAAGACAAATGTATATATATATATATATATATATATATATATATATATATATATATATATATATATATATATATATATATGAATTATATTAATCTCAATATGAATTTGATAATATTTAATTTATTTTATGCTTGTATTCTTTTTATATTTTCAGTGCTTTTTAAATTAATTTAATTATATACCGTATTTTATTTAAAATTTCACCCTTGTCTAGTCAACTTCTCATGGCGGTCAACTACCTTAAATTCTCTCCTCCCTCGCCCCATCAGCTACGCTGCGTGTCTCTTCCATCTAATTCCAGCTTGTAGGTTTTGCGTGTATCATCTCTCCCCCATATAATGCTTGTATCATCTCTCTACCCCCATATAAGGCATCCACATCTTGTTTCATCGTCTCAAGTTTCTATTTTCTTCTATCTTCTAAGCCCTGATCTCAAACTCCGAATTTGTAAGTTGCTCGGCTACCAAACTAAGATTTTGGCTTTCACAATACTCGGATCTCAGATGCGAAGGGGCTAGCCGTGATGGGAAACTCAGATTTGTCTCCCAGCTCAGTGATGACTGTCAAGATAACCGGAAGGGTCCTGACAGCTACAGTGATACTTCTCTTTCTAATGCTGATCGTCGTCGTCTTCCTTTATGTCTATGCGAGAAATACTTGGATCCCAAGAATCGTCGGTCATGGTCGGAACCATTTCAGCATCACCGCCGGTGATGCCCCAATTCCCCCAGTTCCCAGACAAGGCCTTGAATCCGAGGCTCTCCGCTCTCTCCCGGTTTCCGTATTCCGGCGAAGTGATTTCAAGGACGGAATTGAATGCTCTGTTTGTCTTACCGAGCTCTCGGAAGGAGAGAAGGTTCGGTTGCTTCCAAAATGCAAGCATGGCTTCCACCTTGATTGCATTGATATGTGGCTGCATTCTCACTTTACGTGTCCCATTTGCCGGTGCCCGGTAGGCCCGGTTGCAGCTGCAGCCGGCGAAGTTTCTCTCGCGACTGCGGGTGAACAGATCTCATCGGAATTGCCTGCTCTTCCCATCAATGTGCTGATTTGGAGAAATAACGGTCGATTTAGCACAAGGGGGTTGGCACATTCTCATAGGAGTCTGGTGATAACAATACCAAATCAATTTGCGGATGGGTTGCCCTCGCCGATCTCACCATTGGGATCGAACAGGTCTTCTGGACAGAACTTCAAGTCGCCGGTGGAGGAGGTAAGATCACCAGGAACGTCAAAATTTGGATCTTTAAGCAGGATTTTGAGCAGGGGAAAGAGGACTGGTGGTTCTTCATGCAGCAGTCCCGTCGAAGGTGATATCGAGCAAGGATTGGTGAGATGTGGAGTAGTAAAGGGAGAGGGAACCTCCAATGTTCCCAAAACTCCTATAAGCACTTAATGGCCAGCAATTGATTTAGACTGAAATTTGTAAGCTCGGTTTCATGTTCCCAGGGGTTTCTTGCTCATTAATTAACAAGATAGCTTCCTTTACCGTGCTCTGTTGATGTGAGGAAGCAAAATGTAATGTTTTTTTTTTTTTTTTTTTTTAAATCTATTTCATACATATCATATAATACTATTGTATTTATATATATAACATTTAATTTTTTTATTTATTTATTTAACACCTAATAACGTCACTTACTTACATTAGAAACATGTATATATTTTTAGTGGCCCACATTGAGTAATTTTTTTTTGACAAATAAAAAATACAAAGTTATTACAACCTCAAAAAGAAAGGAACTAAAAATAAGATATTATGAAGGTTGCAAGAATAACAAAAAAACACAGTGAAGAATGTGACAAAGTCATTCGGACTCAGGAAATTACATGAGGCTTCATGCAACCACCCAGACGTCAGGCAATGATCATCCATTAGAGGCAGCAAGCCACAAAGCAAATAGAGGATAACCACAAATGAAACAAGCACCATCTCACATGCCAAACAAAGGCCACCGACCAGTAGAAGAAAATGAACTACCAAGGTTGCCAGCAAGCCAAGGCCAACTAGGGGGTGTGCAGAAAGCAGCATCATCAGTGTCCGGATCACAAAAAGAAGGCACAAAATCGAGGAGCATAGCAGCTAGAATAGACAAAAAATTGAAGAGGAGATCCAATCATAAGAACTGCTTTTTAAATTTTGTTGTACGAAGCCAACAACATCGAACAAAGCCAATAAACACAACCAGTTACTTCTTTTGGACTTTCTCCTAGACCGTTACCCACCACAACGAGAAAATACTATTTCCATGATTCGACCCACATTCAAACTATACATTGTATGATAGTCATCCACATGATCTTCCAAATCATCCCCAGCGACCCCACAAAGCGGGGAAACATACCCATCCAGTCAATCAGAATGTTCCAAACAATTATCTGTATAGAACGACAATTGCGCTTTTAAGGCCTCATTAAAAATAATAGAAACCGAAACCTCAATAAAAGGGTGTTGATGCTATTATTACATGAAATTAAATAAAAATAATCTTGATTCATATTTTTTTATCTTTGTCTTTGTGGATGCATGCTTTAAAATTTGCAATGTATTTGTTAAATATGGTTCATAGGACAACAATTTTAAAGACTTTTTTGAATTGTGAATAGGAATACAACTCAATTTAAGGCACCTACATATTTGAGATTGTTCAACATAAATAAGAATTTATAATTCATATGAAAAAATGGGCTAAATAGCAACTAATGGATATTATCCAAAAAAATTTAAAGGATATAGATTTTATCGTTATGATCAAAATATAAAAATGTTAAAATTGAAAATGTTAGGTTCATTGAGAATGATAAAATCAGTGGAGTATAAAATGTGGATATTCAAGAAGATAAGGAGCAATGCATTTGATTGTTACTTCTTCTCAAATTGTTCTTCCACTTGTTTAACAAATTGATAACATATTAGACGAACAAATGAATGATCATACATCTCATCATGAAGTTGTTGGCAATTGACCTTTTGTTTATGAACCATGCATTAATTAAGATGATTTCAATGAGCAAGAAGAAGATCCCTTGTTTCAAATGGTTATTGGTTTATGAACAAGGTTTAAAATTTGGCTTAGGAACTAATTAATGAGGACTGAGTTTCGTTTTCACGAGCTATGGAAAGTATTACTTCTAATAAATGATTAGTTATATCTTTAAGCCCAAAAATGTATCAAATAACAATGCCAAAAGATTAAGGTTAGATGTATTGCCAAAGCTTTAGCTCAGAAAAATGATGGCGACTATAAAGAGTCTTTTTCTCATATCTCAAAAATAGTCACATTATAAATTAATATGATATATAGTGGCTTATTTTGATTTGGAGCTACATCAAATGAAAGTGAAAACTATTTTTAGAATTTATCTCAAAGAACTTAAAAAAGAAAGATATGGGTGAGAAATTTTATTTAATAGTAATTGAAATATTAGAGAGAGTCACCTTAGATGGTTTGGTCACATGAAACTGCATTCTTCCGATGACCCGGTTGGAAAAGTAGGGTATTAGAATTGACTTATGTTAAAAAAGATAGAGGTAGAATTAAAAAAACTTGGTTATAAAATATTAAAAATGATCTTTCTTTATTACATTTAAAAGAAAATTTGACTTTTAACAGGTCGCAAAGGAGAAAAGGATTTATGTAGCCGACCCCATATAGTGATACAAATGATTGATGTTGTTGTTGTTTGTAGTAATTGAAATATTCTATGACAAGCCACAAAATGTGTTAATAGTTATCGAAAAACATAAATCAACGAAGTGTAAGAGAGACTTAAGATGAAAAAAAAAAAAGACTACACAAATGTTGTTTCAACTTAAAAAAAGATAAATTGAACCTTATGCAACACGTAATTAATGAACTAAAACACAAATAAATGAAACAAATTTGATGTAGGTCATCATGTCCATACACTACACTATAGTGTATGCATTCTACTACTCATATATATATTATAATAGAAAGGGAGATATATGTATGCATATTCTTAGTTTTCATGGTTTTTGATCTATGTATTTCTTTTTCTTATTCTTTTAATTTTTGCTATCACGCCAAATTGGTATCAAAATCTTCTTGTTGGGCAAATGGAAGAAAGCAATAGACGATTGGCTCACGGCAATGATTGGAGTTTGGATGCTTTGTAGACAGCAAGAGCCAATCTCACACGACATGTTGAGGAAGTCATCATGGTATTTTTTTTTCAAGTTTTCTATTGAGATGCACCGTGAGCTACATCATTTCAAAACATGCGGTATTAATCCAGGAATAGTAGTGCCGGCAACCACAGTGATTCTATAGGTGGATAACTTTAGAGGGCAAAACTTCAAACGTCACCCAACATCATGTTTAGAAATCTTTGATTCATAAAATGAAGGTGAGTTCCAATACCAAGTAGAGGCTTCAGACTCTGTAGACAAGGATCTACCACATCATTATGACTTATGAGATTAGGAGGCCACCCGCGACACCAACAAGAGTTTCGTGCTAAACTTGATATACCGATTTTTGTTCTTGCTGTTATAGTATTTGCAACCATGCAAGAAATTCCCGTGCATTTATTTTTAGGAGCTTGATGTATGCCTGTATTTGAAAGCTAAGAAGAACATCGATCCCAAATGATATAAAGGTTCATCGTATTTCATTTGAGAAAGATGAGTACCACGTCCGACCAAATTCTATTAATTCCTGAAAATTACATTATAGAGTTTGTGAAATCGCTTAAAGCCTAAAAAATTACCAAAACACGAAAATGAGAACTCCTGAAGAAATGATATTAAAGTAACAAAAAAAAAAAATCCCGTGCATACGCGCTGCAATTTGGCATAGAACCATCATCCGATTCAGTATATTGACGCCAATGGAATTTCTTTTGACAGTACATTTGTCTTGTTGCAAAGGTCCAGCCTGCCCGTCGAAGACGATTTCTTAAGGGTCGCCCTTGTTTTGCTTAATCTTCACGTTTTTGGTGTGTTGCAATTGTACGAATTCCGAGGCCAAGATATTGAAGAAAGGTAATGACCGGTGAATCAAAGAGTTCCGCCTGGGAGGAACACTAGTTGAACCTTGATGTAAAGAGGAAAATGAGAAAGTGAAAATATTATTGAATATGTTTACAGTACAGACGTATACCTATATATAGGTAGTTTGACAAGATATGGAAGCACAGCAGGCTACATAAACATAAGCTACACGTAAACTATTTGCAGTGATATTTAATTCTCTAATACCCCCCCCCCCCCCCCCCCCCCCCCCCCACAAACTAAAGGATCCTTATAGACAGTTAGTTTGCTTCTAAGAAATTGAAAACGAGGTGTTGAGACAGATTTTGTGAAAATGTCAGCTGTTTGATCAATAGTACTGATCGGCAAAATTCTGATATTTTGTTGTTGAATGTGATCTCGAACGAAACGGTGATCAATTTATATATGTTTCGTTCGTGCGTGAAATACTGGATTGTTAGCGAGTGCAATCGCTGACGTATTGTCACAAAAAATATCTATAGGTTTATCTTGATGTATATCAAAATCCGAGAGAAGTCGACGAAGCCAGATGACGTCCGCAGTGAGTGCCGCAAGGGAGCGATACTCCGACTCGGTAGATGACCGAGCAACTGTGGATTGCTTCTTTACTGTCCATGAGACGAGTGTGTCACCAAGAAAAGAACAATAGCCGGATGTCGATTTTCTTGAAATGGGATCACCGGCCCAATCTGCATCGGAAAAAGAAGAAAGAGAGAAATTAGATTTAGATATAGGAATTCCATAATCGATCTTACCTTTTATGTATCGTAGCAGTCTTTTCGAAAGATAAGCATGTTCTGGCATTGGTTGATGCATATGTTGAGAAATAAGATTTACACTGTACGCGATATCTGGTCTTGTAAGACACAGGTATTGAAGAGATCCAGTCAATCTTATGTACATCTGCGGATCGGTGAGAAGTGGATCAGGAGGAAAGTCTTTCGGCATTTTAGTGCAAGTTGGATTGGAAACCGAATTGCAACGGGATAGTTGAGCCGTCTGTAAAATGGAGTTAGCATAGGACGATTGTGATAAGAAATAGGTACCGTGACCCTTTTTGATGTGAATTCCTAAGAAGGAATTTGCCTCACCAAGCAGTTTCATGGAGAATTTGCTATTTAATTTTTGAATCACATTATTGAGGGCGTTGGTGTTATTGCCCGTAATAATAATATCGTCAACATATATAAGTAGATAGATTGCAATTTTATCTTTGTTAAACTTAAATAAAGAGGGATCAGATAGGCTTTGATGAAAACCGATTGAAATAAGAAACGACGTGAAAGTATTATACCATTGCCGAGGGGCCTGTTTGAGCCCGTAGATAGCTTTGTTAAGGCGACATACGTAGTCCGGATTTGTATTGTCTTCGAATCCACGCAGCTGATTCATGTAAACTGTCTCCGTTATAGATCCATGAAGAAACGCATTAGCTACATCCATTTGTTGGACTTGCCAATTATGTTGAAGTGCCACCGCAAGAAGAATTCTTATCGTAGGTAATTTCACGACCGGACTAAACGTTTCGGTGTAGTCAAGGCCATACTCTTGATGATTACCTAAGGCGACAAGTCTAGCTTTGTATTTAGATATGGAACCGTCTGAATTCAGTTTAGTGCGATACGTCCATTTACAGCCTAAAACCGAGGAGTCAGATGGTTTGGGAACCAAGGTCCAAGTGCCTTGAATCTGTAAAGCAAGAAACTCATCCGCCATTGCAGACCTCCATTCCGGATATTTAGTTGCTTCAGAGTAATTGGATGGAGTGAATAGTGAGGCGTTTCATGTATTGGTGTGAAGTAAGTTCAGCCGATTTACCGGTTTTAGAGATCCGGTCTTGTAACGGGTTGTCATAGGATGCATGACAGGTTGAGTGACGGGAGGATGAGGCCTTGGTGGTGAAATCTGAACTTCCTGAGTTTCAAGATTGTTGATCGAGCTAGCAGCATTAATTAGCATATTTGGAGGTTCTTCAATTGATGAGTTTGCTGGAAGATTATGACCCTGTGCTATAGATGTAGGAGTGAGAAACAGAGGAGACAATTGAGTACGACGACGTTCTTGATTAACATTTTGTTGTAATTTAAAAAATGGAAAATATTGTTCATCAAATTTAACGTGTCTAGACATAATAATTTTGTAAGAAGCAATATCAAAACACTTATAGCCTTTGTATTTCTCTGAATATCCAAGAAAAGCGCATAGATGAGACTTCGGTTGAAATTTGTTCCGATTTGATGCAGGAATAAGAGGAAAGCAGGCACAGCCAAAGGTTCTGAGATGTGCGTATTCCGGCTGTGTCTGATGAAGCAATTCATACGACGACTTGTTGTTCGTATTTGGAGATGGCATACGATTTATTAAATATGTTGCCGTTAAAATTGCATCAGGCCAGAAAGAATTAGGGACGGACGCAGTATAGAGAAGGGTCCGAGTTGTCTCAAGAAGATGCCGGTGTTTCCGTTTTGCAACGCCATTCTGTTCGGGCGTATACGGACAAGAGACCTGATGAGATATCCCATAGTTGTTAAGGAGATTAGTGAACCGTTTGCACATATATTTGCCTCCTCCATCAGTTCTAATGCACTTAATTTTCCGAGAAAGCGAGTTTTCTATATACGTTTTAAATGAGAAAAAAATATCGGTAACTTCAGATTTTTGCTTAATCGGAAACAACCAGGTAAAGCGTGTATAATCGTCAATAAAAGAGACGTAGTAAAGAAAACCAGAATTAGAAATTTGTGGTGCAGGACCCCACACATTAGAATGCAAGAGTTCTAGAGGAGAAGTAGATCTGTGAGTCGATGTTTCAAAGGGTAATTTGTGTGTCTTAGCTTGATTACAAGAATGACAATTTTGAAAATGTAAATCTATGTTAAGTTGCGGGTAAGTAGAGGCAATTTGCTGAAGAGTTTTGTGACTTGGATGTCCCGTCCTGTTGTGCCAAATGTTGGTGCACTCGTTAGTAGAATGAAGAGCATGAATCTTGGTTGCTGTGGGAGCTCGGATCGGGTACATTCCGTCTAGACATGGTCCTTGAAGAATTATTTCCTGCGTCATCAGATCCTTGAACAAGAAACCAGATGTGTTAAAAGTAATTGCAATATTATTATCTTTAGTCAATTGTGAGATGGAGAGCAAATTAAATTTTATTGAAGGAGAGTGAAGAATTTGAGATAGTATAAGCTTACGAGAGGGAGTCGGCAGCAGTCCTTTGCCGGAATTTGCAATGCTTACCGAACTCCCATCGCCAATGGTAACGCCATCATGCCCTGTGTACGGGTTTGTGATAGAAAGATTATTCAAAGATTTTGTAAGGTGAGACGAGGCCCCTGAATCAAGATACCAATCCGTGTACTCAGACGTATGATCAGCTAGCAAAGCTTTGTTAGACAGTGGCTGTTTGGGAACGAATTGAGCGTTCATTCGATGCCAACAATCATTTGCTGTATGCCCCTTTTTGAGACAGATTTGACATGTAGTAGCCGAGAGTGTTGATTCCTTCTGATTGGTGATGTTGCTGTATGATCGACCACGAGTTCGTCTGCCACGTCCACGACTGGAGAATAAGGCTGTGTTGGATGTGTCTAGAGCAGCAAGAACGGTAAGATCATTCGCCATATGAATTTCTTCGGAAATAAGAAAGGAGTAAAGCTGATCGAGGTTGAGAGGTTGTGTCATAGTTCTAATGGATGTCTTAAAAGACTGATAGTGCGGAGGAAGCCCTCGGAGAATGTAAAGAATGATATCTTCTTCTTCAATCTGTCCACCGGCTGCCGCTATTTGATCTACAATCGTCTTCACTTCGTTGAGGTACTGAACCATAGTCAGGTTCTTGAGTGCTACATTGTGAAGGGCATTCTTAAGTTGAATGACTCTTGATCTGTTTGTGGCTTGAAATCTTGCTTGAAGTGTTGACCAGATGGCCGACGTTGTGTCTAGATTGAGAACATAAGGTAAGATAGATGCAGAGATTGTTGAGCATAAGGCGGCAGCAAGATTTTGATCATTCAAGACCCATTGAGCGTAGGCGAGATCGGGAACGGTAGATCCATCTGCCTGGTGACGAAATCTGTTCGGAACAGGCGATGAAGGATCAAGAAGCGCTTCCAGCCCATTAGCTCTACAGATTTTGAGAATCTGAGAACTCCAGAGAGGATAATTTTCCGGCGAGAGAGGAATCTGAACTGTGTTCTTGAGATTAGAAAGAACAAATTTAAGGGAGGAAGAAAGCACCAGAGTAATGGAGGTGGATGAGCCAGATTTTTCGTCAGACATTGACGTATTGGTAGACGCCATAAATCCCAGGGATTCTTTAGGATCCTTCTGATACCATGAAGAAAGGTAATGACTGGTGAATCAAAGAGTTCCGCCTGGGAGGAACACTAGTTGAACCTTGATGTAAAGAGGAAAATGAGAAAGTGAAAATATTATTGAATATGTTTACAGTACAGACGTATACCTATATATAGGTAGTTTGACAAGATATGGAAGCACAACATGCTACATAAACATAAGCTACACGTAAACTATTTGCAGTGATATTTAATTCTCTAATAGATATTGAATTTACTATTTAGTAAGGCTTCGTCTGTTTATTCGGTATTTTTGTAAAAAGATAGTTTTAAGAAATATCGATTTAGAGAAAGAAGTTTTCTAACGAAGAAACATATATAAAAAGCTTTTTTTAAACAACAAAAAAAATTAAAAAAAATTGATGTTATTGGGAATGTGCTTTGAGGAATCAATCAGTAAAGAAGAAATAAATTTACTATTTTAAAAAAATAATAAGCACAAAAAACATCCAATCAAACTTGGCCTAAGTTTGATCTATTGGTAGGAGACTTTGTCATCTAATCAATAGGTCTTGAATTTGAAGTTCATGTATATGCACTACTAAAAATATATGATTTTCGCAGCAGTTTTTGGTACCGGTTTTAAAACCGCTGCTATAGATTAGTATAGACAACAGTTTTAACTGCTACAAAAAAAAAAATGAAAAATTTAATATTTTAGCATCGATTTATGTAGAGGTGGTTTGCCAACCGCTGCCACCGGCTTTCAATTCAAAATTACTGCTAATGTGCCTATTCTCCTTATCTCCCTGGCGTGCCTTAGCTCCCGCTCGATTTTTTCCCGCGTCCCTCTCCCAATAGGCCAAATGATCTCATTGTAACCGTTCTCCAAGGTAAGCATTCGATCCCACTTCCACTGTTCTATTCTCAACGCACTGATTTTCATGTTGCATGTTTTCATAAACGATTGGTAATTCATGATTACTTTAACTCCGAGAAATGCAAAGAAGATCTGATGGCGACCTCATCTTCTACTAGGGTTTCGGAGAGGAAACTGGTGGTAAGAGGCCGCACCATCCTGTATTTCATGCCGAGAAATGTGATTTCAAGCTCTGTAGTTAGCTCTGGTCCCAAAGGATTCTTTCTTGGGAAAAATTATTACGTGCGGGTCCGGATTTTTCCAGAGACCAATAAAAATCGCCACATCCCCCAAAAAATGTACGACGCTTGGACTCGGTACTGCTCGTTACTCGAGTGCGAAACCGGACGGTTCTCCCATCTAGTGTCCGCACAAAATATTCTCTCTATAGCCCAACTATCCGATCTCAACTCCCGCCATGTCGTCTCTCTCAAAATCCTCAAGTTTCACTTCTTTGGCTTTTCCTTGAATTTGCTCATTTGGGCATTTTAGATTTGGTTGATTTTGTTGATGGGAGCTGGTGTTGTGTTGTTTTGTGAATCAGAACGAGCTTGAGTTTGTTAAGCAGCTTAAAAAATATGAATATTCTTATTTTAATTGTTGTTAACAGACCTAAACTGAATAATATATCAAGTCGTTGACGAGGAAATGTATCAACAATGTTTTGATTGATTCCTTCATTTCCGTCAGAAAAGTTTATTAAAATTTTTATATTCTTGGAGAATAGCCGCTCGACTTTATCTCGCATCCGTCTCTCACCAGGCCTCCCACTTTTTTACTTGTGGACATTTTGATATTGAACATTATGGTTGAGTAATTCAAAAAAAAAAAAAAAATACAACTTACTAAAAACACCTAATGCTCAGCTTGTGTTCATAGTGTTATTCTTATAGTTGAAGAACTTATTGCTTATTGTAGGTATGCTTGTAAAAAGCCAGGAAAGTGCAGAAGAGACTTATGAGCAATCGAGGGGAAGAACTAACCATAAAAATCGAGGTCAGCTATCCTGGCTCAGGCGCATGAACATAGCAATAGGTGCTGCTCGCAGACTAAGATATTTGCACACTGAAGTACAACCTCCATTCACAATATCTGAATTCAACTCCAATGCAATATATCTGACTGAGGATTTCTCCCCAAAGGTTTTTTTTTTTTTTTTTTTTTTTTTTTTTTTTTTTTTTTTTTTTTTTTTTGCATTTTTTCTTCCATTTGCTATCACCATGTATCTCAAACAAGTATGACAATTTTTCTAAATCACAATTTTTTGTAGATTTATATGTTGTTAATATTCACTTAATTTTAATTTCTATATTTTTTTTATTGACATTTGTAATTTGATCATAAAATTTGATTTTTCTGGCATTATTATTTTTAATCAATTCTACCATTTAGCAACAATTTTAATATCAGCTAAAAGCGCTTTTAAAGCCATCATACAACATCACTCATAAAACTACTGTTAAAGCCTTTCCAGCGAACACAAATACACGAATTTGCAGCAATTTTTAAACTGCTGCAAATAAATTCGCAGGTGTTTAAACCGCTGCAGTAGGTCCTAAAAAGTGCTGTGAAAGCCTCATTTTTATTAGTAGATATATATATATATATATATATATATATATATATATATATATATGAATTTATTTTAATTGACTCAAATATGTAAAATAGTAATAATAATAAACTTAATAATTATATATGTAGCAGCATTTATATCAAGATTATGCTCTCCAGCCTTACAAAATCAAAAATGCCATGCATCACTAGTTAGATTGAAATTGTTATTTTTGTTAAGATTGATATATAGGAGAGATTTACCAAATCGTCCAAAGGCTAATCAGCACGCTCCATGTGAAAGCTGTTTTCCTTCCAGGATCATCCAAGACGAAATTGGATCATCCTGGGACGATCGGTACAGGTTTGTACAGGTTTTCTGGACAGAGAAGTTCGTCCCAGGACGAACTGGGGTTTGTCCGTACGAAATTTTTACATAGAGCAACTCGTCCTGTTACGATAATAATTTTTTCTGAACGAAATTCGTCCTGAGAGCAAATCGTCCCGGGACGATTTGCGATCGTCCGGGACGATCTGGTTGGATATATATGGAAATGAGATCTTTTTGAAGAGAGAGACAAGGGCAGGAGAGAGAAAACCGAAGGAAAAAGAGGAAAAAGTGATTTTCAGGCGACTTCTGATCGTTTCCGTCCGTAGCTGCAGTTGAGAAAGTTGACCGACTCAAAGTAAGGCACATTCCGTCTTTCTCAAATTTCAGAAACGAGGACTTTGATGATTTTTTTGTTTCGGATTTTGTTTCCGTTAGCGAAGTATTGATTCTATTTTGTACTGATGAACCTTTTACTGCGTAACTTTTTGTATGTTTCTGTGATGATATTTGTGCACGTTTTTAGTATTTTCTGAAAGATTTTTATCAGGTATTTTGAATTCTACAGGATATTGATCGAATAACAATTTATCTGGATGTCTGAAATTATTTCATCAGTACAATAAAAGTCTTATAATGATGTTTTGCACTATCTGTAGTAATTTGGCGAATTTCTGAATATGTGAATTTTGTGTAAATTCCGTATATTGCCGTTATGCCGCTGATGATTTTCTGACGAAATCTCATTTTCTGAATTGAATGCTTTGATGTGCTGTGATATCATAATGGAGTTATAAGGGGCCAGAATCCTTTGAGATTCTGTCTGTGTCAGAGAAATCTAAAAATAAGTTCTGTTCTGAAAATTCTGTATATCTGTTATGTTCTGGTGCTATAAGCACAAAGGGAGACATAAGGAGTCAGAATATGAGATTCTGTCAGTGTCAGGGAAGGGAGGCATAAGGAGTCAGAATCCGCCGAGATTCTGTCAGGGTCAGGGACATGTGATATGTGATATCTGAAATGTGATTTTATCTGATTTGAATTCTGATTTGTACGATCTGATCCGTTCTGTGATTTGAAAGTTTTATAAGTTTTATAAGATCTGTTCTGCACTTTGATTTGAATTCATGTATCTGTGATTTGATTTCTATTTGATCAAGTGTCTGTTCTGTCTGTTATATAATTTCTGTACGGCTATTTGAATAACTGCTTCTGATGTGTTTTCTGATGAGAATTTCTGGAGATTTTGATTGGTGAGTGTAGTCTTGCTGAGCTATTAGCTCACTCTTATTTTCTGCGTGGTTTTCAGGTTCTGGGAAAGGGAAGGAAGTCTTGAATTAGCCGTTCAGTGTCTGATCAGTGATTATGTATTTTTTTGTACTTTTAATTTTTGTACAGTCATGGCTTTTCTGTTATGTTATTTCTGTCTGTAGCCATGCACTGTATTGTATATGATTATTTTGATAAAAGAAAGAAGAATATAGTGGATGTATTTCTATATATGTATTTGAAGTTTATAGCAGCTATGTGTTTCTATCTGTTCGATATCTGGAAGAAAATTCTGAAACAAATTTCAAAACTAGATCTTGGATTTTCATCAACATTTGTCGCGGCCCGACATGAAGGGACTCGTTCTGGTCGGGTTGGGTCGTGACACTCCATATCACCCGATATACAACGGTACATATATAGTGCCAATACACACATATTGGTGACATGATGTGTCTCTATTGACCTTTGGACAGCGTCCGATGACCATATGTAATAATTTTGCTGATTTCTAGAGGCATATTTATTGAGCTTATATATTTGCTAGCTAATGCAAGTGGGCTTAGATTTTTTTCATAAGTTTGCAGGAGGAATATATAAAGACTTATTATTTATATTATTATTGTTGTGGGCTAGATTATACGCGGTGATAGAGTTAGAATTTTTTTTGTCTTAACCTAGTACGAATATCTAGCACACAAACATTAAAAAAATGTAACACCTGGATTTTTATATGGAAACCCTGGAAAAGGAAAAAATTACGGGGCCACGCCCAATTAAAATGATTCAACTAATATTTGCTTAGATTACAAGTGACTGACTCGTTCCTGAAATTGAGGACGATCTGATTACAATAATCAACTCACAGGTTGAAATTCAGTTAACAAAAGAAGATCGGAAATCCGGCGACGTTTGGTGATTGGGCAGAAATCCGGCTTCAATTGACGATCGGGCAAAATTCTGGTGTCAATTAGCGATTGGGCAGAATTCTAGTGTCGATCGGCTGCCAAGTGGAAATCTGGTGGTGGCCGAGGAGGAGTCTATTCCTTATCTTACTTTTCTTCCTTCTCTTATTGCTTCCTTAATTCCGGCGTCAGTTGGTGATCGGGCAGAACTCCAACGTCAGTCGGTTGCCGGGTGGAAGTCCAACGGTGGTCAAGGAGGAGTCTCTTCCTTCTCTTCTTTTTCTTCTCTCTCTTCTTACTTCCTTGCTTAATTCCGGTGTCAGTTGGTGATTGGGCAGAACTCCGTCATCGGTTGGTTGTCGGGTGGAAGTCCAGCGGCGGTCGAGGAGAAGTCTCTTCCTTCTCTTTTTACTTCCTTACTTAATTCTAGCATCAGTTGGTGAACAGGCAGAACTCTGGCGTCGATCGGCTACCGAGTGGAAGTCTGTTAGTTGTCGAAGAGGGTCTCTTCATTCTCTTCATTTTCTTCTATTCTCTTCTCTTCTCCTCTCTTCTTGCTTGATCTCATGATGAGTCTATTTATTATTTTTTTAAAATGCATGGCCAATAAATGAAAGGAAGATCAATGGTTAATTGGGAGTGGTTTGAATGGATGGCTGATGTTGAATCCCTTGATCATGAGCCATTTATTGGGCATTTGAATGTCTTAATAATATCAAAATTCAACAATCTTGGGCTTGTTGGATTCGTCTCGTCAAGGCGCTTGATTTGACTATAAGCATGTCATGTTTGCGCACCGTTTGGTAATCCAAATTATGGTTTGAACCTTCCAAATGCACTTTGGGTGTTTGATTTGGACCCATTTGAGCTCAGATTGGGTTGAATTTGGTGTCATTGGGTTGGTATTTTTGAGACCTTAAGTTCAACTATAAGTATGCTGAAATCGAAGTTCATATGATTTCAGATTTAATTTTTGAAGTTTCCAACTTGATTTTTTTTCGAGATCCATTCATGATCAATATAATTTTTTGATGATATATCAATTATTATTATTATTATTATTTACCAAAGTTGAATTTTATTAAATAAAAAATTATTATGTATAAAAAAGGTCAACAAAATGATCTAAAGAAAATTATAATTCATATATTTAACTATACAATTTAAAAAAAAATCAAGAAATTACATATAACGCATCAAAAATATCCTCAGTAAAATAATAATAATAATAATTATCCACAACATTAATAAATAAATGCTTAATATACATTGATAATAATAGAACAAAGAATCACAAACGATGCTTGTTGAAAAAAATCCTTAACAAAAATTAACATGTATAATGTGTTAAAAAAACAATTTATTTCTGTAGTTCAATGAACTTCACATATATTCAAAATTCAACAAAGCCATCAATTCACATTAAATTAGAGAGGAATTATAATATAAATATTTTTCTCTTTTTTATAGCTAATATTATTTTCTCTCGTTTTATCATTAAGCATGGACATGATTACTATTCTAAGGAGCTTTTCTTTTTGTGTCTTTTGTTATGTAGTTATTTTGCTTCTTATTATTGTTTGATCTGATTCGAGCTTCTTTTTGTGCTCGAATGAGCAGTCCTTTTTAGTCTGTTGGGACCTTTTGTAATCCTCGGTTGTAACTAAACTATTCTTTTTGTGGTTTAATATATGGACAAAGCTCAAATTCTTCAAAAAAAAAAAAAGCATGAACATGATTCATCCACAATCTTCACAGAGAGAGAATATTATGCACGTGAAACATCTGAATTTTTTCTCTTTTATACACACCTTTTTTATAGAGAAAAATTTCGATGCCTTCACATAATTAAGGTTCGGATGCGCAATAGTTTTTCCTTCACAGAAGATAAAGACAAGCATACCGCGCGTTCTGACATCGATCAAATCACCATCTCAGCTGTCTCAAGCCCAATCAATAATTCCAATGTTCTCTTGAGAATGTCTGGCTTCAGTTATCACATCCAACCCTTTAGTAGTTATTCTGATCTCCAAACAAAGCAATCAATACATCTAGCTACTGATCATCAACTTCCAATCATCCTACTGATCACTTCTCCAACCTCAGCCTTTACTGCTAGCTAAATAAAGAAGAAGAAAGAGCAATGCTCTTCAATATCATGTAATTATTAGGAATTATAAATAATAAATTCGTAGATACTAGATTTTTAAACCTACAATTATTGAGAGTTAAGGGTGTCAATATTTGACACGATCCGAAAACCTGACTCAAACCCGACACGAAAATTTTGGGTTCGGGTCAACATCAAATCGAGCCAGAAACAGGCGGGTTCGGGTTTTAATTTTCGACCTGTTTCGAATTTCGGATCGGGTTTGGGTTGACCCAGAAACTCGAAAATGACTCAATTTTGACCAGGAATCCTGTTGTTCGGCGTATTTAAGAGATTTGGCTGTGCTTCACAGCTAGGGGTGTCAATATTTGACACGACACGAAAACCCGACCCGGACCCGACCCGGAAAATCCGGGTTGAACCCGACCCGATTTCAAAACGGGTCGGGTTCGGGTTCCAGAAATCGACCCGTTTAAAAAACGGGTCGGGTTCGGGTTGACCCGGCGGGTTGCCGGGTCAACCCGCCAACCCGTTTAATTCGAAAAATTTTGAATCCCGCCTCTGCCCGCTGCCCGCCCGCGCTGCCCGCCGCGCGCCTGCCAGCGCTGCCCGCCGCGCGCCTGCCAGCGCTGTCTGCGTGCCCTCTCCCGACCGCGCCCGCCGCGCGCCCGCGTGCCCAGCGGCCAGCGCTGCCCAGCGCGCCCGCGTGCCCGCGCCCGACCGCGCCCGACCTCGCCCGCATGCCTGTGCCCGACCGCGCCCGACCTCGCCCGCGCCTGCGCTGTCCCGCTCGTATCCGCCCGCCGCGCTCGCGTCCCCTGCCGTCCGCCGCCGCCGTTCCGGTGCCGGCCACCCAAACCGGGTCGGGTCGTGTCAACCCGGCAACCCGCCGGGTCGGGTCCGGGTTCGGTTTTCCAACCCGTTTGTCTACCCGGATCGGGTTAGGGTTGACCTGTTTGAACCCGGGTCAGTTCCGGGTTCGATCCGAACTCGACCCGTGACCCGAAATTGACACCCCTATTCACAGCGAACGAACCTTGTTGCTTCCGATCAAAATTTTGTAACTTCTGATCCAATCAGAAAGGAACATCGTCCGTGGAGCGAAGTCGAACAACAACGATGAGAAAGAGAAGATAAAAAGTGCGAGCGAGCTCCAGTCGTTGCTTCCGATCAAAATGTTGTAAGTTCCGATCCGATCAGAAGGGAACTTCATCCGTGGAGTGAAGTCAAACAACTACTACGAGAAAGAGAAGATAAAAAGCAAACCGTAGAAAGGGTCCAAAGGGAGAACATTACCTTCACAGCGAGCAAGCTTCCATTGTTGCTTTCGATCAAAATGTTGTAACTTACGTTGTCGAAGGAGCGAAGTCAAATTGCAACAAAGGAGCAAAGGAAACGACTCGTGCAATCTCCACCCTCCGACCTCCTGGTTGCTTCCAATGAAAATGTTGTAACTTCCGTCGTCAAAAGAGCGAAGTCGAACTTCAACGAAGGAGCTAAATAAGCGACTCGTGCAATCTCCACACCCCAACCTCCTGGTTGCTTCCAATCAAAATATTTTAACTTTCGTCGTCGAAGGAGCGAAGTCGAATTGCAACGGAGGCAAATAAACGACTCGTGTAATCTCCACACCTCATGTGGAACGAAGCCAAACAGAAACAACGAACTCGACCAGTTTCCCTTCTGATCAAAATAAGCAAGTCCAGTTCAGGTTGACCCGAACCAGAAGCTGGTTGGGTTTAGGTCCGAAAAATTGACCCGTTTGTAAAAATGGGTCGGGTCAAACAGTCCTGAATCAGTTCTAGGTTGGACCAAAACCTGACCAGTGACCCGATTTTGATAGCCCTATTGAGAGTTCAACTTCTATTTCTGGCTTGTAGCTAATTGTCTCTAATATTTATACGATAAAGGATAATACTGACTTTGGGCTTGTTTGCGGCGGTTGTAGCTTTTTATAATGACGGTTGTAAACCTACTATGGAGAAACCAGCTTGTTTTAAAAAGTTATTGTAGAAATAAACTTTTTTGTATAAAAATTTATTGAAAATAGTTAAAAAAAGGTCGCCAAATAAAAATTATGCTATATTTTTAAAAATAAAATAATAAAAAAGTTGTACCAAATGAAGCCGGCCTCTTTGTGCATGTTGGAAGCACCTATTCATATTTTGGCCATTCCGACTGGCTGGTCCAGATCAATGTGCATAAACTTTATTACTTCAATTTAATTAAATTCTATGTTAATTTCTTAAATTTAAATTTGGTCGGTCCCAAAGTAACCGTTAATTATGAAATCCATGTGCGAAAAAAAAAAGTTGCAGGGATCAAATTGCCTTCAAAAGCTAATGTCGTTTCAAGCTTATCTGGCACCTACACAAATCTTCTTCACCATGAGTGCGTACAAAAGTTTGCGTCGGTTGTTCAAAGTAGACTATCTTGATCAACTGAGTATGTGGGGTCAAAGCTAATGGGTTGTCCCGGGCTTCAATGTATGGAACAATTATTAGGTCAGGTGACCTGACGTAGCTCTAGTTTGGACGTCAATAACATGTCACCACGTGCTATTACTTTTCACCGCGCGGCCCGACGACTTGGTAAAAGTTCCAATGAGTGCGTACAAAAGATTGCTATGTTCGCGTATTGCTAGGTAATATTTCTCGATATTGCTTGGCAATAATGAAAAATATCGCTATGTGAAGACCAATACCGTTTTCTCGGTATTGCTCGGTGTTGCTCGATATTGTTCGGTATTGGTCTTCGAGAATGGTATTTCTCGTTATCAGAGCAAAATCGACCAATACCGAGCAAATACCGAGCAATACCTAGCAATACGCGAACATAGCAATCTCGGCTCTATTCCGGATCGGGGTTGTCGGGCCGCACGGTTAATAGTGAGAACACTTGATACTATTTTACTGGCGTCCGAACGTAGAGCTACGTCAGGTGACCGGACCAAATAAAAGTTCCAATGTATGGGTCGGGTAGGAAAGAAATTTTGATATGAAAGTATTGCTGTCATTGTTTTATATATAAATATTAAATATTTCTGTTATAAATATATTAAATTGGAAGAGGTTCTCTCTATGTAATTTATGAATGTTTATTTATGTACATTATATTTCAAAAATTGGTCTAAGCCTGATGAACTAAGAAGCTTCGTAATTTAGTAACTCTTTGAAGTTATGACTTTAAAAGACTAATATTTAATTTTGCTTTACACCCATCAACTTTAAATTTATATTGGATTTTTTTTTTTAATGATTATGTATTGCAACATAATAGAAATTTTCTAATTTTATTCTTGCTGGAAAGTGGAGATTATTCATCTTTGATTTTAATGAATTCCTGCAAACAATTAATGGCAATATAGAGCATCTCATTTTTTATACAAAATAAAGCTCTATTTATAGATTTTTTGAGATTGACATTTTGATAAATTTGACCAAATAAATAATAAAAAAACATTCCATCATCGGGTCCATATTGATCCCATTGATAATAAATTATTTATGCACATATGACTGCCTTAATTATGTTAGATTCCAGTGAATTTAGGCTCATTAGATTCGTCTCATTGAGTTGCTCGATTTAATCATAAGCATGCTATATATAAATGTATATCATTTGGTTTATTAATTAATGTTCATAAAATTTTAAAACATAATTCAAGTGCTTGATTTGAGCTCATTTGGAGTCAGATTGGATCATTTGTAGTGTTGATAGATTTATTTCGTTGAGATGGTCAATTCGACTATAAATTAGCTGAGATGAAAGTTCAAAATTCAAATGATCCTGAATTTTCCTGCATATCATATGAATTTTTTTTTAGAGTAGTATCCATAATTTAAAAAAAAGTCATATTTAACCACTTAAAAATGGATGCTTATTGTTGCGGGCTAGAATATAGTAGAGTCAGGATTTTACATATCAGTGTTGTATGAATATCCAGCACACAAACTGAGAAAACATAATCTTTTATGTGGCAAATCCTTAAAAAGGAAAAAAAAAAAAAAACACGGAGTCACGTCGAGTTGAAATGATTCACTAGTGTTTGAGGAGATTACAGTTGCCTGAATCGTCCTTTAGGATAATCATATTACAATAATCAATCATCTGGTTGAAATCTAGTGAGAAACAGAGGTCAGACATGGGTTCGCCGACATTTGGTCGGGCGGAAGCCTGGCGCCAGTTGGTGGTTCGGCAGAAGTTCAGCATCAGACAGTGGTTCAGCGGAAGTCTGAGCGTCAGTTGGTGGTCAAGTGGAAGTTCGGAGTCAGGCGGTGGTCCGGCAGAAATCCCGGCGGTGGTCGAGGAGGAACTAAGTGGCAAGAGCGATCTCCGATCTCTCTTCTTGCTTCCTTGCTTGGGGTCCCTTTTCATGAGAAGTGATGGATCTATTTATAGATTTTTAGAGTGGCTTGATTATTAAATAGAAGGAAGATCATGGGTAAATTATGATTGGCTTGAATTGATGGCCAATGTTGATTCCCTTGATCATGGATCGCTTACTGGACATTTGAATGTCTTAATGATATCAAAATTTAGCAATTTTGAGCTCGGTGGATTCGTCTTGTCGAGCTGCTTGATTCGAATATAAGCGTGCCATGTTTCGAAACCATTTCTCAATCCAAATTATAGTTCGAACCTTCTAAATGTGCTTTGGGTCTTTGATTTGGACTCATTTGGGCTCAAATTGAGTTGAATTTGGTTTTGTTGAGTTAGTATTTTCAAGACGTTCAGTTCGACTATAAGTTTGCTTAAATCTGAGTTCAGATTATCCTAGATTTAATATTAACAGTTTTCAACTTGATTTACCTCGAGATTTGTGCTTGATCAGTTTAATTTTTTGATGGTATCAATTATAATCAAAAAAAAAAAAAAAAAAAAAAAAAAACTCGAAAGACTAATCATTAACACCTTTACTAGTTACCGCAGGATTTAGTGAGCTTAAGGACTGGCCACCGAATTAAACGCACCTACGTTTTCAATCCATGTCCACCTATGGAGGATATTTGTCCGAAGGGGTTTTGTGCTCTGCTAGGGTTTGTGCCGCTGGGGGATTTTTCTCTTCGCCAACTCGCTTGGGAGGGCTTCTCCCTCCCAAGATGGTTGTCTCATCGCAAGATTTTCCACCCCTCCCTTCTGCTTCTGTCCTAGGCCCGACGCCAGGGGGTCTTTCTTACGCTGCTAATGTCTCTGCCTCTTCTTCCAAGCCACATGCTTTCCCGGTTTCATTCCACAGCCCGGCTCAAAAGCTTTCCTTCAAAGGTGATGATTTATCCGAAGGGAAAACACTTTGGACTTCGACTCTTATCTGCTACTCTTTAGGCCCTCGACCTTACTAAGAAAGGCTTCTCAAAGCCATGTTGAAGCTAAGGTCTCTTAAAGGTTCTATGACCCTTCTCTCCCTTGCTGATGGATTTTTCTTACTAAAGTTTTCCACAGTGGAAGATCTGGAAATGGTGCTTTCGGGTGGGCCTTGGTTTCTTCTGAGCAAACCGTTTATTTTGCAACGCTGGTCTCCAAAATTCAAACCTAAACGGGATGAGGCAGCCCCCATAACCATCTGGATCAAAATTGTGGACTTCCCTCTTGTTCTCTGGACTCCAACTGGAATTTCCAAGATTGCAAGTTACATTGGCGTTCCAATATCTGTGGACAATCTCACGGCCAATCGTTCTAGATTGACGTATGCCAGGGTATGTGTTCTCATCTCTAAGGATTCTGCACTTCTAGAAGAAATTCCTCTTGAAATCGAAGGTGAGGACTTAGTTTTAAAAGTTTTATATGATTGGAAGCCGGATAAATGTGAAGGCTGAGGCTCTTTCATTCACCCGTTCTCTCTCTGTCCTAATAACCCGAATCCACAGCCTGTTCTTCCCCCTCAGCCCCCGCGAAATCGGGGTCGCAGCTCCTCTAGGCACCATTTTACACGAAACCATAGATCTCCATCTACATTGCCTCCCCCCAAATCCACCACTACTGCTGCAAACCTCATCCCTCCTCAGGTTTTGATATCCTCTGAGACCACTTTGCCGCAGTCTCAGCCTATTCTACCTCCTCCTACTGTTATTACCACCTCAACTCCCAAAAATGTCCCGATTCCAAATCTTACCACCACATCTCCCAAAACTGTCCCGATTCTGAATCTCAATTCTCCCACAGAGGACTCTTCCTCTTCTGGGCAGCCTGCTTCGCCTAGATTGTTGTTACCTCCAAAGATTCCTCTTTTAAATAAGTTTGCCTCTTTGCAAACTGATGAACATAATCTCCCAGATTCTTTGGCAACTATCTCAGATTCTGATTTAGCTTCCTGCTCCAATGCCGATGACGATTCCGAGCAATTGAATACCTCTGACAACAAATGCCATAATACCAGATCCAAAACGGATAAATTTAAGTCTCCGAACAAGTCCAAATCTTCGAAAGGAAAATCGGCCAAGAAGGCCAATAAATAATTCCTTATGTCCTTACCAAAATTTGCTTGTTTGAACGTAAGGGGGTTTAACAGCCTGGAAACTGTTAGTTCTTGCAAGTCTTTAATAAGTTCTCATGATCTTAAAATGTTATGCATATTGGAAGCCAAATTTTCTTCTTCTTCTGTTTTGGATCCTTGGTTTTTACGCACTCACCGACTTTTTGAAAACGAAGAGTGTTGCCATAACTTTGAGGATTCATCTGTCGGATGTATCTGGATTAAGTGGGATAGTTCGGTTACTTCCTTTTCTCAGATCTCCTCCTCTCCTCAATATATTAATGGAACCATTTCTGTGGGTTCCCTCCCACCAATTTTTCTTACTGTGATCTATGCCTTCAACACTGTGGAGGATCGAAAACATCTTTGGGAGGCTCTTTCTACTATTTCTAACACTTTGGATCAACCTTGGGTTATCATGGGAGATTTCAATTGTTATAGATTTGAAAATGAAAAAGCTGGGGGCTCTTCTTCTTCCAATAGTAGATTGGGAGAATTAAACAGCATTATTTTTAAATGTGGGGTTCATGACCTCTCCTCCATGGGTCTTTTTTACACTTGGTACAACCAACGGGTGGAAAATCCTATCCACATCAAATTAGACAGATTTTTGGTGAATAATGCACTGTTGGATTTTTTTCCCTACTGCCTACTACACTGTTGAATCTCATCTTGGCTCGGATCATTCACCATTAATCTTCAACTCTTCTCATGAGAAGCCTTTATCTGTTAGGTTCATGTTCAAGAATTATTGGATTAACATGGAAGGGTTTTGGGATGATGTGCTGCATGCCTTCTCTTCTAGATCTGCTAGAAGTCCTATGACATCTTTTCAACATAGCTTACAATGGCTTAAGAGGGCTTTTAAAAACAGAACTTGGGCATCTTTTTCTTACCTTTCTAATGCTTTGTTAGAAGTTAAGAGCAAGCAAAATCATTGCTTGGTTGAGCTTCAAGCAAGTCCTCTAGACTTGGAGTTAAACCAAAACCTTAAGAGAATTAATGATGAGCTGGCCTCTTTACATGCTAACTGGACTTCTTGGTTAGCACAACGTGCTAAAACTTTATGGCTTACTAAAGGTGAAGATGACATGGGTTTTCTTTTTGCTAAAATTAGAAGTCGCAACAATAAGAACTATATCAAGGAGATCACTACATATGAAGGCCATTTTACTTCTTTTACTGAGATATCTAGAGCCATTATTAGGCATTTTGAGGGCTTATACAATTCAAACCATTCTAATCTTCAACCCCCTCTTAACATCCCCTCGGGTAACCTAGTTCCTCCTCAATTTTGTGACATGCTTGTTGCTCCTTTGTCTTTTGAGGAAGTTAAAAAGGCTGTTTTTGATGGGAATGAGAACACTGCCCCTGGGCCTGACTGTTTTACCTATGCTTTCTATAGGAATTCTTGGCATCTTATTGGTTTGCAAGTGTTTAATGCTGTAAACAATTTTTTTTCTAATGGTTCCTTACTGAGAGGTGTTAAGGCTACGACCATAGCTTTAATACCCAAATGTTCTCATGCTGCAAA
This sequence comes from Dendrobium huoshanense, assembly GCA_016618105.1. Classification (NCBI taxonomy): domain Eukaryota; kingdom Viridiplantae; phylum Streptophyta; class Magnoliopsida; order Asparagales; family Orchidaceae; genus Dendrobium; species Dendrobium huoshanense. The sequence continues at coordinate 14,455,195 of CM028343.1, read as the reverse complement.
CATCAACGACTTCAGGCCCATCTCTCTCTGTAATGTTCTTTACAAAATTGTTGCCAAAATTCTTGCAAACAGGCTGAAAGTGGTACTTACGCACATCATTCATGAAAGTCAATCCGGCTTTATTACAAATAGATGTTCTTCTGACAACATTATCATTGCTGCTGAAATTCTTAGGGATTTTAAGGGTTCTGAAAAATATTTTGGTGCTAAACTTGATATAAAAAAGGCTTTTGATACCGTCTCAAGGGAATTTATCATTGCTAGACTTTCTCAGAAGAGGTTCCCTAAAGCTTTTGTTAAATGGATTAAAGGATGCATAAGTGATGATCACTTTTCCATTTGTTTAAATGGATCTCTTGAAGGCTTCTTCAATTCTTCTTCGGGACTTAGGCAAGGTTGTCCCTCATCACCCCTTCTTTTCTGTATCGCTATGGATGGTCTTTCTCAAATCCTTTCAGACACCCACAATTTCCAAGGCATTTATTGTAAAGATTTTCTTATAAGCCATCTGATGTATGCTGATGACCTTTTAGTGGTTGGAAAATCCTCCATTGAAAATGCTACACAACTGAACAGATGTTTACAGATATTTGGATCGTTATCTGGCCTCCACATTAATTCCAACAAGAGTGCCATCATTTTCTCTCATCATGGCCTGGAAAATCAAAGGATTTGTGATGAGCTTGCCATTCAAAATGTCAATCTCCATCTTACTTACTTGGGCATACCCATTTCTACAAAAAAGACTTAAAATTTCTCACTTCCAACCTCTACTGAGCAGAATTTCTGCTCTACTTGCAGGTTGGAAAAATAAGTTTCTCTCTTTTGTAGGTAGGGTCCAATTTCTCAAATTCACAATCTCCAATACCCTTGCTTATTGGATTAGGGGTTCCATAATACCTAAGAGTTGCTGTGCTTCTATCAACAAACTTTGCGCAAAGTTTTTATTTCATAACAACTTGGTGGATAGGAAATTACATTTTATATCCTGGGCCACTATCACCCTTCCTAAATCTAAGGGTGGGCTTGGTATACCTTCTATTGAGGCTCTCTATTTTGGGGTTTTTTGTTCTATCATTGGTAGGTTTTATAACAATCAAAACTTGCTAACTCTCTAGTACAAAGCCAAATTCATATCTCCTTGGAAACCCCCGCCTTACACTGCCTCCAAATCTTAGAAGAAAATTTCGGAGACTGCCTACAGGATTAAGGATGAGTTAAATTTTTCTGTGTCCAATTTTAGTGATTTTGCTTTTCTTTGGGACCCGTGGCTATCAGGTCATTTCATTGGAGAGGCTGCGTGTCTTTTGGAAGCCTCTTTGGTGAAAGACTTATTTTTAACGATATTTGGCGCATTCCTACTGCTATTCCTTCGAGCATAAAAGATCATATTATGGCTGTGGAAATCAATAGGAATAATGAGGTTTTGTGGAATGGTTCCCAGAAGTGGTTATTCAAAAAACTTTATTGAGTTTTATTATGCTTCCTTGCCGAATGTGGGCTGGTATAATTCTATATGGCATAAATCCCATGCATTGAAATTTGCATGTTTTGCTTAGATGACAAGATTGGGTAAGCTCAAAACAGCATATAATCTTCTCTTAAGAGGCATTCAGGTGCCTTTGAATTGCTCTTTATGTTTGGGAAATCTGGAGAATCATTCACATTTATTTTTTTCATGTTACTTTGCATTCTATGTCCTGAAAACTATTCTACCAGATTTCAACTGCTTCCTACTTAGGCCAAATTTATCTCAGACTCTTGAATTTATTGAAAATTCGGCCAGGTTCAACAAAACAGAAAAAAAATTCTATTTTCTTGCTTTAAGTTGCATTATTTATCATATATGGAGAGAACGAAACAATCGGCGCTTCTCTGGTCTTAGAATTAATGTGGCTAGATTGATTTGCAATATTACTTCGGCTTTAAGATTGAAAACTTTAAAATGGAAAAACAGGGAATCATTGCTGCACAGGTTCTATGTTATTTAGCTTGGCCGACTTACTTTCTCTTCTGGAGGGCTTTGCTTTCTGATTTGGCTTATTGGTACCTCAATTTGGAGGTCGGTTTCATCTGGTTCACTTTTGCTATACTGATTATTTATCAATTTCAGACCTGGGACAGGTTTTTTTTTTTTGGGGAATGTGGCTCTTTTGTTTCGCTTTCACATTCCAGTTTGCTTCTGGATCTTTTTTCTAGCACCTCTCGGGTATACATCAAAGACTATGGCAGTATTCTTGTGGTGGACATGGGCCAAATGGACAATGATGAGCAAGGACTGTCTCTCCGAGCTATGGAGGGTCCTTTTGGCAACCTGGCTCGTTTTTGTGGCTTCTTTTTGACAGGCTGGAGGCACTGTGATGGCCAGTTTTTCTGGGTTCTTCGATGCTTACTCAGATTTTGTGGGCAACCAGTGCCACCGTCTGCTTCAATTCGATTACGATTCTGAAATTATTTGATGATTGAGACAGCGCCTGAATTCTGAGTCCAATGTTATTGCCAATTTCCATTTACTTTTTTATGCTATAGTCTTTGTGAATTTTGTTTAGTTTTAGTTCTTTGCCTTTCATCTATTCATGTTACTTGTAATATGAATTCTCTTTTTTAATACATGGGCTTTTCACGCCCCGGGTTTACCCAAAAAAAAAATGTCCACCTATGATAGTAGTTATTTGTTCCCACCCTAACCCCAATACATCATCCCCATCAAATTTAGCTATTTTCGTAAGTACTCACCAGTCCCACCAATCCTTTAATTTCCTCTCCCTCACGGACTGGCATTTCGCAAAAAGATCAAATAAATATCCTACTCTTCTACCGACTACTTCTCCATTTCCTCTCATGGCTTTAGCTCCACTTTCCTTTCCCCTCCTTTCTTTTCTCATCCTCTTCCCTCTAACCTCCGCCACTCCCACCACCCACAACTCAATCAACCATCAACTGACCATCTGCAATGCCACTCCCTTCCCAGAACTCTGCCTCGACTCCCTCAAACTCTCTATCTCCATTTCCATCAACCCCTCCATCCTCTCCATCGCCCTCCGATCCCTCGAATCAGCAGTCACCGCTCTTTCGAATATCTCACCACTTATAAGCTCCCCTTCTATCGTCGAAGCACAGCACGGTGCTCTCCAAGATTGCCGCGAGCTCCAGTCCTCAACCCTTTGCTCCCTCCGCCGCTCCTCCTCCCTTCTCAGCTCCTCGACTGCAAGCAAGGCCGTCGCCGATGCTCGGGCTCATCTGAGCGCCGCTTTAACCAACAAAGACACCTGTCTCGAAGGCCTCTCCGGCGCTCGGGGCCCGCAGGTACCGGCACTGATCAATGCATTGACCAACTCGTACCGCTACGTAAGTAATTCCCTTTCCCTAGTATCCTGTTCAGGCGGAGACCGGCGTCGAGGCCGGAGGCTGGAGGCACGGCCTTCGCCAGAGTGGTTACGTCCTCGCAAAAAGTTGTTGTTGGATAGCGGAGATTATAGCGGCTATGATACGGCGTCGGTATTGACGGTGGCGGCCGACGGGAGCGGGAACTTCAGCACGGTGGGGGAAGCGGTGGCGTTCGCGCCGAATAACAGCGCCGACGTCACGATTATCGTCGTTCGATCGGGAGTTTACGAGGAGAACGTTCAGATTCCAAGCTATAAAACGAACATTGCGTTGTTGGGCGAGGGCAGCGACGTGACGTTTATTAAAGGCTACCGGAGCGTCGGCGATGGATGGACAACATTTCGGTCTGCGACTGTCGGTGAGAAAATCCACCATGCATCTCCCTCGCTTTCCTTCTCTTTAGTATACCTCGTCAAAGTATACAAACATGTCGCTCACGTGAGTTCCTCCGTCGCTTTGTTAGCTTGTTTGTTAGTTGCCACTTGTATCTACCGACATGGGGCAGATAACATGTTGCTTTTAAAATATCTTTTTCTATCTCTCTTTTCCAAAGTACTAATAATATTTCATATTGATTACATAAAAAATTATACTTATATGTTATGGGTTTTTTTTTTATTTTAAATATATTTAATTGGATTTTAAGCTTCATAGTTATGTTAAATTTCAATAATTTGCTTATTGAATATCTAAATACAATACATTTTCTCATAAAATTTAATATAAAACACGTTTGTTTCTTATTTACAGATGATTGTTGGACTATTTCAACTATATTTCCTCTGTAATTTATCAATCATTTCTATATGAAGCGTATTGATACATCGTTAAAAAATTCTCCTGATTAGCTAGGCGTGAATCTCAACACAAATTTCAAATTAGAACTTCCGAAATTAATTCCAAAGCCATTCAAAACTTATAGACGAATTGATTGTCTCGAAGAGACAAATCCAACGACACTAAAATCAATCCAATTCCAACCCAAATGAGTCCAATTCGAGGGATCGAAGCATAGGCCCGAAACATGTTTGGAAGCTTCAAAGCATAAATTGGGTAGTCAAATGATTCGACGAGACGAATCCAACGAGCCCAATATCATCGAATTTTGACTTCATTAAGGTGCTTAAATGCTCGATAAATAGTCTATGTTTAAGGTAGTAGATATCAGCCGCCCATCAGAACACTCCCAACTTGACCTTGATCCTCCCAATATTTACTTGACATGTCACTCCCAAAAAACTATAAATAAACCTCTCATGTTTCACAAAAAGGGGAGCGAGAAAAAAGAGAAAGGAGGAAGAGAAACTTGACATCTCTTTTGCCACCAAGTTCCTCCTTGACCATCGTGCGACCATCAACCGTCTCTGGATTACCACATGACCACCGATTGTCTCCTTGCTTCCGCCCAACCATCGATCATTGTTGGACTTCTACACAATCACCGACTGTCGCCAGACTTCTACTCGACAACTATCAGAGTTTCGCTAAACTGCCATCACACGGAGTCCAACCCACCTTATAAACTATTGTAATTTGACCGTTCTTTAATCTAGGGACAAGTCAACATTTGTAATTTGCTCATATAATAGTGAAGTCATTTCGATCAAATGTGGCCCCATGATTTTTTCCCATTTTCCTGATTTTCCATGTAAAAAATTTTAATTTCTAACTTCTCTGACTTTGTGCTCAATATTCGTGCAAAACTAAGATTCCCTGTCCCTACTATCCCGTATATTCTAGCTCACAACACTTATGTTCTTCTATGTCTTGAGGAGACCGCTTCATTCTTGAACCATTAATCTATTACCATATGTTGAATTTTTGTTTATCTTTCTCTATTCCCTGCTTCCAAAAATTAAACGGCCTGCTTGTTACGACAATTACTTTCTACATCTTAAGGTCCCTTAGATCTCTCTTTGATGCTGTGTGTGTGGTGTGGCTTGTGAGAGTTGAGGCAGATCTTTATTGTGATCGGCCTTTATTTGAAGATTTTATTAGCCAGATTTCTTTTGACAATGATCAATATCTGCAGCTTGCCAATGCTTTTCACATGGTGGAAAAGTTGATCAGTTTCTCTCCCTCCTAACCTTCGATAGTCTATACTATTGACAAAGTTTTTTCATACCATTATATTAATTTGAGCTTGGATCAACTAAATTTAATGATTAACGACGACGTCGGGTCAAATCAGACATGAATCGAGTCGACTCAGACTCGATTAAGATTTAACTCGACGTTGTCGAATTAAAATTATGTGATCGAACCGACTTCAATTAACTCAAATTTGACTCGATTTGAAATTTATCGGTGATCGTCGAGAAGATTTGGGCCGCGAAATTTGAGGTCAACACCGTACTATTGACAGAGGTTATTCACTCCATTCTTACGTCCGGGAACTAATCTCTAACTGATTCAGTTCTGATTCTTGAGAATACTATGGCTATCACGTTAGTAAGTTCTTAAATTCCTAATTCTAACTAATTCAATTATTACATTTCTTGTCAAATATCCTTGTTAATTCTAAAATTCAAACAACTCCTCCCCTTAAAAAAATCACAAAATTCAAAGACTTGATTTTTTTCCTAATTTAACCGCAGCCGTCTCCGGACAAGGCTTCTTGGCCCGTGACTTGACCTTCCAGAACACAGCCGGTCCAGCGAAAGGCCAAGCCGTCGCCCTGCGCATCAACGCCGACTTCTCCGCCGTCTACCTCTGCACCATCGACGGCTATCAGGACACTCTCTACGTACACTCCTTCCGTCAATTCTACCGCGAATGCAACGTCTTCGGCACCGTCGACTTCATCTTCGGCAACGCCGCGGTCGTCTTCCAAGGCTGCAACCTCATCGCCAAGAAGCCCATGCCTACCCAAACCAACGTCGTCACCGCTCAGTCCCGTGACGACCCCAACGAAAACACCGGCATCTCGATACAAAACTGCTCCGTGTTGGCTTCGGACGATCTCGCGTCGGATAAGGGTGGGACTAAGACCTATCTGGGAAGACCGTGGCGGCTGTATTCGACGGCGGTGTACATTGAATCGTACATCGATGACCTCGTCGATCCGGCCGGGTGGACAAAATGGTCGCCGGATTGGGGTGACGAGGGGTTGGATACGTTGTATTACGGAGAGTATATGAACTCCGGGCCGGGAGCGGCGACTGATAATAGAGTTACTTGGCCTGGGTTTCATGTGATGGAGTATGACGATGCGTATAATTTTACGGTTTTGGAATTTATATACGGAGATACGTGGTTGGATTTCGATTCAGTTCCTTATGATGATGGGATTTGACGGAGCAATGCGGAGAATGAATTGTAGGCTGCGGTAATGGTTATCTTTGTGCTTTGTTGCTTCTTATGATGAAAGGATTTCAAGGCTTTTGGGCTCCAGCGGTCATGTCTGGATAAGTGTATTATAATTTATAACTAGCAAAATGTTGATCTTTGAGTTCTGATATTGTACTTATTGGCAGGGTAAATATGTAAACGAGTATAAGATACTTGCTTATATTTACATTTGTTTGCCCTTGTGTAAATCTATTTATACTGAGCTCTGGCTTCTATTCTGTATGATCTCATATAATAGAATTCCTTTACATTCTTGCTCTTGTTCTGTATTCTTCTCTCTGTTCCTCCCCGCTTCTAGTTCTTTCATGGTATCAAGAGCTAGTTCGTGATCATGGAAGACCAAGATACTGTGACCTCCCACCCTCCCTCATCCGCTGCTGTCTCCGGCGACATCACCACCACCGAACTCCACATTCTGGCACGGCTCAAATTCCTCATCTCCAACATCAAGAATCTTGTTCCGCATGCCCTCACCGTGGACAACTAAGCAATCTGGCGAATACAGCTTCTACAGCAATTTACAGCCAATGGGTACGTTGGCCACCTGACCGGCACGGCTTCTTTCCCTTCCGACGTCAACACCTCTGAATTCAAGCGGTGGAATCTCGTCGACAACAACCTTCTTTCCGCCCTGTTCTCAACAATTTCTCCCACGATTCTTCCCTACGTCATCTCGTCCTCCACTGCCAGTGAAGTCTGGGCGACGCTTGAACGTCGTTTACAGCTTTCTTGTCGGTCGCGCGCTATCCAGCTCAAGAACGAGCTGCACACGGTCCAAATGCGTGATCTCACAATGCAACAATATCTCACTCGAATAAAAACCATCATCGACAATATCGCCGCTTCGGGCTCTCACGTTGATGTGGAAGACGTCATCATCTACATTCTCAACGGCCTTCCTTCAACTTACAACTCTTTCAAAGCAGCCATCCGCACCTACCCTCTTCCTCTCGATCTTGACAATCTTTATTCAATGCTTTGTAGCGAAGAGATCAACGTGTAGCAAGAATCGGCGCGGGATACGGCTGCCTCTTCCGGTGCAACCGCAGTTTACACCACTTCCGCCAATCAAGCTCGAGGATGCTGTCAACGCAGATTTGGCAAGACTAAGAACTATAATGTCGGCTCCACACAGCCAGTTCAAACGGGCTCAACTACTGCCTCGACAACCACTTCCGGCTCAAGACCGACATGCCAAATCTGCAATAAGACTGGGCACATTGCCTTAAATTGTTGGCATAGGAACAACCCGAATTTCGCTCCAACATCTCACTGGCCGATTCCTGCTTATATTGCTCAACATAATTTCTCGGCAAATCAAGATTGGATCATCGACTCAGGCGCATCCAATCATCTAACACCGGATATCAATGCTCTCCGACATCCGTCTGTTTGCCAAGGCTCGGAAAGCGTTTCCATCGCCATTGGGTCTCATCTTCCGGTCACGCACTCCGGTCAGGGTCTTTTTCCCCTTCCTGACACTCCCCGTAAGCTTATCTTACGTAAACTTCTTCGTGTTCCTCAATTATCACATAATCTGCTCTCTGTTTCTCAACTTACTACTGATAATCCTATTTCAATAAGTTTTGACGCTAATGGCTGTGAAATTAAGAATCTCCAGGACCACCGTCCGCTTCTTCGTGGGCCTCTACGTAACGGATTGTATCACCTCCACAGCTATTCCGGTAATCGCATCACCGCTCTCCACGCCAACCTCAAACAAGAGCATCTATGGCACAACCGACTCGGTCATCCTCATCATCGTCTGCTCAAAATTCTTCGTCAAAATATACCTAAGCTTGATTACATTTATGCTTCTCTTTCTTGCAATTCTTGTAATATTGCTAAAAGTCACAAACTATTCTTCAATAAAATTGTTTCCAATTCTGTTTGTTCTTTCGATATTGTGCACTCCGACGTTTGGGGACCTGCCCCCATCTCCTCCATCGAGGGGTTTCGATACTATGTCGTGTTTATTGACGATTTCACCTGTTTTTCATGGATGTACCTAATGCGCAATAAACATGAAACTTTATCCAAATTTAAACTATTTTGTCAGATGTTTCTTACTCAATATAACAGGACTCTAAAAGCCCTTCGGTCAGACGGAGGTGGCGAATACATCAGTACCGATTTCACTACATTCTTGAACCAGCGTGGCATTCAACGATAACTCTCATGTCTGCACACTCCTGAGCAAAATGGGCTGGCAGAAAGGAAACACAGGCATGTTCTTGACGTTACCAGGATGCTGCTTCATGAGTTTAGCTCGCCTGCATATCTATGAGCCGAAGCAGCTGCTACGGCCAATTATCTAATCAATCGACTTACATCATCCTCAATCAATCAGCAGACCCCGTTCTATCGTCTAAACGGCTGGCATCTACGTATGATCACCTTCACATATTTGGCTGCCAGTGTTTTCCCTGGCTACGACCATACGCGGACAACAAACTATCTCCTAGGTCCCGGGAATGTGTCTTCATTGGGTACTCGCCCTTTCAAAAAGGGTACAAGTGCCTGGAAATTCAGACAGGCAAAATCTTCATATCCCGGCATGTTCATTTCAACAAGCTTCATTTTCCCTTCACACAACAAAACCGTAATCCTCCACCTTTACAACAAACACCTACCATACCGCCTCTCCTCCTTGTGCCCACATCCGTCAGCCTCACAAACCGTCCCGATATAATTCAACCTGCTGAGATCGCTTTTCCTTTACCCACTGAACCAGTCATAACCGAGCCTCTCAATCCACCTCTCCAGCTGCCACATTCTGATCCCCTCATGACTACTTTAGCTTCTTCATCACACCCTATGCAGACGAGACTCAAGTCGGGCATCACTAAACCCAAACAGATCTTCTCCTTGATCAGCAAGGCCTCCCCTTCTTCCACTCCTCTCTCTTACGCCCAAGCCTCTAAACATACTCATTGGCGTACAGCGATGACAGACAAATTTCAAGCTCTTCTTCGGCAAGGAACGTGGACTTTCGTTCCCGCACCTCCGCATAAATCTATCCTTGGTTGTAAGTGGATTTACAAAACCAAGTTGTTACCAAATGAGCAAGTAGATCGTTACAAGGCGCGTCTAGTTGCACAAGGATACGACCAGCAGTATGGCATTCATTACAGCGAAACGTTCAGCCCGGTAGCAAAGATGCCTACAGTCCGCATTCTACTCTCCATCGCTGTCAATCGGCACTGGCCAATCCTGCAACTTGATGTCGCCAATGCCTTCCTACATGGTGACATAGCCAAAGACTTATATATGCAACAACCGCAAGGTTTTGAGGACAACGCACATCCTTCCTTCGTCTGCAAACTTAATAAATCCCTATATGGTCTTAAACAGGCGCCACGAAAATGGTTTGAAAAACTCACCAGTTACCTTCAGGATCAAGGATTCAGGTACAGTCGTTCCGACCCTTCTCTTCTTCTCTTTCAACACAACAATACAAAAATATTTCTTTTAATCTATGTGGACGATATCATTGTGATAGGAAACAATCAAGTTGCAATTCATAGTCTCCTAACAAAACTCAAGACGCAGTTCGATCTCCGTCAGCTCGGTGACATCTCCTTATTCCTTGGAATTCAGGTTATCCGGCGGCCCTCTGGTCTCTTCCTTACACAACAACATTATGCCAAAAACTTCTTGAGGACTCCGGTCTAGCGGATAGCAAACCTTCCAGCACTCCTACTTCCCCGAAGATCAAAGCTTTTGAGGCCAACCGTCAGTTGTTCGACGATCCTACCCTCTATCGTCGTCTCGCAGGGTCACTGCAATACCTATCTATCACCCGTCCGGACATTGCTTTCGCCACAAATCAAGTTTGTCAACATATGCATCAACCCACAGTAGCAGATTTTCAATCCCTCAAGCGGCTGTTGCGGTACATTAAAGGCACATTAAGTTTTAGACTACCCATTACCACCGGCGAATTGACTCTTTAGACTTACACAGATGCGGACTGGCTTCAGATGAGTCCGATCAGAAGTCAATTTCCGGTTGTTGCAGTTTTTTGGGACCAAACTTGATCTCTTGGTCGGTCAAGAAACAAGTTACGGTAGCCAAATCATCCACCGAGGCTGAATATCGCTCACTATTCGCTGCCACTTACGACGTCATTTGGCTCCGCAGACTTGCAGCCGAACTGGATCTACCTCAGGCCGCGACAACCACCATTCATTGTGACAATACCTCGGCCATCGCATTGGCCAAGAACCCCGTCTTCCACGCTCGAACCAAACACATCGATCGATTACCAATTCATGCGTCAACATATCAACTCCGGGGCAATCACAATACAACACATCTCCTCAACCGATCAAGCTGCAGATATTCTGACTAAACATTTCTCTCCTACTCATTTTCATGAGCTTCGCCGCAAATTAACCATTCAATCCTTGAATGCTTAATTTGAGGGAGGCTGTAAACGAGTATAAGATACTTGCTTATATTTACATTTGTTTTCCATTGTGTAAATCTATTTATGCTGAGCTCTGGCTTCTAATATGTATGATCTCATATAATAAAATTCCTTTACATTCTTGCTCTTGTTCTTTATTCTTCTCTCTGTTCCTTCCCGCTTCTAGTTCTTTCAAAATAAAGCTTGCTTTATAGTCACAGGAGCTCGAAGAGTTTTTTTTTTTTTTTTTTTGTGAGGGGATAAATTAATGATATTAAAAAATATTAATTTTTTGTATTCTAAGGATCAACATTGATAGTTAACAAAATATATTAAATTTTTAATATGAAAAAAATAAAATATGCATTGATGCTAAACTTATAATTAAATTTTTAAATTTTGAAAGTACTGAAAATCTCTGTCTAAAGTTTCATGGAGAGTTTTGAGTTTTCTTATAACACAACTCTTCCGTTCGAGCAACCGACTGTGTTTCCCGCCTCGCCTTCTCCATCAAGCAGTCCTCCAGTCAGATGTTTGTCTTCCAAGGCAAATTACTAAGGAAAAATTCGAGACAACGAGCCTTCGTAACTTCTGTTTTGAATGCTTCTGTAGATAAAACTTGTCAGCATCTACTTTGAATGCCTTTGCAACTTCTGTTTTGTATTGACAAATATGCTAAAGCTTACGCAGGCATGCTAAGTTGCTAGCATCACATATTAAGTTGGTCATAAAAAATGCAAATTTGGATCCCAAGCTCACTATTTTTCTCTATCTTGTTGTTCGTCGTCTCGCTTGGCTATGGATAGGATTTGTGCCGCAATCTCTGCATTCCACAACAACCACAGAATGTATTAACAAAAAGAAGGAATTTATTAATGTATAGTTGGTGTTATGTTATCCTATTCATTTGTTTTATGTGTAGGCTCATGAGATTCCTTTGGTTGGGGAAAATTCAATTACTTTCTTTTGATTTGCTTGGTTGGTGGCTGAAAGATCTAGAGCAGCTGCTCGGTTGGGTGCTAGCCGAACCACCAGAGCCAAGTCCTCCTCATGCTCGATGATGTCTGGAGAAGCGCGCTGCTAGAGAGTGGCAGCGTGTGGGGTTTTGACGAGAACCTAACGGACTGGTATTTCATATGTTAGGAATGTTGTCTATGTCGTATATAAGTATAAATATGATAGTTTAGATGTTAGATATGTAATAACAATAGTTTTAGGTGTTATGTATGTAAAAATTCTTTTTAAAAACTACTTTTTCCTATAAATGCTATTTTGTCAATTAAAATTTCAATGATAATTATTTTTTAGTTTACTAACAAAAACATTAAAAAAAAAAACATTATAAGCTAAAATCTAAAAAATGGTATCAATAATCAGAATCATCATGAAGAGTAAGTAAAGAAGCGGGAAAGCTATATTTGAGCACATAACCAAATGTATTTCTTGTATTTTTTGTGATTACAAATACATGTATTTATACTGTTTACATATACTTAATATGTGGCTGAGAATTAATATAAAACATGTGGATGACATTCATTTCTTGAATACAGCTGGCAAGCACTCTGTTTTAATTTGCTTTGATAGAACGAGATGTCGGCTATCTTCGTTCTGTCTGTTTCATTTTTGCGATCTTCTTTGCTCTGGTTGGCTTCTTCTTTTTACCCCCCTTCAAGCTGAGGGTTTTCTGAAATCCTTAGCTTGCCTCTGAGAAACTGATATCTTGAAGTCGAGAGCGGCTTCGTCAATATATCTGTTGTCTGCTCCTGTGTGCTTATTTTCTGAATCCGAATGATGTTCGAGTGTATCTGATGTCGTATGAAATGATGGTCTATTTCTATGTGTTTTGTTCTTGCATGAAATACAGAATTGTTGGCTAGAGCTATCATTGAAGTATTGTCACAATGAAGGTCTGTAGGATTCAAAATTTGTATTTTGAAATCCTGTAGCAGTTGTCTAAGCCAAATAATGTCCGTGATGGCTGCTGCTATAGCTCTGTATTCAGCTTCTGTGGAAGATCTGGCCATGGTATGTTGTTTCTTTATTGTCCATGATATCGGTGTTGATCCAAGGAAAGAACAGTAACCTGAGGTAGATCTTCGCGTTTCTATGTCTCCGGCCCAATCTGTATCTGAATATGTAGAGAGGTCTAGCGGTTCATAGGATATGGGAAGACCGTATTTTTCTGTCCCTTTGATATATCTGAGCAATCTTTTCAGAAGGTATGCATGTAGTGGTTTAGGATCGTGCATGTGTTGACAAAGTAAGTTAACATGAAATGCAATGTCAGGTCTTGTTATGGTCAAGTATTGTAAGGATCCAGTTATTTGACGATATGTGTATGGGTCTGTAAAATTGGGATCATGTGGTATGTTTTGTGGTAGTTTGGTACAAGATGGATTAGACAGTGACTTACATGCATGCATGCCTGTGGTTTGAAGAAGGGATTTTTCATATTGTGCTTGAGATAAAAAAATGGAGTTTTCACGGTGAATGATTTGTATGCCGAGGAAGTTGTTTGCCTTACCTAAATGTTTCATAGAAAATGTATGTTGAAGTTTCAATATGATGCTTGATATGAGTTCGGAATTTGTACCAGTGATTAGGATGTCGTCAACATATGTTAATATGTACACCTTATGCTCATTCTTAGATAATATCATAAGGGACGGATCTGCTTTGCTTGGTTGAAATCCCAGTTTTTGTAGACACTCTGAGAATGTGTTAAACCATTGTCTTGATGCCTGTTTTAAGCCATATATTGCCTTATGAAGCTTGCAAACATGTTATGGATTTTCTCTGTTTTCATATCCCAATGGTTGTCTCATGTATATTGTGTCTGTCTGTTTTCCATGGAGAAATGCATTGTTTACATCAAGCTGTTGTACTTCCCATTTCTTATTGAATGCAATAGTGAATAACATCCTAATAGTTGGGAATTTAGCTACTGGACTAAATGTTTCCAGATAGTTTATTCCGTACTGCTGTCTGTTTCTTTGAGCGACCAGTCTTGCTTTATATCTTGCAACTGAACCATTTGAATGAAATTTTGTTTTGTAGGTCCATTTACATCCCAATATTGGAGTATTTGATGTTGGTGGTACCAACGACCATGTTTGTTGTTGTTGAAGTGCCATAAATTCAGTCTCCATTGCTTGTCTCCAATGTGAATGTTGAGCTGCTTGTTTGTATGTGATAGGATCTTGATTTGGAGAATGTTGATGTAAGAGGTTGAATATGGTTTTGGGTTTAAGCGAACCGGTTTGGAGTCTTGTGATCATTGGGTGTGTGTGTGGATGGGGGAATACATGTCTGTGTTGTGGAGTTGCTTAATTGTGGTACAGGTTGTGTGTGTTGATCTGTGGGTTGAGGTGATTGAGATGTGGTTTGTGCTTGTTGGAATATTCTTGGTGGTGTTATGATGGTCTGGGATGCGTTTGTTGTTTGATTTGTGGGTATAGTCTGTGATATGTGGGTTGGTTGAGTTGCGGGTGTTAAGAGATATGGGTTGTTGGAAATGGTATGTGTGGCTGTTGTGTGATGCGTCTGATAAATTTGGGTAAAAGGAAATATATCCTCATGAAATGTAACATGTCGAGAGATGGTTATTTTATTGTTGGTGGGATGTAGACATTTGTATCCTTTGTGAGAAGGAGAATTTCCAAAAAAAATGCATGATGTGGCTCTAGGGGCTAGTTTGTGTCGGTTTTGTGGTGGTATCCATGGAAAACATTCACATCCGAAAGTTCTTAATATGGAGTAATCTGGAGTTTTGTTGTATAGCAGCTGGTATGGAGACTTGTTTTTAGTATTTTGGGATGGCATTCTGTTTATCAGATAAGATGCTGTAAGAACCGTGTCCGGCCAGTATTTATATGGAATGGAAGCCGTATTGATCAATGTCCTTGTTGTTTCTATCAAATGTCTATGTTTCCTTTCCGCCGTGCCATTCTGTTCAGGCGTGTAAGAACATGATATCTGATGCACAATACCATAATTTTGAAGGTAATTTTGTAATGTTCTGTTTACATACTCTGATCCACCATCTGATATGAGTTGTTTCACTTTGTATGAAAATTACTTTTCTATCATGGTATGAAACATGATGAATGTATCTGCTACTTCACATTTGGATTTTATGGGAAATACCCATGTAAAATGAGAATAATCATCAAGCAAAAGAAGATAGTATCTATATTCTTGATATGATGTAATTGGGTCAGGACCCCATACATTTGAGTGGAGCAATTCTAAAGGAACATATGAATGAGAATTAGAAACTGGAAATTGCAATCTATGACTTTTAGCCATTTTGCAGGCTGTACAATTATCAATAGGTTTTAGTATTTGTAAAGTATGATTTTGATTGGAAATCATGGTCATGGTTCTGATGTTGTGGTGGCCGAGTTTGTTGTGCCATGTGGTATTAGATTGATGAATGGCGGTGAGAGTTGGTTTGAGCTTGGGGGATGTGGTGGGTATCAGATAGAGTCCTTTACGACTTGGACCCTGAAGAAGAGTTTGATTTGTCTTGGTATCCTTGATAAGACAACCAAATTCATCAAATGTGATAGCAATTTTGTTGTCTTTTGTTAGATGATAGATTGAAAGCAATTTGTGAGAGATTTGAGGAATGTGAAGTAACTGGGATAAAATCAACTTACGGGTTAGTGATGGTAATAATCCTGAGCCTTTGTGTGCAATGGGTATTATACTATCATCCCCGATTTGAATGTTGTCATCACCATTGTATGGTATAGCATCTCCCAATGTAAGATTGCTAACGTCATTTGTCAGGTGTGCTGTTGCACCTGAATCAACGTACCAATCAGGATTCTGATTGTCATTTGTGACATTAAGAGCCGTGTTGTTCTTTTGTGGTGGGGGAACATAATTGTTGTTGTATCTGTGCCAACAATTGTTGGCGGAATGACCCTTCTTGTTGCATATTTGGCATTGTTGTAGTGGTTGATTGTTGCTTCTGGTGTTCTGGTAGTTATTTCTACCTCTTCCTCTTCTTCCCCTTCCTCTATTTGTATACAATGCTGTATTCTGATCTTGATGCTGAAGTTGTTTTGTTGCTTCTGTGTTGAGGTTGATTTCTTCACTAATCAAGAATGCATATAAATCATCAAGACTTATTAGATGAACCATGGTTCGTATGGTGCTTTTGAATGATTGGTAGGCTGATGGTAACCCATTTAATGTGTAAAGAATTACATCTTCTTTATCAATTTTTGCTCCTGCAGCTGCTATTTAGTCCACTAATGTATTGACTTCATTCAGATACTCGGCCATGGTTTGTTGTTTCATTGAAACATTATGTAATTCGTTTTTAAGTTGAATTACCCTTGATATGTTAGAAGCTTGTAATCTTCTTTCAATTGTATTTCATATTTCAGCCGTGGACTCAAGATGGAGGACATATGGAAGAATGGCTGTGGATATTGTGGAACAAAGTGCAGCAGCTAGGTTTTGATCTTTCAAAACCCATTCCGTATGTTTTAGATTGATTACAGATGATCCGTCATTCATCTGTTGAAAACGATCCGGTGGAATGAAATCTGGATCTATAAAACTGTAAAACCCATTTGCTTTCAATAACTTTGTGACTTGCGATCTCCATATGGAATAATTCTCGCTTGACAATTGTGTATTCACAATGTTCTTGATATTTGAAATAACAAATTTCAATGTTGCAGGTATGCTACAAGCATCCGTGCTTGTCTCGGTTGATGGATTTGTGGTTTGGGAAGAAGAAGATTGTGCCATGTTCAGAAAATCTTACTTGAATTCTTGGATTCTGAAGATTTGTCTTGATCTTGAACAGGAACTTAAATTCGCTGCTCTGATACCATAAAGAAGCGGGAAAGCTATATTTGAGCACACAGCCAAATGTATTTCTTGTATTTTTTGTGATTACAAATACATGTATTTATACTGTTTACATATACTTAATATGTGACTGAGAATTAATATAAAACATGTGGATGACATTCATTTCTTGAATACAGCTGGCAAGCACTCTGTTTTAATTTGCTTTGATAGAACGAGATGTCGGCTATCTTCGTTCTGTCTGTTTCCTTTTTGCGATCTTCTTTGCTCTGGTTGGCTTCTTCTTTTTAGTAAGCTAATTTTCTTATTAACATAAATAAATTATTATTATGAAATCTTTTCACCAAAGTATTATCGCTTGTCAATAGCAAATATTAAAACGTGAATTATTCTATGGGGACGCAGAATGTCATCCAGAGCCCATTGAAAATGCGTCACGTCACCCTTTACTTGATACCGCGACTCCATACTGCTCGGTACCAAGCTCAGTATTGAGCTCGGTATTGCTCGGTACTGGATGACATGGCTGCACCTGATTGACCTTTGGATGGTAAGCTGTATCCGGTGTCCGCACAGAATAATCTCTCCTATTTAAACATAAATTACATGCCGAGGAAATAAAACCAAATGTAGCAGGCTGCCAAACCACAAACATGTCTTACATTAACTTCCGCTAACATCAGCTAAAACCCCATACCTATCCTGATTCATAATTTTTCAATTCTCAATTCTCCCTTGCGTTCCTTAATATAAAAATCACCCTCACACCTATTATTTTAGACCATTTCCAACCGAGCTGCCAACAAATGTTTGTTGTCCGCCTCAAGCTCCACCCGAACACCATTTACGTTCGCATTTTTGCGAAGTGAAAAACTCACTATACATTCACAAAAGGAAATGGTGGAGGCAGAAAAAGGCGTGTGGAGTTCGATTGGAGATAAATTAATGTATATTTTAAAATGTTGCTGTATTTTGAATTTAAAAAAAAAAAAGAGTTTTTGGGTTGGAGATGCCCTTAAGTCAAAGGCGGGGCAAGTTTTTGTAATGAGGACATGTATTGCGTGTCATCCCAATTTTTTTATTTGGGAAGATGATTAAGAACATTGAACGTTATAATTATATCACACAATAATAAAGATAGTCTAATTAACGCCTCTGAAATATGTTATAATCAAAAATTTAATAGATCATCCTTAACGAATTTCTTGAAAATGAAGCAGAAAATATAAGCGTCACTCATGTTGACTATGGTATGCAAATGCTTTTACTCTACCATCTTGAAATCAGGAAAAATGAGCTACAATACTTGCAAAACACTCATCATAATCAATTCTTATTAAGTAACACGGAAAAATAAAGGCAGAATGATAAGAATTAACGACTGCATCAAAAATGAAAATCTCTTCTATCCTATTTGCCCTCTTAATCCTCCTCCACCAACAGCTTCCCACCGTCAACGCATCAGTAGAAAAAATCTGCAAGCAGGTAGCACTCGAAAAAGGTGGAGACTACGATTTCTGCTTGAAGTCACTGCAACGCGACCCAAAAAGCAGCACAGCCAGTACTGCAGGGCTCGCTCTCATTGCAACGAGAAGGGCGAAGGAGGACTTCAGAAGCGCTTTAGCAACTGTGAAGAAGCTTCTTAGAGGAAATATAACAGATAATGATAAAACATCACTGAATGTTTGCGCTGAAGTCTATGATGATGGAGTTTACATTCTGCAGGAAGCAATTGGAGCAATTCGATCGGGGAAGAGAGACGATGTAATCACTTATTTGAGCGCGTCGTTGACTGATGTTAGCACATGCAGTGATACTTTTGACGAGTCTGCGGGAAACAAGACGATGGTAGCCAAAGTGGATGCAGATGCTGCAAAAATCTCTACTTTAGCTCTTGAAATTGCAACTTTAATGTGATTTTCAACTTGCTTTCGAATAAGTTAATTCTATTAAAGTTATCTGCCGCTAGTTATACATAGTTTCTCACATATATATCCTCATATTACGATCATATACTCTGAATTTCAAAGTCTAAAAAATGTATCAAAAATAGATCATTTAAGCTGGTAAATTTCAAAGTCTAATAAATTTCAAAGCCTAATAAATGAATCCCGAATACCAGAAGGAATTCCAAAGCTTCCACCCATCTGTAATCAATCTCTGAAAGCGCATGTACTCGATCTTCTGAGGATATTTTATCGGTTTGCTTAAATTGCGTCACTGATTCATTTAATAGTCTCATCCCAACGAGAATTCATGATCCCTATCATTCTTCAAAGAAATTATTCTCCCATAAAAAAATTAAGGGATTTTTATATATTAAAAATACATATTTAATATCTAAACTATTATATTTATTGATGTACCACATAAAATTCTCTTTTCCTTCTATTCTACCACTCTATTGAAACGATGAGATACTTGTATTCACTGTGAAAGGATGCCATTGATGGGGAGGATAGTCGTTGATAGGGATTTTTGATGGAATGTTTAAACGAAATATTACAATTGATTAAAAGAGGGGTTTTATGTGGTATATTAGCAAATATAGAAGTTTAGGTGTTAAATATGTATTTTTAATAGTTTTAGATGTTATGCATGTAAAAATCCCAAAAATTAATGAATCTATAAACTGCCACAGCAACCTGTATAGAAAAAAAAGCCACACCATTCCACGAAAAATTTAAATAGCTCACACATGGGCGGAACCAACCTTAATTTTCAGAGGAGGGGGTGTTTGGGGTAAAATTATAAGTACAAGTGTAGATAATTTTTTTCCATATATATGTCGTTTTAGTGACTAATGATTCTTTGTACTTGAGTACATAATACATTTTAAAAATATCATCATTATTTTATATAATGACTAGGATGAAGTATCGATGATTTGTTTGCAAAAAATAAAAATAAAAATGATGTAATTAATTAATCATATAATTTCTACAAAATATAAGTTGGAGTTGCCTTAAATTTGGGTCGACTCTTATTTGTTAAGATCTTTGATTGTCTTATGCTTCGCAGGTATGTTGTGGGGTCAAGGAGCAGCGCCCCTGCGCGAGTTTCTAGGAATAGTGTCCCAGAACAAATTTTGGTTATAAGGATATTTTTCTATTTCTCTTCGTATTTGATTAATTGTTCTCTAACAATAACACCTCCACACATTAATTGCCTAAATACCATAGTATTTTAAAACTTTTTCTCTAAATTTTTTTCTAATAAAGATTAAAAAATACATGAATATGAACAATTAATTGAAAAATCATATAATAATTTTTTTTTTTATTGGGCTTAATGTGGATCCGCGAGAGCCCACATAAATACCATTATCCAACAAAAAAATCAGCTTCGACATCAAGAATTGTTTCCCACAAACTGCAAGAAATAAAAAATCCGAAATTAGGTTTCCATGATCCTTTATCAACCCGAAAGCCCCTTGCGAACCTGGGCGAGGTTCCCGCTAATTTCAGGGATGAAATCCGGAATGCTGTAGACATGGGGAATTGTCCATGTCAAAGCATCTTCCTTGTTGAGCACCTTCACCCCTGGCCACTTCACGCGGCGCGATGTGTCCGCCCCGGCACCGCTGTTGTTGTATTCGGCGTAGAAGAGCGTGTTCAGCGCGAAGTCCCCCTCCCAAGGCATGTAGCCATCAGGATTGATGAAATCTCCCAGCTCGGATTCCATAAAGATTGTGCGAGAATACTCTTTCCAAGGTCGGGCGAGGTAGCTGCGAATGATGGCCTTGTCGGCGGCGAGGGCGGGCTCGGCGGTGATGCGGCAATTCTGGAAGACGTATACGGTGTCCTCGAAGCGGACGGCTCGGCCATGTGCTGTGACGATGTTCTGCTGGTTGTTGAGGGGGCGGCGGACGATGACAAGGCAGTTTTGGAAGACGGCGGTGGCGTCGCCGAAGATGAAGTCCACGGTGCCTGTGATGACGCAGCTGCGGTAGAATTGGTAGTGAGCCTGGGCGTAGAGGGTGTCTTGATAGCCTTCCATGCGGCAGTTGAGGATGACGGCGTTGTCGGACTGGATGCGGAGGGCGACGGCTTGGTGCTTCTGGGGACCGGCAGTGTTTCGGAAGCCCATTCCGATGAGCATCAGGCCGAAGCCGGTGGCGGCTGGATTTTTTTTTTTTTGGGAAAAATAATTAAATATAATTATTAAAAACAAATTAATTTTACATTATAGTTGTAAAAATAATTAACATCATCCTGATATAAACGTATCAAAATATTTTTGTATTATCTTTTCCATTAATAATATTACTATTATAAATAATGAAGATAAATCATATGTTTTTCCAATTAAGTTCCTACATTTTTAATAGTCATAAGAAATCATTAGACATAAACATTGAAGCTATCCATAAGCAGCATTTATACTTATGAAAAATGGAGAAATTATTCTGTGCGGAGATTGGATTCAGATCGTCTTGTTTGGAAATCAATCAGAATGCGTCACGTCAGTTGTACCGAGCAATACATAGTAATACCGAGTTACGATATTAAATGAAGGGGTGACATGGTGGATTTTGATTGACCTCAGCATAAGACATATGCACAGAATAATTAATCTGATAAATGAAGATTCTAACATTCACTTGTGATTTACACCCAATATTTTTGTTTAACTGAATGGTATGTCATGCAAAAACTAAGGCTTTGGCTACATGGCCAACTTTGCATCCTATAAAAAATGAAAAAAAACGTATAATAAATTTAAAATTATTAAATTTATTTTAAATAAATATAAAATGTTTATAATCAAATAAAATTTATAAGATGTTTTTTTTTTAAAAAAAAATCATAAATTTAAAACTCGTTCTAATTAAATTTTGTTTCCTAATTTTTTCTTAAAAAATTTCTTATAAATGTATTTTTTATCATTTTACTACTAAAATTGGTTTATATTAAATAGCAATGAAATTAATGAAAATAAATTATTTCGATTTTTAAATTTTAGTAAGAAAAAGACAATAATGAAATAAATTAGATTTTTTTTTTCTATAAAAAATGTGCGGTGAATTGATGATGTGAATAGAAAGTATATATATATTCCAAATTCTTGCTGAGAGGAACTCACCAAAAGTTGCAGTTTGGGACGTTTGCACACCGTCGACCCAGTTCAAGCTTCCTGTAACGACGGACTTCTGAGATCCGTCGCCGTAGATAGTGACGCTCTTTTTCTCCTTCCCCATCACAACATGCTCCTCGTAGATGCCAGTCTTCACATAAATCACATACCTTACAAAACAATTACAACAACAGTAATTAATCCAAGTCCAGCGAATCTATCTTCGTCGATACAAATTAAATAAAAAAAAAAAACCTGCCGGTGTATTTCGCAGGCATCGCATTCAGAGCATCGTTAATGGTTTTGAAATAACCACTCCCGTCTTTAGCCACAGTGACATTTGGTTTGAGCTTTGCCTTGGCATGTTCCTTGAGATGCCGCCGAGTTTCCTTCGAGATCCATGTCGGAAGCCCGTCGCTTCGGAATGATGTGTCAGCTTTCCCCCTTTTCCCCACTTCAACTAGATTCCTCCCCGCGATGCTGTCAATGTCCAACAACGACAGAAATTTTGCTGTTGCACCGACAATGGCAAGCGCGTTGCTCGTCAGCTGAGTCCCCAGCTTCATCGCCTCCTTCATCTTGGTCTTCTCCTCTCCATCCGAAAAGGCATCGATGCACATCCCCTGGTAATGCAATGCGGCGCTGAGCCAGTTCTTGATGTAGCCCTTCTGAGCTGGGAGATCCTCCAGTTTGTGCATATCGATGTGGGACAGAGCCAATTTCAGCTCGTCGTAGGCTTCATCGAAGAGGCTGCTGCAGAGATTGATGGCGGATTTAACCCTCGGTTTGTTGGAGTTTTTGAAGCTCTCTGAATGGTTGAAGCCGAGCTCAGCAGCAGAGGCGATGACAGAGATGGCAGCGCGGATGATCGCCTTTGGGCTGGTAGTTTTGTTTCCTGAAACAGCTTTTGACAGGCTGCTCTCGCAGGCATTCTGGAAGTCGGTGGTCGAGCAGATGGCTTTGATGTATTTAGAGGAAGAATGGAGCTCCTTGGACGAGGGAAGGCTCTGAGCAGGGCTCGTGAGGGTATCAGACTTATTTGAGTGGTAGATGGAGGTGGCGACGCCAACGACGGCAAGGAAGAGCATGACGGAGACAGAGGCCCCGGCGATCAAGAGACGCTTGTGCCGCTTCTGCTGCTTCTCGGCACGGCGGCGCTCTGCGAGCGGGCCGATATCCTGGAAGGCGGACATTGCTGGAATCAATCTAGGACAGAAAGTTTCCCAACTTTTCTCGTTTTAAGTGGCGTCCTTCAAATCTCAATGACCTCCCTCTCCTTCGGACCTGTCTCTGCCCAGGAGATTGTTGGAGAGAAGCAGAGAAGAGAAGGAGGTCCGCGTTTTTTTTTTCTTTTTTTCTTTTTTTCTTTTTGGTCTTTGCTGTCGAAGAGTCCGAAAATGGAGAGGGGAGAGGCTGAGAGGAGTTTGAGGGCCGGCAATTTGCTTGGTAGTTTGGATCGACAGGGTACCACCGTAGTCCCGTATTTCCCGCCATTTTTTTTCTGCCGTTGAGCTGGAGACTGGATATTCGTTCGGGTTCTTCATTCAAACCGTTTATTGATTAATTTTTGGACACTGCTTAATAAAACAATTTTTTAGTACAAAAATTTTAGCCGTCCGAAACAAAGCCTAACACTTCTATGTAAAAACTCTAAAACATAATTCTACACTTCCGTTGGTCTCATCGCCTTCACCGCACTTGATCTGATCTTTCTAACACTATCGGTTCAATTATTTATCAATCTTGGTCACTATAATGTTTTGGTCCCCATTGCTCTCAAGCTTTCTTTTAAAGCCTTCAAAAATTAAGAACCGACGAAGTCACAATCGACCCACTAGTAGGGCTCATAAGGAGAATGTGTTGATGAGCGACGACGAGATCCAAAGCAAGAGCTCATTGTGAGAAAGGGAGATATAGCAAGTCTACTAAATAATTTCAAACATGGTGGTAGATGATATAAATATTAGAGTTTAAAAGTGAAATATGCAATTTAGAAAATTTTGAGTAATATTTATGTAAATTCATCCTATTTTTATTTATTAGAAGTCAATTTTAAAGCTTATTGAGTTTTAAAATTTTCTTCAATTTCTATAATTATACAATTTGTGTTATAATTGAACTTTAATCAACCATATTAATTATATATTTGATGAAAATTTAAACATATAGTTTTATTGTTAGATATAAATTAATGTATAGTTTAATTAAAATTTACGTAATAATAGGATGTTTCGAAAGTTATTGGATGAAGTTAAAATATTAATAAGAAAATATTTTAATTTATATATCTAATTATTTTTTGATAATTTCACCATAATTATATTTTTGATGATATATAGCTTAAACAATGGATATAATGTAGACAAATTGATACAACAATATAAAATAAGTCATTAAATGAGCAACTGAAATAAATATTTTATCAAAGCCTTACTCATGAGAAAAAAATAATTAGCAAAAATGTTTAGAACATATATAAATAAATAAATGAGTCATTAGTCATGCATATTCATTTATATATAAAGCTTTTAAATTTTGTTTAAGATGGATCAATTATGCAAATAAATGAGCCTTATATGAGCACCAAGTTTTTCATCAAATGCACTAACTGATTTGTAGTCATAATTTTGATCGAATTTTCGAATGCAAAAAGTACCCTCTAATGCTTGTAATTATGATTGAGATTTTAAATCAAAGATGGCTTAGAGGTTGAATTTATTTTTTGCTAGATTTAAGTTAATTTTTTTTAGGTTTAATCTGTGACGATGATTCAACACACATATTGATAAGAGAGAGAACGAGGTGCAAGTTTCATAAGAGACACCAAGATTTTTACATGAAAAGGGAAAAACATAGGACCTGGCTCAATTAAAATGATTTTACTAGTTTTTGTAGTGGGTATAAATAATGCCCTTCCTCAGAGGAAGTCCCTAGGCTAACCGGGGGGGGGGGTGAATTGGTAATTTTAAAAAAATTGAACCTTCTTGGATTTAAAATTAAGAAACCGATTAAAGATTCGTAGTAAATTGAGTTTAAAATTTTAAAACAATTTTTCAATCATAGAAAAATAAACTTGCAGAAATTAAAGCAGCAGAAATAAAAAGACATTAAGGTTTATAGTGGTTCGGTCAAACACGACCTACATCCACTCCCTGAAGTCTCTCATTTCATGTATTGAACTATTACCAAAGTGACTCTCCTTTTGCCCCCACAATAAGGCGGAGAAGCCTTTACAAAACTCTCTTTCACCAATCCCCGGTGCGATAGAGAACCGTCATCCTTTCACACCCTTCAAGTGTAGGCAGAGAACATTCATCCTTTCACACCCTCCAAGCGTAGCCAGAGAATCTTCATCCTTTCACACCCTCCAAGTGTAAGCAGAGAACCTTCAGCTGTTCACACTCTCGAAGTGTAGGCAGAGAACCTTCGGTTGTTCACACTCTCCAAGTGTAGGCAGAGAACCTTCGGCTTTCACACTCTCCAAGTGTAGGCAGAGAACCTTCGTCTGTTTACACTCTCTAAGTGTGGGTAGATAACCTTCGACTGCTCACACTTTTCAAGTGTCGGCATAGAACCGGATCTTCTTGGAAGATCTTCACACGAGCAATCTAGAAAGATAAGAGAAAGAGTGAAGAAACACAAATCACACACAAAGATCCTTATCTTTTAGTAACCTTGTGAAACCTTCACGCTCAACTATGAATAAATATCTCTCAAACACTCTCTCACACTCTATCATTCAATTGCCCTTTACAAATCATGAAGACCATATGAAAAAAAGATTAGGTGACAGTTTTTAGTGTATCTTTTATAGAAAAGACAAAAAAATGTCTAGAAAACTGAAATTTTCAATTTTGACCGTCCACAATCGTCCCGTACGATCGAATTTTGTACGTACGAACAGTTCAAAAACTGTTGCATACGAACCCATTGTGAATCATCATGAAATCATTTTGTACCTGACCATCGTCTGGTATGAACTGTGTTCATCCGGTACGAACATAAGAAATTTTAAAGTGCGTAAGTACGAACTATTAGGATGAAATGAACAAATACAAAATAGAGCCTTTTGTCCTGGTACGATAAAAAAATATCATCAGTAAAAACTTCGTTAGAGGATGAACCAAAGCCCATAGTTCCGGTACGATTGAAAAATATCGTCCTTACGAACTATGTCCGAGGACGAACCAAAGGGCATCGTCCCGGTACAAATGAAAAATATCGTCCGTACGAACTATGTTCTAGGACGAACCAGAGGGCTTAATCCCGGTACGAACAAAAACTATCATCCGTATGAACTTCATTTGAGAACGAACCAGAGGGCATCGTCCCGGTACGAACAAAAAATATCTTACGTACAAACTTCATTTGAGGACGAACCAGAGGGCATTGTCCCGGTAAGAACAAAAAATATCATCCGTACCATCTTTGTTTGAGGATGAACCAGAGGACATCGCCCCAATACGAACAAAAAATATCATCCATATTATTTTTACTTAGAAGAATTTTGGGTCATTTTTGTTCACTCAATTGCTCGTTAGGAAAAATAACTGATCAGATCGTCCCTTACGAACTAGTTTCATACTATACGATCAATTTAAAAATATGAATTTTAAAATTCTCCCCCGTTGTGTGTGCTCAGTTACTCAATTACAATCACACTCTCTCAGACTCAATAAAATAAAAAATACAGACTTCAATTTACAATACATCCTGAACTGATCTTAATTTGAAGTTTTCAACAATCTTGGAGTATGATTTTCTTGAAATGTTAATACACACAAGAGCAAAATAATTCTTCTAAAAATATGTTATGAGAAATAATAATCAAAGCTATAATTTTTGGAATCATAAAAAACATACAAGTTGCAAGAATATCAAATATGCAAAATTAAATAGCAACAATCTCAATATATTCATCGTATAGAGCATATTACATGCCGAGAGTTGAAAGAATCCAACATATTAAGAGTTGTTCTCAAAAGAATGTTGGCCTATTCATATACTCGATTGGACCGTAGTTGGGTGATGATGGTTGGAAGGATCATAGTCGGCAGGAGACTAAGGCCCGAGGAATTATTGTTGGTGGGAGATGGTGGTTGTTGTGACCGTAGTCGATGGGCAACGGAGGTCGAAGGAACTGTAATTGGTGGGTGATCGAGACCTAAGGGATCGTAGTTAGTGGATGACGATGGACAAAGGGACCGTAATGGGCGGGGGACTGTGGTCAGAGGGACCGTATGTAATAGTTCAAATTCTTAACTATCAAGAAATTGTCCGCTTTGACCTAAGGGCCTCACAACTTTGTCCTGTTGATGTAACTTCATTGGAGGTCATTTATCTTAGGATTTTTTCGAGATGAACATGATTAATTGTAGATTTTCTTAATAAAATTCTAATAATTACACCAAAAGGTGCCTCAATGTTTAAGAGTTTATCTTGTTTTACTTAAGAAGATTTCACAATCTCCCCAACTTAAGTAACTAACATCATCATCAGCATTTTTATCTCAGAATCATCCACCATAAAGATAAGATTCTAGAGATGTCACTTACAAGTTCACGTGGCGACTCCTACCACGTAGCATTTTGTCCCGTACTGGGTTCAAGAGGTGGCTCTGATCATAATGTAGCACTTTATTTTGTATAACACTTAATTCATATTTTCTAGTTGGTGTATTACTCTTATACCATTTGTAGTAGTCCAAACTATATTAACTATCAATATATTATTTGTGTTGTCCAAAGAGTCTCATGATTTTATCCTATTGGTGTAACTTTCGAGGAAGTCATCCTTCCCAAGAATTTTTTGGGATGAACACACTTAACTGCGGAGTTTCTTAATAAAATTATGATAATTGCCTCGATGTAGTTTAGCTTTTTTACTTAAAGGGGATTTCACATCGTAGTCGGCGAGCGACGGTTGTCAGAGGGACCATTGTCGGTGGGCGACGGTAGTCGGAGGGATCGTAGTTAGTAGGTGAAGGAGATAAGACGAATGCCCGACAATGGTTGCCGGATGGAGGTCCGACGATGATGGTCAGGCAGAGGTGCTGCAGCGACGACCTGGGGTTGAGGTTTCACTGGCAGAGGTGCTGAGGTGGAGCTCCGGGATGTTTGAAGCCTCATAGCTCTTTGAAGTCTTTAGCCTAGGATCTAAGCCTCCAAAGATTTAAGCCCATTTTCATGTGGGAAGAAAGGGTTTATTTATAGATTTTGATAGTGATATGTTCCGTAAATATGAAGAAGATCAAAGGTAAATTCAAAGTGCTCTATCAAACAACCCATAATAATTCCCTAGATCATGGAGCATTTATTAAGCATTTACATGCCTTAATGATGTTAGAACTAAGTGATATTCTTAATGATGTTAGAACTAAGTGATATTAGACTTATTGGATTTTTCTCGCTGAGCCCCTCGATTCCACTATAAGCATGTCATATTTGGATATCAATTGGTCATCCATTAATGCTTTGAAGATTCCAAATATGCTTTAAGCTCTTAGTTTGAGCTCATTTTAGCACGGATTGGACCGATTTTGATGTCGTTGGGTTTGTCTAATTGAGACGTTTAATTTGACTATAAATTTGTTGAAATTGGAGTTCATATGATCTTGCATTTAGGCTTCGTTTGTGACGGCTTTCTTTATGTTTCTTAAAGTAGCTTTCTAGCTAGTACCAAAATTTTAATTTTTGTACTAAAAAGTCGCTTTAAGAAGCAAAAAGAAAATCGTCCCAAACGAAACCTTAATCTTGAAAGTTACCAACTAGAATATTCCAGATTCATGCTCAATCAGAGGGATTTTTGGTGAAACGTCAAGTCACAAATTCCATTTTATGTGACATTATAATGCAATCACGACCTCTCATAACCCAATATAGCACTATCCCTTCTCCATTTTAGAAATTATGAAAGTTCATTTATACCACTTCCCACCATTTGATTTTACTTCTGAATTACATATAAGATTCTAATTTTCATAAATCCCAAAGCAAAATATTTGATATCTTTGATGAACAAAAAAGATTTTTATTGTTATTTCACATAGTATCAAAACTATAGAAAAATAAACTTAATAAAATGAAGACCTAATTTAACTGGATGATAATTACAAAGAGAACTAAATATTCTTTAAAAATTAATTAAGCATTGCTTAAAAAATATAACTTATAGGTCGATGTTTGTTTTTGCAAATAGTTAGTTATACTTAAGATATCTAATGATGAAATTTAAGTATAATTTAAATAAAGATTTACATATAAATAAATATTTTTACATTCAAAGCTCTAATCTCTGAACTTTTATTTTATCCAGTGAACGTACGGTCCTCTACGTTCGGTTTTAGACCAAAACAGCGCAATACCGAGTTTTTTTAAAAAACTCGGTACAACTCGGTACTCGGTACTCGGTACTCGGTATTGCGCTGTTTTGGTCTAAAACCGAACGTAGAGGAGCGTACGTTCACTGGATGTAATAAAAGTTCCTAATCTCTAATGTATGTCTTACTGTGATGTTTTTATTATTGTTCTGGGCAAACATTAATTGGTGAAAATCATCACGTTCAAAAACTTTCATAATTAAATTTAGAACTATCTAAGTTCCAATTTTAACAATCTTACAATCAAGTTGAATGTCTCGACAAGATGAATCCGTCGACACAAATAGTGATTCAACCCGAGTCTTATTTCAACACAAATAGTGACTATATTCACGTTCAGATAAAGCACTTGAAGCATATTAAAAACTTTAACATTGATTGGATGTTCAAATGCTCCCAAAATTTTGTATGGATATAGTCAACTCTAATATGAGGAGCCTAAGGTCGCTTAATTCCGATATCATTAAGACACTTAAATGCTAAAGGTATGTGATCTCTTTATTGGGCTTGTGCTTTAATGCATCTTTTATCTAATGAAATCTTCTTTAAAAAAAAATGCTTAAATGCTAAATGAATGTTCTATGACTGAGAGAATCAAGATGGGACGTTCGATGAAGTGGTTAGGATTTTGGCTATGTTTATTACACATTCCACCATGCAAAACTCTATAAATAGAACTCCACTTTTTGCATGAAAGGGAAGAACCTAGCTTGAGAATCAAGAGAGCTAGTACGCTAAATCAGCTTCTGATTGTTTCTACCAGATCACCACCCGATCAATATCATCTTACCACCAACCCTAAAATAATATATCATATGTTTATTAGTTTAATGAATTATTATAGTTTCATTGATGATTTTAACATCATAATTTTCTCTCTCATAAATACAACAACGAAAAAATCAACTCTATTTTCATATTAATTCTATACATAAACGTAGAATATATATAACACCCAAAAATAAACATACACAGAGCTCACATCAACTCTATTGAGATATGACCCACTTCATTTCTCAATCCATTTTACACAACCTATATAAAATGGTAGTTATTTAAAACAATGATATTAATTTTTCATAAAAAAAAATTATTTTATTTCAAAACTAATATTTAATTGTCTAAATAAATTATTATTATTTTGGATTTTTGAAAAAAAAAAATTAATGTTTGGGAGAAATTTTGAGAAAGAAACGTTGATGTATATTCTGAAATATCACCGGCTTTGATGACAAAACAAGAAAACCATGTGCGCCCCTTCAATCACGCAACCATTTCCTAATGCTCTTGTCCAATCCGCGTTCCAGATTAGGGTTGAAAGAGACAGAAATGCAGCGAGATGTAAATATGCTATAAGACATGTTGAAGTGTTCGCATTTGGCTATTCCACTTTAGGGGCTGTTTGGTTCGAGTAAAACTAAATTCAAAATATAGCTAAATATGCCAAGCCTCTATTTCTAAGCTCTGTGTCAAATTTCTTTATTATGGGAAAATCAATGAGAGAAATATGCATTTAATCTCTTGGAACTACACGGCTAGGACGAAGCATTTTGGGGGACTTGGTGTCCCGTCCATTGAAGCAATATATTTTGGGGCTTCATGTGCTTGTATCTGGCGTATTTATACTAATAGTACCTGTTGCGTCCAGGAGTATTCGCGGCGGTAGAGAAATATAAGATTTAACGTCTTAGCGTTGTACGAAAATCCGGCACGCAATCAGATAAGTGAGAGAGGGTCTAGCATTTATAAGACACCAAGATTTTTACGTGGAAAACCCCTGAAAAGGGGGAAAAACCACGGGGCCTAGCCCAGCTTGAATGAATCCACTAGTATTGCAGTCGATTACAAATGAGGCCCTTCTTTGGTGGAAGGCCTTAGCTTGATGTACATCTTATGGAGTACATTACATGGTGTAAATACAAAGATCTACTATCGACGTATTCGCTTTGTTAGAAGGACTGCAGTCATCGGGCGACGTAGGTCAGGAGGACCGTAGTCAGCTGGCGACGGAGGACTGTAGTCGGCGGGCGACGTAAGTCAGGAGGACCGTAGTCGGCGGGCGACGGAGGTCGGAAAGAATGTAGTCTGCGGGCGACATAAGTCAGGAGGACCGTATTCAACGGGCGACGGATGTCAGAAAGATTGTAGTCGGCGGGCGACGTAAGTCAGGAGGACCGTAGTCGACGGGCAACGGATGTCGGAAAGACTGTAGTCGGCGGGCGACGTAAGTCAGGAGGACCGTAGTCGACGGGCGACGGATGTCGGAAAGACTGTAGTCGGCGGGCGACGTAAGTCAGGAGGACCGTAGTCGACGGGCGACGGATGTCGGAAAGACTGTAGTCGGCGGGCGACGTAAGTCAGGAGGACCGTAGTCGGCTGGCGACGGGGGTCGGAAGGACTGTAGTCTGACAACGAAGATCAGTAGGACAGCGTCAGGTAGAAGTCCAGCAATGAAAAGAAATGCATCTTCGCATAGATATCCATTGAAGTCCGATAACCGGTAGAAGTCTGGCATCGGGTAGAGACTTGGCGAAGAGTGAAGGTCCGACGTCGGGTAGAAGTCCGACGTCGTTGGTGGCAGAGGAGAACTCCGTCTTCACTTGGGCGGAGTTTCGACGTCAGGAGGGAACTCTCTTGTAAATTGGGAAGAATTTCAGCATCTCATGAAAGTTGTGCAGAATTCCTGCGTTTCCTGAAAATCCGGCAGAGTTCCGGCGTCTTTAGGCGGCAGGAAGAGCTCCGGCGGTGGTCGAGGAGGTGAGGAATCTCCTTTTCCCCTTTCTCCTCTTCTTATTCTCTCTCTTCCCTTGAGCCCCCTGGTGTAGAATGAGGGCTCTATTTATAGTTTTTCTGGAGTGGCATAGCCCGTAAATAGGCGTGAGATCAAGGGCGAACAGGGAGTGGTTTGAATGGACGGTCGATATCGAATCTTTTAATCATGCACCGTTTGTTGGACATTTGATGGCCTTAATGATGTTGGAATTTGATGATCTTGGGCTCGTTGGATTCGTCTCGTCGAGCCGCTCGATTCGAGTATAAGCTCGTCAAAATCGGAGACCGTTTGGTAACTCAAATTGCGGTTTGAACTTTCCAACAGCGCTTCGAACCTTTGATTCGGACTCATTTGGGCTCGGATTGGGTTGATCTTGGTGTCGTTGGGTTTGTATTTCCGAGACGCTCAGTTTGACTGTAAGCTCGCTGAAATCGGAGTTCATATGCTCCCGAAATTAATTTTTGAAGTTTCCAACTAGGTTTTGCCTCGAGATTCGTGCCCGATCAAGATGATTTTGCGATGCCGTATCAGTTGCCCCCCTATTTTCGGACGTCGTAGCTTCAGGGGTCCGAAAATATGTGTCACAAATTTCGGAAAATTTTTCTGAGTGACCCAGGATTGATCGGGATTGTAGAAGCCCCGAACGGCTCTGAAAATGCCAAAATTGAGTCCGGAACGTCGAAAAACGGGTCCGGGGACCCCAAAAACGTCCAAATCGGACTTGTCGGGAGAGAAAACGGACCCGAAACGGGCTGAGCGGTCGAACCGGCCGGACTGGCCGGCCGGCCACCGCCGCCGCCGCCGCCGGCGACCGCGCGCGCCTGCGGCCGAACCGCGCACCCGCGCTGGGACCGCTCCCGCGCCCGCGCTGGGACGGCGCCCGAGCCCGCGCTGGGACCGCGCCCGGGCTAGCCTCGCCTGCGTCCGCGCGCGTGTCGCGCGCGCCTGCTGCACGCGTCCGCCTGCTGCGCGTGGCCAGCCGCGATCCGCGGCTTCCGACCGCGGATCAGTGAGCTGGCCGCGCCGTTTCGCGCGGCCGGTTGGCTGCACCGCCATTGTGGTCCCCACAGTTGCTGAAAATGGTCGTTTTTTGCTAATTTTGGGTCCAAAAAATCCCAAAAAATCCGAAAAAATTCAGAAAAATTTCTAAAAATAGAAAAAAAATTTAAAATCATTGTAACTTCCCTTCATTATCTCAAAAACCTATAAATAGGACTCCTAGGCCCTTAGTAAACTTGCACCTTCTCCTCTCTCTCCCTCTGGCTCTCTGGCATTGAGGCTACCGCTGTTTTTGCGCGTGGGAAATGTCCCTCGCTCGAATTAGCGCTCCCTCTCTGGTGCAGGAGTTACGGGATTTCTTCCTCTCCCTCTGGCTCTCTGACATTGAGGCTACCGCTGTTTTGCGCGTGGGAAATGTCCCTCGCTCGAATTAGCGCTCCCTCTCTGGTGCAGGAGTTACGGGATTTATTCCTCTCCCTCTGGCTCTCTGACATTGAGGCTACCGCTGTTTTGCACGTGGGAAATGTTCCTAGCTCGAATTAGCGCTCCCTCTCTGGTGCAGGAGTTACGGGATTTCTTCCTCTCCCTCTGGCTCTCTGACATTGAGGCTACCGCTGTTTTGCGCGTGGGAAATGTCCCTAGCTCGAATTAGCGCTCCCTCTCTGGTGCAGGAGTTACGGGATTTCTTTCTCTCCCTCTGAGCGGAGGTTTTCTGGCAATGGACGATCGAGTTGAAGCCCGTTAGTAGTCAACGATTGAGTGTGGAGCCAAAGGGGAGAGTTCGAGAATGCGTTGCAAATAGCATTCAAGCGAGAAGCCGATGGCGAGTAGCAGTCTGCCAACGAGCAAAAGTCCGACGACAGGAAGAAGTCTGACTTCGGGTAGAAGACCGACGAAAATTCGTCGACGACCAGGAGTCTGGCGACGAGTAGAAGTCCGCTGACGAGCAGAAGTCCGACGTCGGGTAGAAGTCCGCTGACGAGCAGATGTCCGACGTCGGGTAGAAGTCTGCTGACAAGCAGAAGTCCGACGTCGGGTAGAAGTTCAACATCGGGTAGAAGACCGACGAAGATTCGTCGACGAGCAGAAGTCTGACGACGAGTAGAAGTCCGCTGACGAGCAGAAGTCCGACGACGAGTAGGAGTCCGCTGACGAGCAGAAGTCCGATGTCGGGTAGAAGTTCAACGTCGGGTAGAAGACCAACGAAGGTTCGTCGACGAGCAGAAGTCTGACGACGAGTAGAAGTCCGCTGATGAGCAGAAGTCCGACGACGAGTAGGAGTCCGCTGACGAGCAGAAGTCCGATGTCGGGTAGAAGTTCAACGTCGGGTAGAAGACCGACGAAGATTCGTCGACGAGCAGAAGTCTGACGACGAGTAGAAGTCCGCTGACGAGCAGAAGTCCGACGACGAGTAGGAGTCCAGTGACGAGCAGAAGTCCGATGTCGGGTAGAAGTTCAATGTCGGGTAGAAGACCGACGAAGATTCGTCGACGAGCAGAAGTCTGACGACGAGTAGAAGTCCGCTGACGAGCAGAAGTCTGACGACGAGTAGGAGTCCGCTGACGAGCAGAAGTCCGATGTCGGGTAGAAGTTCAACGTCGGGTAGAAGACCGACGAAGATTCGTCGACGAGCAGAAGTCTGACGACGAGTAGGAGTCCGCTGACGAGCAGAAGTCCGATGTCGGGTAAGAGTCTGCTAACGAGCAGAAATCTGACGACAGGGAGAAGTACGACGTCGGGTAGGAGTCCAACGTCGGGTAGAAGTTCAACGTCGGGTAGAAGACCGACGAGAATTCATCGACGAGCAGGAGTCTGACGACGAGTAGAAGTCCGCTGTCGAGCAGAAGTCCGACGTCGAGTAGGAGTCCGCTGACGAGCAGAAGTTAGATGTCGGGTAGAAGACCGACGAAGATTCGTCGACGTGCAGAAGTCTAACGACGAGTAGAAGTCTGCTGACGAGCAGAAGTCCGACGACGAGTAGGAGTCCGCTGACGAGCAGAAGTCCGACGACGAGTAGGAGTCCGCTGACGAGCAGAAGTCCGACGACGAGTAGGAGTCCGCTGACGAGCAGAAGTCCGACAAAAGTCCTGCAAGGCAAAAATTCAGCGACAAGAGGAAATTCAACATAATGTAGAAATTTAACTTTGTGGAGAAGTTAAATGAAAGTCCCTTGACGGCATTCTGGCGACGTTAACCAAGGATGTATGACCTATCCGAGGTTGTATGTTAAAACATTTGTTCGATGACATTAACATGTGCGAAAAAGGTCGAGAGAATCCACCAAGGATGTGAGACCTTTCCAAGGTTGTATGCCGGAGCCCTGCTCGACGACGTTAACCTGTGTGGAAGAGGTCAGGAGAATCCACCAAGGATGTGAAACCTTTCCGAGGTTGTATGCCGGAGCCCTGCTCGACGACGTTAACCTGTGTGGAAGAGGCCGAGAGAATCCACCAAGGATGTAGGACCTTTCCGAGGTTGTATGTCGGAGCCTTTGCTCGACGACGTTAACCTGTGTGGAAGAGGTCGGGAGAATCCACCAAGGATGTGAGACCTTTCCGAGGTTGTATGTCGGAGCCTTTACTCGACGACGTTAACCTGTATGGAAGAGGTCGAATCGAATCCCCCTGGGATTGATTTTGCTTTGATTGGGAGAGGGCGAACGCCACGTATATCCCGAATCAAATGTGAAGAAAGTCTATCTTTAGACCGTTATTGTCTTTTTGAGGTCGAGGTTAAGACCTTGCCCAATGAGTAGAAGTCCAACAAGAGACTGTATAAAGCTTGCAATTGATTTGAAGTATCCTTGCATTTGCTCGGATATTCTTGAAATATCAACTTGGTGTTGAAGGTATTGGAGGATCTATTTGACCATGGTTTGAGTCAAAGTTGCCCCCCAGTCCGCATCTGCTTCTTATGATATTGATGTTATGAGTGATCTTTTGAGATTGGAGCAAAAGTTGCCCCCCATTCGGGAACCACGTTCCCACAGACGGCGCCAAACTGTTGCGTCCAGGAGTATTCGCGGCGGTAGAGAAATATAAGATTTAACGTCTTAGCGTTGTACGAAAATCCGGCACGCAATCAGATAAGTGAGAGAGGGTCTAGCATTTATAAGACACCAAGATTTTTACGTGGAAAACCCCTGAAAAGGGGGAAAAACCACGGGGCCTAGCCCAGCTTGAATGAATCCACTAGTATTGCAGTCGATTACAAATGAGGCCCTTCTTTGGTGGAAGGCCTTAGCTTGATGTACATCTTATGGAGTACATTACATGGTGTAAATACAAAGATCTACTATCGACGTATTCGCTTTGTTAGAAGGACTGCAGTCATCGGGCGACGTAGGTCAGGAGGACCGTAGTCAGCTGGCGACGGAGGACTGTAGTCGGCGGGCGACGTAAGTCAGGAGGACCGTAGTCGGCGGGCGACGGAGGTCGGAAAGAATGTAGTCTGCGGGCGACATAAGTCAGGAGGACCGTATTCAACGGGCGACGGATGTCAGAAAGATTGTAGTCGGCGGGCGACGTAAGTCAGGAGGACCGTAGTCGACGGGCAACGGATGTCGGAAAGACTGTAGTCGGCGGGCGACGTAAGTCAGGAGGACCGTAGTCGACGGGCGACGGATGTCGGAAAGACTGTAGTC
This sequence comes from Dendrobium huoshanense, assembly GCA_016618105.1. NCBI lineage: Eukaryota > Viridiplantae > Streptophyta > Magnoliopsida > Asparagales > Orchidaceae > Dendrobium > Dendrobium huoshanense. The sequence goes on along the minus strand of CM028343.1, from coordinate 14,418,342 downwards.
GGCGGGCGACGTAAGTCAGGAGGACCGTAGTCGACGGGCGACGGATGTCGGAAAGACTGTAGTCGGCGGGCGACGTAAGTCAGGAGGACCGTAGTCGGCTGGCGACGGGGGTCGGAAGGACTGTAGTCTGACAACGAAGATCAGTAGGACAGCGTCAGGTAGAAGTCCAGCAATGAAAAGAAATGCATCTTCGCATAGATATCCATTGAAGTCCGATAACCAGTAGAAGTCTGGCATCGGGTAGAGACTTGGCGAAGAGTGAAGGTCCGACGTCGGGTAGAAGTCCGACGTCGTTGGTGGCAGAGGAGAACTCCGTCTTCACTTGGGCGGAGTTTCGGCGTCAGGAGGGAACTCTCTTGTAAATTGGGAAGAATTTCAGCATCTCATGAAAGTTGTGCAGAATTCCTGCGTTTCCTGAAAATCCGGCAGAGTTCCGGCGTCTTTAGGCGGCAGGAAGAGCTCCGGCGGTGGTCGAGGAGGTGAGGAATCTCCTTTTCCCCTTTCTCCTCTTCTTATTCTCTCTCTTCCCTTGAGCCCCCTGGTGTAGAATGAGGGCTCTATTTATAGTTTTTCTGGAGTGGCATAGCCCGTAAATAGGCGTGAGATCAAGGGCGAACAGGGAGTGGTTTGAATGGACGGTCGATATCGAATCTTTTAATCATGCACCGTTTGTTGGACATTTGATGGCCTTAATGATGTTGGAATTTGATGATCTTGGGCTCGTTGGATTCGTCTCGTCGAGCCGCTCGATTCGAGTATAAGCTCGTCAAAATCGGAGACCGTTTGGTAACTCAAATTGCGGTTTGAACTTTCCAACAGCGCTTCGAACCTTTGATTCGGACTCATTTGGGCTCGGATTGGGTTGATCTTGGTGTCGTTGGGTTTGTATTTCCGAGACGCTCAGTTTGACTGTAAGCTCGCTGAAATCGGAGTTCATATGCTCCCGAAATTAATTTTTGAAGTTTCCAACTAGGTTTTGCCTCGAGATTCGTGCCCGATCAAGATGATTTTGCGATGCCGTATCAGTTGCCCCCCTATTTTCGGACGTCGTAGCTTCAGGGGTCCGAAAATATGTGTCACAAATTTCGGAAAATTTTTCTGAGTGACCCAGGATTGATCGGGATTGTAGAAGCCCCGAACGGCTCTGAAAATGCCAAAATTGAGTCCGGAACGTCGAAAAACGGGTCCGGGGACCCCAAAAACGTCCAAATCGGACTTGTCGGGAGAGAAAACGGACCCGAAACGGGCTGAGCGGTCGAACCGGCCGGACTGGCCGGCCGGCCACCGCCGCCGCCGCCGCCGGCGACCGCGCGCGCCTGCGGCCGAACCGCGCACCCGCGCTGGGACCGCTCCCGCGCCCGCGCTGGGACGGCGCCCGAGCCCGCGCTGGGACCGCGCCCGGGCTAGCCTCGCCTGCGTCCGCGCGCGTGTCGCGCGCGCCTGCTGCACGCGTCCGCCTGCTGCGCGTGGCCAGCCGCGATCCGCGGCTTCCGACCGCGGATCAGTGAGCTGGCCGCGCCGTTTCGCGCGGCCGGTTGGCTGCACCGCCATTGTGGTCCCCACAGTTGCTGAAAATGGTCGTTTTTTGCTAATTTTGGGTCCAAAAAATCCCAAAAAATCCGAAAAAATTCAGAAAAATTTCTAAAAATAGAAAAAAAATTTAAAATCATTGTAACTTCCCTTCATTATCTCAAAAACCTATAAATAGGACTCCTAGGCCCTTAGTAAACTTGCACCTTCTCCTCTCTCTCCCTCTGGCTCTCTGGCATTGAGGCTACCGCTGTTTTTGCGCGTGGGAAATGTCCCTCGCTCGAATTAGCGCTCCCTCTCTGGTGCAGGAGTTACGGGATTTCTTCCTCTCCCTCTGGCTCTCTGACATTGAGGCTACCGCTGTTTTGCGCGTGGGAAATGTCCCTCGCTCGAATTAGCGCTCCCTCTCTGGTGCAGGAGTTACGGGATTTATTCCTCTCCCTCTGGCTCTCTGACATTGAGGCTACCGCTGTTTTGCACGTGGGAAATGTTCCTAGCTCGAATTAGCGCTCCCTCTCTGGTGCAGGAGTTACGGGATTTCTTCCTCTCCCTCTGGCTCTCTGACATTGAGGCTACCGCTGTTTTGCGCGTGGGAAATGTCCCTAGCTCGAATTAGCGCTCCCTCTCTGGTGCAGGAGTTACGGGATTTCTTTCTCTCCCTCTGAGCGGAGGTTTTCTGGCAATGGACGATCGAGTTGAAGCCCGTTAGTAGTCAACGATTGAGTGTGGAGCCAAAGGGGAGAGTTCGAGAATGCGTTGCAAATAGCATTCAAGCGAGAAGCCGATGGCGAGTAGCAGTCTGCCAACGAGCAAAAGTCCGACGACAGGAAGAAGTCTGACTTCGGGTAGAAGACCGACGAAAATTCGTCGACGACCAGGAGTCTGGCGACGAGTAGAAGTCCGCTGACGAGCAGAAGTCCGACGTCGGGTAGAAGTCCGCTGACGAGCAGATGTCCGACGTCGGGTAGAAGTCTGCTGACAAGCAGAAGTCCGACGTCGGGTAGAAGTTCAACATCGGGTAGAAGACCGACGAAGATTCGTCGACGAGCAGAAGTCTGACGACGAGTAGAAGTCCGCTGACGAGCAGAAGTCCGACGACGAGTAGGAGTCCGCTGACGAGCAGAAGTCCGATGTCGGGTAGAAGTTCAACGTCGGGTAGAAGACCAACGAAGGTTCGTCGACGAGCAGAAGTCTGACGACGAGTAGAAGTCCGCTGATGAGCAGAAGTCCGACGACGAGTAGGAGTCCGCTGACGAGCAGAAGTCCGATGTCGGGTAGAAGTTCAACGTCGGGTAGAAGACCGACGAAGATTCGTCGACGAGCAGAAGTCTGACGACGAGTAGAAGTCCGCTGACGAGCAGAAGTCCGACGACGAGTAGGAGTCCAGTGACGAGCAGAAGTCCGATGTCGGGTAGAAGTTCAATGTCGGGTAGAAGACCGACGAAGATTCGTCGACGAGCAGAAGTCTGACGACGAGTAGAAGTCCGCTGACGAGCAGAAGTCTGACGACGAGTAGGAGTCCGCTGACGAGCAGAAGTCCGATGTCGGGTAGAAGTTCAACGTCGGGTAGAAGACCGACGAAGATTCGTCGACGAGCAGAAGTCTGACGACGAGTAGGAGTCCGCTGACGAGCAGAAGTCCGATGTCGGGTAAGAGTCTGCTAACGAGCAGAAATCTGACGACAGGGAGAAGTACGACGTCGGGTAGGAGTCCAACGTCGGGTAGAAGTTCAACGTCGGGTAGAAGACCGACGAGAATTCATCGACGAGCAGGAGTCTGACGACGAGTAGAAGTCCGCTGTCGAGCAGAAGTCCGACGTCGAGTAGGAGTCCGCTGACGAGCAGAAGTTAGATGTCGGGTAGAAGACCGACGAAGATTCGTCGACGTGCAGAAGTCTAACGACGAGTAGAAGTCTGCTGACGAGCAGAAGTCCGACGACGAGTAGGAGTCCGCTGACGAGCAGAAGTCCGACGACGAGTAGGAGTCCGCTGACGAGCAGAAGTCCGACGACGAGTAGGAGTCCGCTGACGAGCAGAAGTCCGACAAAAGTCCTGCAAGGCAAAAATTCAGCGACAAGAGGAAATTCAACATAATGTAGAAATTTAACTTTGTGGAGAAGTTAAATGAAAGTCCCTTGACGGCATTCTGGCGACGTTAACCAAGGATGTATGACCTATCCGAGGTTGTATGTTAAAACATTTGTTCGATGACATTAACATGTGCGAAAAAGGTCGAGAGAATCCACCAAGGATGTGAGACCTTTCCAAGGTTGTATGCCGGAGCCCTGCTCGACGACGTTAACCTGTGTGGAAGAGGTCAGGAGAATCCACCAAGGATGTGAAACCTTTCCGAGGTTGTATGCCGGAGCCCTGCTCGACGACGTTAACCTGTGTGGAAGAGGCCGAGAGAATCCACCAAGGATGTAGGACCTTTCCGAGGTTGTATGTCGGAGCCTTTGCTCGACGACGTTAACCTGTGTGGAAGAGGTCGGGAGAATCCACCAAGGATGTGAGACCTTTCCGAGGTTGTATGTCGGAGCCTTTACTCGACGACGTTAACCTGTATGGAAGAGGTCGAATCGAATCCCCCTGGGATTGATTTTGCTTTGATTGGGAGAGGGCGAACGCCACGTATATCCCGAATCAAATGTGAAGAAAGTCTATCTTTAGACCGTTATTGTCTTTTTGAGGTCGAGGTTAAGACCTTGCCCAATGAGTAGAAGTCCAACAAGAGACTGTATAAAGCTTGCAATTGATTTGAAGTATCCTTGCATTTGCTCGGATATTCTTGAAATATCAACTTGGTGTTGAAGGTATTGGAGGATCTATTTGACCATGGTTTGAGTCAAAGTTGCCCCCCAGTCCGCATCTGCTTCTTATGATATTGATGTTATGAGTGATCTTTTGAGATTGGAGCAAAAGTTGCCCCCCATTCGGGAACCACGTTCCCACAGACGGCGCCAAACTGTTGCGTCCAGGAGTATTCGCGGCGGTAGAGAAATATAAGATTTAACGTCTTAGCGTTGTACGAAAATCCGGCACGCAATCAGATAAGTGAGAGAGGGTCTAGCATTTATAAGACACCAAGATTTTTACGTGGAAAACCCCTGAAAAGGGGGAAAAACCACGGGGCCTAGCCCAGCTTGAATGAATCCACTAGTATTGCAGTCGATTACAAATGAGGCCCTTCTTTGGTGGAAGGCCTTAGCTTGATGTACATCTTATGGAGTACATTACATGGTGTAAATACAAAGATCTACTATCGACGTATTCGCTTTGTTAGAAGGACTGCAGTCATCGGGCGACGTAGGTCAGGAGGACCGTAGTCAGCTGGCGACGGAGGACTGTAGTCGGCGGGCGACGTAAGTCAGGAGGACCGTAGTCGGCGGGCGACGGAGGTCGGAAAGAATGTAGTCTGCGGGCGACATAAGTCAGGAGGACCGTATTCAACGGGCGACGGATGTCAGAAAGATTGTAGTCGGCGGGCGACGTAAGTCAGGAGGACCGTAGTCGACGGGCAACGGATGTCGGAAAGACTGTAGTCGGCGGGCGACGTAAGTCAGGAGGACCGTAGTCGACGGGCGACGGATGTCGGAAAGACTGTAGTCGGCGGGCGACGTAAGTCAGGAGGACCGTAGTCGACGGGCGACGGATGTCGGAAAGACTGTAGTCGGCGGGCGACGTAAGTCAGGAGGACCGTAGTCGGCTGGCGACGGGGGTCGGAAGGACTGTAGTCTGACAACGAAGATCAGTAGGACAGCGTCAGGTAGAAGTCCAGCAATGAAAAGAAATGCATCTTCGCATAGATATCCATTGAAGTCCGATAACCAGTAGAAGTCTGGCATCGGGTAGAGACTTGGCGAAGAGTGAAGGTCCGACGTCGGGTAGAAGTCCGACGTCGTTGGTGGCAGAGGAGAACTCCGTCTTCACTTGGGCGGAGTTTCGGCGTCAGGAGGGAACTCTCTTGTAAATTGGGAAGAATTTCAGCATCTCATGAAAGTTGTGCAGAATTCCTGCGTTTCCTGAAAATCCGGCAGAGTTCCGGCGTCTTTAGGCGGCAGGAAGAGCTCCGGCGGTGGTCGAGGAGGTGAGGAATCTCCTTTTCCCCTTTCTCCTCTTCTTATTCTCTCTCTTCCCTTGAGCCCCCTGGTGTAGAATGAGGGCTCTATTTATAGTTTTTCTGGAGTGGCATAGCCCGTAAATAGGCGTGAGATCAAGGGCGAACAGGGAGTGGTTTGAATGGACGGTCGATATCGAATCTTTTAATCATGCACCGTTTGTTGGACATTTGATGGCCTTAATGATGTTGGAATTTGATGATCTTGGGCTCGTTGGATTCGTCTCGTCGAGCCGCTCGATTCGAGTATAAGCTCGTCAAAATCGGAGACCGTTTGGTAACTCAAATTGCGGTTTGAACTTTCCAACAGCGCTTCGAACCTTTGATTCGGACTCATTTGGGCTCGGATTGGGTTGATCTTGGTGTCGTTGGGTTTGTATTTCCGAGACGCTCAGTTTGACTGTAAGCTCGCTGAAATCGGAGTTCATATGCTCCCGAAATTAATTTTTGAAGTTTCCAACTAGGTTTTGCCTCGAGATTCGTGCCCGATCAAGATGATTTTGCGATGCCGTATCAGTTGCCCCCCTATTTTCGGACGTCGTAGCTTCAGGGGTCCGAAAATATGTGTCACAAATTTCGGAAAATTTTTCTGAGTGACCCAGGATTGATCGGGATTGTAGAAGCCCCGAACGGCTCTGAAAATGCCAAAATTGAGTCCGGAACGTCGAAAAAAACGGGTCCGGGGACCCCAAAAACGTCCAAATCGGACTTGTCGGGAGAGAAAACGGACCCGAAACGGGCTGAGCGGTCGAACCGGCCGGACTGGCCGGCCGGCCACCGCCGCCGCCGCCGCCGCCGCGACCGCGCGCGCCTGCGGCCGAACCGCGCACCCGCGCTGGGACCGCTCCCGCGCCCGCGCTGGGACGGCGCCCGAGCCCGCGCTGGGACCGCGCCCGGGCTAGCCTCGCCTGCGTCCGCGCGCGTGTCGCGCGCGCCTGCTGCACGCGTCCGCCTGCTGCGCGTGGCCAGCCGCGATCCGCGGCTTCCGACCGCGGATCAGTGAGCTGGCCGCGCCGTTTCGCGCGGCCGGTTGGCTGCACCGCCATTGTGGTCCCCACAGTTGCTGAAAATGGTCGTTTTTTGCTAATTTTGGGTCCAAAAAATCCCAAAAAATCCGAAAAAATTCAGAAAAATTTCTAAAAATAGAAAAAAAATTTAAAATCATTGTAACTTCCCTTCATTATCTCAAAAACCTATAAATAGGACTCCTAGGCCCTTAGTAAACTTGCACCTTCTCCTCTCTCTCCCTCTGGCTCTCTGGCATTGAGGCTACCGCTGTTTTTGCGCGTGGGAAATGTCCCTCGCTCGAATTAGCGCTCCCTCTCTGGTGCAGGAGTTACGGGATTTCTTCCTCTCCCTCTGGCTCTCTGACATTGAGGCTACCGCTGTTTTGCGCGTGGGAAATGTCCCTCGCTCGAATTAGCGCTCCCTCTCTGGTGCAGGAGTTACGGGATTTATTCCTCTCCCTCTGGCTCTCTGACATTGAGGCTACCGCTGTTTTGCACGTGGGAAATGTTCCTAGCTCGAATTAGCGCTCCCTCTCTGGTGCAGGAGTTACGGGATTTCTTCCTCTCCCTCTGGCTCTCTGACATTGAGGCTACCGCTGTTTTGCGCGTGGGAAATGTCCCTAGCTCGAATTAGCGCTCCCTCTCTGGTGCAGGAGTTACGGGATTTCTTTCTCTCCCTCTGAGCGGAGGTTTTCTGGCAATGGACGATCGAGTTGAAGCCCGTTAGTAGTCAACGATTGAGTGTGGAGCCAAAGGGGAGAGTTCGAGAATGCGTTGCAAATAGCATTCAAGCGAGAAGCCGATGGCGAGTAGCAGTCTGCCAACGAGCAAAAGTCCGACGACAGGAAGAAGTCTGACTTCGGGTAGAAGACCGACGAAAATTCGTCGACGACCAGGAGTCTGGCGACGAGTAGAAGTCCGCTGACGAGCAGAAGTCCGACGTCGGGTAGAAGTCCGCTGACGAGCAGATGTCCGACGTCGGGTAGAAGTCTGCTGACAAGCAGAAGTCCGACGTCGGGTAGAAGTTCAACATCGGGTAGAAGACCGACGAAGATTCGTCGACGAGCAGAAGTCTGACGACGAGTAGAAGTCCGCTGACGAGCAGAAGTCCGACGACGAGTAGGAGTCCGCTGACGAGCAGAAGTCCGATGTCGGGTAGAAGTTCAACGTCGGGTAGAAGACCAACGAAGGTTCGTCGACGAGCAGAAGTCTGACGACGAGTAGAAGTCCGCTGATGAGCAGAAGTCCGACGACGAGTAGGAGTCCGCTGACGAGCAGAAGTCCGATGTCGGGTAGAAGTTCAACGTCGGGTAGAAGACCGACGAAGATTCGTCGACGAGCAGAAGTCTGACGACGAGTAGAAGTCCGCTGACGAGCAGAAGTCCGACGACGAGTAGGAGTCCAGTGACGAGCAGAAGTCCGATGTCGGGTAGAAGTTCAATGTCGGGTAGAAGACCGACGAAGATTCGTCGACGAGCAGAAGTCTGACGACGAGTAGAAGTCCGCTGACGAGCAGAAGTCTGACGACGAGTAGGAGTCCGCTGACGAGCAGAAGTCCGATGTCGGGTAGAAGTTCAACGTCGGGTAGAAGACCGACGAAGATTCGTCGACGAGCAGAAGTCTGACGACGAGTAGGAGTCCGCTGACGAGCAGAAGTCCGATGTCGGGTAAGAGTCTGCTAACGAGCAGAAATCTGACGACAGGGAGAAGTACGACGTCGGGTAGGAGTCCAACGTCGGGTAGAAGTTCAACGTCGGGTAGAAGACCGACGAGAATTCATCGACGAGCAGGAGTCTGACGACGAGTAGAAGTCCGCTGTCGAGCAGAAGTCCGACGTCGAGTAGGAGTCCGCTGACGAGCAGAAGTTAGATGTCGGGTAGAAGACCGACGAAGATTCGTCGACGTGCAGAAGTCTAACGACGAGTAGAAGTCTGCTGACGAGCAGAAGTCCGACGACGAGTAGGAGTCCGCTGACGAGCAGAAGTCCGACGACGAGTAGGAGTCCGCTGACGAGCAGAAGTCCGACGACGAGTAGGAGTCCGCTGACGAGCAGAAGTCCGACAAAAGTCCTGCAAGGCAAAAATTCAGCGACAAGAGGAAATTCAACATAATGTAGAAATTTAACTTTGTGGAGAAGTTAAATGAAAGTCCCTTGACGGCATTCTGGCGACGTTAACCAAGGATGTATGACCTATCCGAGGTTGTATGTTAAAACATTTGTTCGATGACATTAACATGTGCGAAAAAGGTCGAGAGAATCCACCAAGGATGTGAGACCTTTCCAAGGTTGTATGCCGGAGCCCTGCTCGACGACGTTAACCTGTGTGGAAGAGGTCAGGAGAATCCACCAAGGATGTGAAACCTTTCCGAGGTTGTATGCCGGAGCCCTGCTCGACGACGTTAACCTGTGTGGAAGAGGCCGAGAGAATCCACCAAGGATGTAGGACCTTTCCGAGGTTGTATGTCGGAGCCTTTGCTCGACGACGTTAACCTGTGTGGAAGAGGTCGGGAGAATCCACCAAGGATGTGAGACCTTTCCGAGGTTGTATGTCGGAGCCTTTACTCGACGACGTTAACCTGTATGGAAGAGGTCGAATCGAATCCCCCTGGGATTGATTTTGCTTTGATTGGGAGAGGGCGAACGCCACGTATATCCCGAATCAAATGTGAAGAAAGTCTATCTTTAGACCGTTATTGTCTTTTTGAGGTCGAGGTTAAGACCTTGCCCAATGAGTAGAAGTCCAACAAGAGACTGTATAAAGCTTGCAATTGATTTGAAGTATCCTTGCATTTGCTCGGATATTCTTGAAATATCAACTTGGTGTTGAAGGTATTGGAGGATCTATTTGACCATGGTTTGAGTCAAAGTTGCCCCCCAGTCCGCATCTGCTTCTTATGATATTGATGTTATGAGTGATCTTTTGAGATTGGAGCAAAAGTTGCCCCCCATTCGGGAACCACGTTCCCACAGACGGCGCCAAACTGTTGCGTCCAGGAGTATTCGCGGCGGTAGAGAAATATAAGATTTAACGTCTTAGCGTTGTACGAAAATCCGGCACGCAATCAGATAAGTGAGAGAGGGTCTAGCATTTATAAGACACCAAGATTTTTACGTGGAAAACCCCTGAAAAGGGGGAAAAACCACGGGGCCTAGCCCAGCTTGAATGAATCCACTAGTATTGCAGTCGATTACAAATGAGGCCCTTCTTTGGTGGAAGGCCTTAGCTTGATGTACATCTTATGGAGTACATTACATGGTGTAAATACAAAGATCTACTATCGACGTATTCGCTTTGTTAGAAGGACTGCAGTCATCGGGCGACGTAGGTCAGGAGGACCGTAGTCAGCTGGCGACGGAGGACTGTAGTCGGCGGGCGACGTAAGTCAGGAGGACCGTAGTCGGCGGGCGACGGAGGTCGGAAAGAATGTAGTCTGCGGGCGACATAAGTCAGGAGGACCGTATTCAACGGGCGACGGATGTCAGAAAGATTGTAGTCGGCGGGCGACGTAAGTCAGGAGGACCGTAGTCGACGGGCAACGGATGTCGGAAAGACTGTAGTCGGCGGGCGACGTAAGTCAGGAGGACCGTAGTCGACGGGCGACGGATGTCGGAAAGACTGTAGTCGGCGGGCGACGTAAGTCAGGAGGACCGTAGTCGACGGGCGACGGATGTCGGAAAGACTGTAGTCGGCGGGCGACGTAAGTCAGGAGGACCGTAGTCGGCTGGCGACGGGGGTCGGAAGGACTGTAGTCTGACAACGAAGATCAGTAGGACAGCGTCAGGTAGAAGTCCAGCAATGAAAAGAAATGCATCTTCGCATAGATATCCATTGAAGTCCGATAACCAGTAGAAGTCTGGCATCGGGTAGAGACTTGGCGAAGAGTGAAGGTCCGACGTCGGGTAGAAGTCCGACGTCGTTGGTGGCAGAGGAGAACTCCGTCTTCACTTGGGCGGAGTTTCGGCGTCAGGAGGGAACTCTCTTGTAAATTGGGAAGAATTTCAGCATCTCATGAAAGTTGTGCAGAATTCCTGCGTTTCCTGAAAATCCGGCAGAGTTCCGGCGTCTTTAGGCGGCAGGAAGAGCTCCGGCGGTGGTCGAGGAGGTGAGGAATCTCCTTTTCCCCTTTCTCCTCTTCTTATTCTCTCTCTTCCCTTGAGCCCCCTGGTGTAGAATGAGGGCTCTATTTATAGTTTTTCTGGAGTGGCATAGCCCGTAAATAGGCGTGAGATCAAGGGCGAACAGGGAGTGGTTTGAATGGACGGTCGATATCGAATCTTTTAATCATGCACCGTTTGTTGGACATTTGATGGCCTTAATGATGTTGGAATTTGATGATCTTGGGCTCGTTGGATTCGTCTCGTCGAGCCGCTCGATTCGAGTATAAGCTCGTCAAAATCGGAGACCGTTTGGTAACTCAAATTGCGGTTTGAACTTTCCAACAGCGCTTCGAACCTTTGATTCGGACTCATTTGGGCTCGGATTGGGTTGATCTTGGTGTCGTTGGGTTTGTATTTCCGAGACGCTCAGTTTGACTGTAAGCTCGCTGAAATCGGAGTTCATATGCTCCCGAAATTAATTTTTGAAGTTTCCAACTAGGTTTTGCCTCGAGATTCGTGCCCGATCAAGATGATTTTGCGATGCCGTATCAGTACCCTTTTTAGCTCTTGGGTTCGTGCTAAGTATGATTCACCTTGGAAGACCCCTCCTATTTTTGCCTCTAAATTTTGGAAGGTTCTTTGCACTACTGCCCTCACTATTAAAACGTTGGTTAAATTTTTTGTTGCTCCGCACTGCCAATTCTCTATGTTTTGAGACCCATGGTGTAACAGGCATGCGTTGGCAGACTTCGCTTTGGATCTTAACTGGCCCATCTCCCCTATCAACGATTTCGTCACAAATGGAGACTGGTCTCTTCCTGATTTTGTCCTTGACCCTATTCGACAGATTATTTATGGTGTTAGCATTGTGGAACAACTGGAGCTTTCCTTGGATGGCTCCAATTTTCCCTCTCTTAAGTAGTTCTCGGAAGTTTTTTATTCTCACTTGAGCAATATTACTTGGGACAAATTCATTTGGCACATGAAATTTTATCTTAGATTTTCATGTTATGGCGGTTTTGGGGAAGCTTAAATGCGCGGATATTCTCATTTCTAGGGGTCTTTCTTTTAATCCGTTGTGCTCCTTTTGCCGTGTGTCTCTAGAATCTCATCAGCACATTTTCTTTGACTACGATTTTTCCTCTCTGGTGCTCACTAGTTTGGTTCCTGAATTTGGTTCTTTTTTGCTGAGACCGAGCATCTTAAAGGCTTTTGAGTTTTTGGATGGTTTTCCTCACTTCAACAATTCTGAGAAACAGTTTTGTTTCTTTCTCTTGAACCGCGATATATATTATTTATGGAGGGAAAGAAACAATCGTTGTTTCTCTAATACCTGGTGCAATCCCACGTCCATCATGATGACTATAAAAGCTGTTGTGTTGGCCAAAGTTAATAGTTAGAAAAACATGGACAAGCTTAAATTGAAGTTTGCGGGGTTGCTTTAGCGGCCTTTGGCTTCGTCTATTTTGATTTTACTGGACAAAGATGATGCGGGTTAACTCTTGCCGGGCTCTTTCCGTTGTCGCCTGCTCCCATTGTGATGGTCTAGTGCCTACCAGCTTTGTGCTTATCAGACCTGTGGCAACCTGGGCTTCGTTTTCTCTACGCCATTTCTGATTCTAGCTGATGGTTTTAGGATTTTGAGTTAACCTGCTCCCCTGAGTCCATTTTGATCCCTCCCCCCTTTTTTTTGGGTGGGGTTGTGGGATTTCTTTTATGTTATTTATTTTCTTCCAATTTTTTACCTTACTTGTATTCATTTTTTGGCTTATTACAGGGGCTTATTGCCCCAATTTAAAAAAAAAAAAAATATATTGGGTTGTTAGCTGTGTAAAGCAAAAGTAAATTCATCGATGTATTCCTAACTCTTTGTGTAGTTCATTTTTGATGTAAAAGAAATCCACCAAAATAGAGCGAAAAAGGAATTCCTCCGGAGTCGAAGAGGGAGCAGGGCGTAGAATTCCTCTTTGTTTTTTCTTTCTTCGTCACTGCTCACATCCTAGAAGCTTCAGTCCTCACTGTGGAACATCTCTTTGCCTTCCGTGGTTCCACCTCTATTTTGACAAGTCATTTCGCGCGGAACATGTTTGAACGAAAGGCCCTATCTCCCAATTGGAATGGTCTGCAAAGAGGGGTTGTTGTAGCTAGGGGTGTAAGTGAGCAGAGCTGGCTAGTGAGCGGGTTCAAGCTCAAATCGTTTATAGCTTATCAAGCTCATGAGTCAAGCTTGAGCTTGAACTCTAGCTCGTTTAGTAAACTAGCTCGAGTTCAAGCTTGATTGAGGCTTGGCTCGCGAGCTCACAAGCCGGCTCAATTCACTATTAATTTTTTTAAAATACTTTTTATTTTATTAATATTAAATGTTTTAATCTTTTCGTCTAATCTAGCTCGAATTCGAAGGTTGCGTCTGTGCGTGGCTCGATGTGGTCGTGTCTGCGTGTGCCGTGTGCCGATGGAACGAGCGCGTGGGTGTTGGGATGGATGGTAGAAAGACGGGTGAAATTCAACGATTGCGGAAGACGTCAGATGACCACCGACGCTCGCGAGCTAGCTCATGCTCGTTTGCAGTAGGATGAGCTCGAGTTCGAGCTCGAACTCGCTTTCCGACTGACAAGCTAAGCTTGATAGTGCCAAAAATAGACTCGACTCGACTCATTTATACCCTTAGCTGTAGCTTGCAAACAAGAGATGGCGAGGAAGAAGAAGGTACATGTGAGCGAAGGAGGATTTATGCAGGAGAGAGAGAGAGAGAGAGAGAGAGAGAGAGAGAGAGAGAGAGAGAGAGAGAGAGAGAGAGAGAGAGAGAGAGAGAGAGAGAGAGAGAGATGTAACCTTGCTCAACCAAGAGGGAGAGAAGCTTGGTTCATTCTTGTGTGCAAGGAAGAGAGATCAATAACCAAAAAATAATAATAGAATATTTTCTCATAATTTTGTTCTTATAAAATACTAATTTTAAATCCAACTTATCAAATAGACATATGTATGTATTGACTATTGAGCAAGCTTTAATTCTTTTTTAGGTAATATTTGCCGCATGTAGAGCAGGAAACAATAGCTTTGTGCATGGTAAGTTGGTTTAAACCAAAAATGAATAAAATTCCTTTAAAAGTCCTGTAAAATGTTATGTCACTTTAAGTTGATTAATTTCAATGTAATCTAAATTCAACTCATATGATGTAACTATTAAGTTATATAAATTTACATTATAAAAGAAAAAAATATATATATGAAATTACTATAAAGAAACTAAAATAAATTTTTTTTTTAAAGAATATCACAAACCATCTTCATCGATTGATAGTATGTTTTCACAATAATTCAAATAAATTATATAATTTAAAATAGGCCGTAGCTTTAGCATAAAATTTGACTAAAACTTTCATCAGTTACAGCATCCAGAATTCCAAGTGGCGCTCTCATTGAAGTGAAACCCATTAAAGTTTCAGGAGCCGACCTTACTTCAGCGAGCGCACCCAACATTCCTCCTCTAGCTATAAATCACCCCCTCACCCACTTCAAAAATTACTCATCAAATTACAATCAGGGGAAAAATTTTGGACCAAGATCATGGATTCCCTCAAATCCTTCAAAGGCTATGGCAAGATGGATCCAGCCGAGAACCGTGAGTTCCGCCGGAAAGCCAAGACTCGCCTCATCCTGATCGCCGTCGCCGTCGTCCTTCTAATCGCCATCTATTAGAGTTAATCAAACAAATAATTCAGTTTACATTGTGTACAAGCTGAGGTGTCGGCAGTTGATTGGTTATTCTCCATGTACTCATATATATTAGTTTAGCTCAATGCTGTAATGTCAAAATGCCTATAAATATAGGCCTGTACTCGATCTGAAAGATATACAAAATATTATTCATTCTTCCCGTCTTCTTCCTCCTCTGGTTTCTTGGTTTGATCTTCCTGTAGCTTTTCCACATGGTATCAGATTAAGCAGTCGATCCTCCCGTTTCTCCATGGCTCATTCCGCAACTTCTCTCACCGCTGAACCTCGATCGGCATCAGAAATTGATTCTACCGATCTGGTTATTTCCTCTAACCTAAAATTTCTTGTTTCTCATATCAAGAATATAGTCTCTATCCAGTTATCCCCCGATAACTTCTCACTGTGGAAATCCCAAGTCCTTAAAATATTTAAGGCAAACGGTTTCCACAAATTTCTTGATCCCGCAGTTTCTCCACCACCCGAATTTTTGCTAAACCCCGACGGATCATCATCTCCGAACCCTTCTTTTCTGCAATGGTCTCATACCGATCAAAACCTGTCTGCCTCTTTATGCTCTACGATCTCTCCCACCGTTCTTCCCTATGTTCTAGCGCTTGATTCCACCGCGGCAATCTGGTCCACGCTGGAGACACAATATCAGTCTACGAATCGGTCGAAGGTGATTCAGTTAAAGAACGAGCTTCATAATATTGCTCTCAAGAACTCCACAATGACTCAGTACCTAACAGAAATCAAGATTCTTGTGGACAAAATCGCGGCCGCCGGCTCTGTTGTGGATACAGAGGATATAATCCTCTATATTCTCAATGGCCTTCCTCCATCTTACCTATCTTTCAAGACTTCTATCAGGACAATGCTCACACCAATTAATTTGGATCAGCTGTATCCTCTTCTTCTCAGTGAAGAAGTAAATATAGCCAACGATGCCGCCAAAGTCTCCAACAACTCCGATCCCAACACTGCTCTGTTTGTCCACCGCGGTCGAGGCCGGCGACCTCGTGGCCGTAACTACTCCAACACTACAAAAGAACCACGAAGTTCAGCTTCATCAGTAACGTGCCAAATCTGCTTCAAGAAGGGCCATTCCGCCTCTTCTTGCTGGCATCGGGCAAACTTGCAGTACACCCCGCAGACGACTCAAACATCAACGGCACTTCTGGCTACCAATTCCAATACCGATTCCAACTGGTACTTGGACTCCGGGGCCTCCGCTCATCTGACGAACTCCATGGATAATCTTTCTATCTCTCGACCATATCAAGGCTCAGACACCATTACAATCGGCGACGGAAGCTCCGTCAACATCGCCACCACCGGGGCGGGACTTCTCCCGACCCCGTCCCGTAAGCTAAATCTATCTCAAATTTTTTACTCACCTGCCATCCGCTACAACCTCATCTCTATTTCTCAGCTCACAAAAGATAACGATATTACCATTACCTTTAACCCGTCTGGATTTGTTTTGAAGGATATGAAGACGCAACGAGTTCTGTTTCAAGGACCATGTAGCAATGGTCTGTACACTTTGCCACGAAAACAATCCACAGCCGAGCATACTGCGCTTCTCACAGCTTCTACAAATGCAGATTCATGGCATAGGAAATTAGGCCATCCGAATAAACACATATTTGATTTAATCTCTAGTCGTAACCCGAGCCTCAAGATGGGAAAATCGTCTATTCCCTGTGAAGCTTGCGCTATGTCAAAAAGTCATAAACTGTCTTTTGACAACTCTACTCACACTTCTACTACTTTGTTAGCTGTAATTCATTCCGATGTTTGGGGCCCTGCTCCCGTTATCTCTAATCAAGGCTTCAAATATTATGTAATCTTTGTGGACGATTTTTCTAAGTTTACCTGGCTATTTCCACTTAAAATGAAATCTGAAGTTCTTGACACATTTATTAATTTTAAGAAACAGGTTGAGACATTTACAAACCAGAAAATCAAAACCCTTCGCACAGATGGTGGTACCGAATACATGAATCAAGATTTTTCCAACTTTCTTCGATCCAACGGTATTATTCATCAGGCCTCATGTCCGTACACACCGGAGCAAAACGGAACTGCCGAGCGTAAGCATCGGCACATTACGGAGACTCTACGCACTCTCATCCATACTTCGTCAACTCCTTACGAATTTTGGCCTGACGCCGCGCTTACAGCCACCTATCTAATAAACCGGTTGCCATCACCCACCCTAAACAATGCCTCTCCATTCGAATTACTTCACAATACCAAACCCAATTACAACTTCTTGAAAACTTTCGGCTGCGCATGCTATCCGCTTATTCCCTCGCAAAATCGGCACAAACTTCAGCCCAAAGCTATACCGCATATATTTCTTGGATATTCCGACATGTACAAGGGCTATAAGTGTCTCGCCATCGCTACCAACAAGATAACTTTCTCCCGGCATGTCCTGTTCCACGAGAACGAATTCCCCTTCTCAGCTAAACTAGGCATTCCTTCCGAAACTCTCACTGATATTCCTCCTCTATTGCTTACTCCTGCATCCACTGTTACTCAAACAAAGCAGACTCAGCCTTCGCATGCTACAACTTCTGCATCAACTACCGATCGCAGCACTAGTTCTTTTCAGCAACATTCGGTTCCAGAGACCACAAGCTTGAGTTCCAGCTCTCAGCCTCTCAGTAAACCTGCTTCCCCAACTCACCAGATGACTACTCGCAGCAAAACTGGATCATTGCGTCCCTCCATTCGTCTTAATCTGCTTCATAAACAAACATCGTCAATAAATCATATTCCTCCAACCACGTATTCAGAAGCCGTTAAAATTGCAGATTGGCGCGCAGCAATGAATACGGAATTTCTAGCTTTACAACAGCAAGGAACATGGTCCCTCACTCCTCCTCCGGCAAACGCAGCAATCCTAGGATGCAAATGGACATACAGACTAAAATTCCACTCGGATGGATCTGTCGCCAAACACAAAGCCAGACTGGTCGCTCTCGGCAACCACCAAGAATACGGAATCGATTACACGGAGACTTTCAGCCCGGTCGCAAAGCTTCCCACAATTCGCATACTATTGACTATAGCGCTCCACAATAACTGGCCAGTTCAGCAACTAGACGTAGCCAACGCGTTTCTCCATGGAAATCTGAATGAAACGGTCTATATGGCGCAACCTAAAGGATTTGAGGACACTACTCATCCAAATCACGTTTGTCGTCTTCATAAGTCAATATACGGGTTAAAACAGTCTCCGCGACAATGGTACAACACGTTTACTGAGTTTCTTGTTACTCTTGGGTTTGTTCATAGCCAATCCGATCCTTCTCTTTTACTATACAAAGCCGAAAACACAACAATATTTCTCCTCGTATACGTAGATGACATTTTAATATCAGGAAATAATCAAGAAGTTATCGGCTCCATCCTGTCCAGACTTCACATCCGCTTCTCTATGAAGCATCTCGGGGAGGTAAATGACTTTCTCGGTATTAAAATCTCTAAATTCTCACAGCAGTTCTTTCTTTCACAGGAAACATATGCCACCAAAATCCTGCAGGAAGCGGACCTACTGCAATGCAAGCCGTTGGCCAATCCGACGTGCACCAAACCTCCCGAATTCGTTCCAGCCGATTCTCAATTGCAGGACGGGCGTCTCTACCGCAAGCTAACAGGATCGTTGCAATATTTAACGATAACTCGTCCTGACATTGCTTTCAGTGTCAATCAGTTATCTCAATACATGCACAATCCACAACCTCAAAACTTCTATATGCTCAAACGACTTCTTCGATATATCAAAGGTACGATCAATTTTGGGATTCCTATTACGAAATCTAATCTACTTCTTGCCTCATTTTCAGATGCCGACTGGGCAGGAGATCCATTATCTCGCAAATCCACATCAGGATTTTGTTCATTCTTGGGCGATACGATCATCTCATGGACGGTTAAAAAGCAAACTACGGTCGCCCGCTCTTCGACAGAATCAGAGTACAGATCCCTGGCGGCTCTTACCGCCGACATTATCTGGCTTCGACGTCTACTTCATGACTTCGGCATCAAGCAACACCTACCCACAAAAATCTATTGCGACAATACCTCCGCAATAGCTCTGGCTAACAACCCAGTCTTTCACGCTCGCACAAAACATATTGAAATAGATCAACGTTTTGTACGGGATCATATACAACAACAAAACGTCTCTGTTTTGCCAATAAGCACCATCGATCAAGTTGCGGACATCTTTACCAAGTCCCTATCCACATCTCGTTTTCAGACTTTACGAACCAAACTGACCGTCACTAAAGACCCATCAGTTTGAAGGGGCGTATTAGAGTTAATCAAACAAATAATTCAGTTTACATTGTGTACAAGCTGAGGTGTCGGCAGTTGATTGGTTATTCTCCATGTACTCATATATATTAGTTTAGCTCAATGCTGTAATGTCAAAATGCCTATAAATATAGGCCTGTACTCGATCTGAAAGATATACAAAATATTATTCATTCTTCCCGTCTTCTTCCTCCTCTGGTTTCTTGGTTTGATCTTCCTGTAGCTTTTCCACACCATCGTCGCTGGAGTCGCCATCTCTGTCATCGTCAACAAACGGAAGAGTGTGGACAACTCCTCTTCCCCTCAATCTCCCATATCCGCATCATCTTCTATCAAAGCGATCTGCAGCGTCACGCGCTACCCTGAATCGTGCTTCGCTAGCCTCTCCTCCGCCGCGATCAATTCCTCCACCGTCGCCACCGATCCGACTGCCCTCTTCCAGCTTTCCCTCGCGGTTGCCTCCCGCTCTATCTCAAAGCTCTCTTCCTTCCTCTCCACACTCAAAATCCCTACCACCGACATGCGGCTCCAGGCGGCTGTCAATGACTGCAAGGAGCTGCTCGATGACGCCGTTGATCGGTTGAATGACTCAGCCGCTGTTTTTACAACGACTAAGCCCGGGGAAAAGATCTTTTCCGACATCAAAATCAGCGATCTCAAGACATGGCTCAGCACAACAATCACCGACCAGGAGACGTGCCTGGACAGCTTCGAGGGGACCACCGGCGGCTTTCGCGAGAAGCTGGAGGCCGCGATGGTGAATTCGACGCAGTTCGCGAGCAACAGCCTTGCGATTGTGACCGGGATTGTGGGGATTATGGAGAAATTGCATTTTCCTCACAACAGGAAGCTGTTGGCTACCACGGCCCAGAGGAGGGTTTTGTTGGCCGACGAAACAGAGGCGAATGTAACTGTAGCGATGGATGGATCGGGGAAGGTGAAGAGCATCCAGGAAGCGGTGGATATGGTTCCAAGGAGGAGTTTAAGGCGGTTTGTGATCTATATAAAGGAAGGTGAGTATAAGGAAAATGTAGTTGTCGACAAGAACAAGTGGAACGTCGTCTTGGTCGGCGACGGCATGTACAAGACGATCATTACAGGCAACAAGAACTTCATTGATGGCACTCCCACATTCTCCACTGCAACATTTGGTAAGTTCACTTAATTTTATTGTCTGTATTAATGATTTCAATTCCTGTTCATCTTTATGGTCTGAACTGTTATGCTTCAATACTTTTGCTTCATTTACAGTTGATGAAATTTGATTAACAGTTGGAAATATTTTTCCTCCATGAATTAGAATTAGATGCATTATGTGATCCATGTTTTAAATTTGCATTATTATAATGTGCTTATAATTTTATAAGTAAAATTAGAAACTTCATATCCACCGTTGTTTAGTTTGGTTGGTGGGCGAGTATGATTGGGAATTCTCAATCCATGCTCGATTCCCCACGAGCAGCATCACCTCTTAAGTAGGGCACAATCAAGTGTAGGTTAGAAGGTTTTTGAGGTGGGTGCCTCTTTTATATCATCCGAGGATTAGTCACAGGATATCCCATTCATTAAAAAAAAAATATATACCAGTATCTTCTGATTAGAAATTAATTAATATAAATTTAAAATTTTAAAATGAATAAAAAATATAAGTTGTTTATATTAAATTAATTTAATAATATATTTAAAATTTAGTTTTTTTAAAATAAAATTTTAATCAAAATATTCTCATATAATTTTTCTTCTTATATTATTTCATTAATTTAATACAGTCCGGACTCCAGAGATGAAAAAGTTGAAAAATGAACCACATGTGACATGGGATTCTAAAAAGGTTAAACACATGGCGGCTGGCACGCTGCCGTTGGAACGGCTTTTTTGTTGCTTCTGAAAACGAAGTTTTAGTACAAAAATTAAAAAATTTGTACTACAACTCCGTTTTAAAAAGCAATAAAAAAACCTTCCCAAATTTAAGTCTAAGACTTCTGATAGCTTTATTAATGTTTTTTAAAATAATTTATTAGTAAAAAATTAAAAATTTTATTAAAAAAATTATTTTTAGTCATCCCAAACAAAACCTTAGTTCGCAATTAAGAGATTTTAAATTTGAATATTTAGTATGTGATTTATATATGAGTTTATCTTAAATAGTCTAAATATATATAAAAGAATTTTTTTTATTCTTAGTCCTGAATTAAAAAGTTTTTGGATAAATTTAAAGCTTCTAGATAATAAATTGTTATTTTTTATCAATTATTTTTGAGAAAATTTGTATCTAACTTCTTATACATATTACATGAAGATGAATTTTAAAATGATTAATTTTGATTTGAAATAAATAAAAATATTTTTTAATGTGCAATATATAATGATATAATTTATATCAAAATATCATAACATAAATTTTTTTAATTTTTTCATAACTAAAACTAATTTATATAAAGTTCGAGATTTAGTTTAAATTAATTTTTTATTAAGTATCTATTTATTAATTATAGAAACTTATTCATAATATTCTCTCATCATTCTATGATCTCTAGTACTAATTCAGAGTTAAAAAAGCAAAATAAAAAGTATTTTTAAAAAAGCTTCTCTCATCACTCTTGAGAAATTCTCCCAGGAATTTTATATAGAACTATTTAGGAGATTCACCCGGCGTAAATAGAGGCTACAATTTTTTTTCATTCCTCTTGAAATTAAACAAGAATGATGTCCTTAAATTTGCAGTTTAATTGTGATTATATTGTTAGGCATAAAAGATATCAAATTTAATTAATTATATTATTAAGGAACTATTAAGTGATTGCTTTCACCTTAGATTATAGTTTTTAGATTTAGGGGCTGTTTTGTTAAAAAAGTGAACTATGTCAAGAACTTTTTAATGTTTGATTTGATGAAAAAATAATACCATTTAAAATTTTAGTGAATTTATTTCAATTCTCTAGTTTATTTTTGATATATTATAAACTCGTATATGTTTGACAAAAATCATTTTTCAACGCTATTTTAATGAGTTATCGTCACCAACCGCTGAGAGATTATTACGTGCTCAGTCAAAAAGGTTGGACCATCTAATTTTTGTAAGTGTGTGCTTAGTTTTTACTGCCACACTTATAAAATCAGAAGCAATCTCGGTCCGGACTCGGCCTGCGAACCTCCCATCGACTGTTATGACAATAGACTGTTGCATACTGTCACCATTCATCATCATCATTATTTAATTTTATATTAAATTCATTTTATTTAAGTGAAACACTCATCTAAATAACTTCTTTTAAATAGATCATATTTACCTCCGCGGATCTTTTGAAATCAAAATTAGAGTACGCCAAGCAATTCATTTATTAGATCGTTAATTTTCATCCTCATTATTTGTCTCTTTTCTTCTCAGTTGTCACCGGAAAAGGCTTCGTCGCAAAGGACATCGGCTTCAAGAACTCCGCCGGCGCCGAAAAGCACCAGGCCGTCGCCCTCCGCTCCGGCTCCGACCACTCCATCTTCTACCGTTGCTCCTTCGACGCCTTCCAGGACACCCTCTACGCCCACTCCAACCGCCAGTTCTACCGCGACTGCCAAATCATCGGGACCGTCGACTTCATCTTCGGAAACGCCGCCGTCGTCTTCCAAAACTGCAAGATCCTGCCGCGCCAACCGCTTCCCTATCAGGCAAATACCATCACCGCCCAGGGGAGAAATGACCCCAATCAAAACACCGGCTTCTCGGTTCAAGGATGCACCATCCAACCCTACGATGCCGTCAATCGCCCGACGTTCCTCGGCCGTCCGTGGAAGAATTACTCCACGACGGTGATCATGAAATCGGATATAGGGGCAGTGATCGACCCGACGGGTTGGATGCCTTGGGTGTTTGGTACTGTTCCGCCGGAAACCATCAACTATGCTGAGTTCCAAAACACCGGCGCCGGTGCGAATGTAGCCAGCCGGGTCACGTGGCCCGGTTACAGGCCCGCGATTGACGCGAATGAGGCCAGCAAGTATGGAGTGGGCTCGTTTTTGAATGGCCGTGAGTGGATATCAGAGGCTGGTGTGCAGTTCGACGCTTCGACTTGAATATGTAAGGAAGAAAATATCGCGTCCTGTGATGTTTATTTTCTCACACATATGCGTGAAATCACGCGATAATTTGTTCTATTATTTCGTGCAACCAAAAAGAATTTAAATATATTTGTCAAAATAAGAATATAAATAACATATTAAAATTACTCGATATATCAATATTAATTTGATCTAGAATTTATTATGGAAGTTGCTTACTCAACAAATATTCTCAAGTAACTTTGTCTTATGTAAAACATTCTTGGATAACTGGCTGGCGAGCCATGGGAGAACTCATAGCTTAAAAAGATCAAGAAAATTGAACTTTTAACTTTCTATTATCATCTATGAATGCATTTTGATAACTTGACTTACAATTGGCAGTAACAGAGCCAAGTGTTAGTAATACTAAAGTGAAGCTGACACAGCTCATCTTGGTCTGTTAGTTGGGAGCTTAAGCTACAAACTAAGAAGTTTTAGATTCAAGTCTTATGTATGTTTGAGTCTGTAACTTCAAAAAAAAAAGTGAAGCCAACTGGAATGACTGGGACAAGCTTTTGAAGTCAGTTATTCTAAATAAATCGTACACAATACATTACTAAAAAACAAATATTTTGTGAGAAGTGGATGCAGTAATCTGGTATGTTTTAAGGGAGGAAAAAAAAAACTATTATCAGACGTACATAAATTCTCCACCACGAAGAGCATTAGCTGCTCCTTTCCTCTCTTCCTCGGCTTCTTTTTCCCTCTCCTTCCAGCTCTCATATGCATGATCATCAGTCCTCAGCTCATACCTGCAAACTGGGCAAGAATTGTGCTCATCCTGCAACAATGATAAAGAGAGAATATGATGCCGAGCATTTTTAGTTTATAATATTCCTTAGGTTATTTTATTTAGTTTGTTATAAGTTTTCTAGAATCTTCTAGGATTTAGAGAATGATGCTGAGCATTTTTAGCTTATAACATTCCTTAGGTTATTTTATTTAGTTTGTTACAAGTTTTTTAGAATCTTCTAGGATTATCTAGGTTTTCTCTACTTTAGTAGTATGTATGTGAAATGTGTGAGAGGAAGAGGACATGATGAATATTCTCTCTTTTTTGAAGCTTTAAGCTTGGTGTTATCTTTTTTCCCTGGATTGAAAAATCCCTTCAAGCAGGTCCGATTCTTCCAACGATCCAATCTACATCAGAATACCTCACTTCACACGCGAGATTTGAAGAGGCTTTATAGGCACACATATTGGAGACAATGCATGAAGATTAACTAATTCTAAAATAGAAAGAGATTATATAAGAAAAAAACTTCCCGTATTTAAAAATACAAAGAGTTTCTAAATAAAAATATAATAATAATTTTTATAATTTTATTGGTGTTACAAGAGATTGTAATGTAACAGTTATATATATGTGATATATTTTGTTATAGAGGAGTACATAGATTTCAACAGAGTTTTAATTTAAAACACTAATACAAAATTCAAAATGCAGCAGCGTGAAGAAAAGTATTATTACCAGCCAGGGTTTCAAACAAGGAGGGTGAAAGAGATGTTTGCAGGGAAGTTCCTGCATCTTGTCATTTAGAACCAAGTTCTCTCTGCATACAGCGCACTCAGACTCAGTTCCCAAACGGGTAATCACTTCGTCAGTAACATCAATGACTGGGAGACTAGCAACAACTTCTTTTGAGGCAGGGGGCGCTTTGTGTGATCCAGCACCAATTTCCTGGAATATTACATGTGAGGAAAAATTTCCGCTAATTATTAGCGCGTTCCTTTCATCATAAGTTACTATAGCAGCTGATCAAGTAAACCCAACACCTATTAAAATGTGAGATTAAGGCTTCGTTTCGGAAGGCTTTCTTACTGCTTCTTAAAGCAATTTTCTAGTATAAAATTTTTAATTTTTGTATTAGCAAGCTGCTTTAAGAGCAGTAAAAAAGTCGTCCCAAACGAAGCCTAAGGAGGCTTTCTTACTGCTTCTTAAACCAATTTTTTAGTTCAAAAATTTAAATTTTTGTACTAAAAAGCTGCTTTATAAAGCAGTAAGAAAGCCGTCCCAAACAAAGCCTAATAATGACACAAATAAGTCAAAATGCGGCTACTAGGACAATCAACACTTTTACAGGGCGAGCAGCCCAAGTACATAAGATGCTAGAAGGCATTAGATAATAGATTATATCATCATCATCAGCCTCATCCCAACTATTTGAGAGCGGCTTTATTAATCTAAACTTTTCATTCATTTCTTAGGCATAAGTTAAACAAAGAAATAACTACTTAAAAATAAAGACATATAAGGAAATAAGTAGAAAATGAGTTAAATTTCTAACCTAACAGACATATGAAATGAGCCAAAGTCATATTCTAGGAGTGTCCAAAAAATAGAAAACAAGTAAAAGCAAGATAGCATTGTCTCATGCATCTATGCTAAATAGATATGGTGCTCCTACAAAATTGCTCGTGCTCATGGTCTAATAATAAATAAATCTACCAATCCAATTAGCCAAATAATTACAATCAAATTTTAGTTGGTTTAACCAAATAGAGTAAAGTTCATTTCCATGCGGTAAAGAGTCTAATAAGTTAGTGTTTTGGTCAAAAAGTATAGTAGCTGCTTGATTAGCCATTTCTACGAGGCAATAAATGAAGTGGCTGCCCAAAGCAGTAAATGTGCATACAACAGTCCTACATAAATGAAGCCTGCTGTATGGCGTGACAGAATATGAAATGATGTTCATGAAAAATAAGTGATCAAGGATTTTATGAGACAAACAGAAGAGGTTGTCCAAATAGCACCTATTGTAGAAAACAAAATTCGATGATTTAACAGAGTTTAAGGAGAGAAGAAGAGGTTTCAAAGATGCATCAGTAGGGCAAGTGACTAGAATCAATGTGAAAGGCATGAGAAAACGGAAAAGATGTAGGTCTAAATTCACAAATAACAAAGACAGATGTTGCAATTAAACACTTGCAAGAGCTAAAAATAGATGAGCTGCAGTGATACGGCAGGAATGGACATCGGAAAGAAAGAAGGTTAAGGGGGTGGGGCCAACAGGAAATTAATATATTATATTAGAAGGAAATCAATTAGGAAAACCTTTCCTAATGAGATCCTTTTCTAATTGAATTATTTTCAAATTAATGAGGGAGATATATTAGGAAGGATGCTGAATTAGGAAATCCTTTCCTAATTGAATTATTTTTAAATTAATGAGGTCGATATATTAGGAAGGGGGCTGATTTAGGAGGGAGGGAGGAAGCCTATTTAAGTCCATAGTAGGGTTTATTTTATTCTTATGCAGAATTTTATCTTGAGTGCTGTAGTTTTCTTTTGTAAGGGATCCTAGGGTTTGGGAGAGAATATCCTCCTCTCGAAAGAGGATCAATTGTATCTTGCTTCTTGTTATTTGATTTCCTAACGATAAAATTCTGTTATTTGGCTGAAATTTACTGTTGTTCACTGATTTTTGTGGTTCAAGACGTATCAGCTTACTAGATCAAATATGTAGGGAGTTGCAAGAGTGCACTGAACAACGTCATGTGATAAACTTTTCAGATGTACTGATCCCAAATTGAAAGTTATTTATCTTTACAAATGTACTTAGCTGTTCAAAATAAGAGAACTATTAAGCAATGCATGATATCACCTGCAATGAAGCTTCAATGACATTTTCAAGATCTAGAAAGCCATTTATCTCTTGTAAATTACTCATTAACTCTCTGACAGTCTCAGGAAGCTCAGGCACTGTACTAATTTCAGTTGAATTGCTATTCTCTTCCTGAACCTGGGAAGATTCTGCTGTGGCAGTCCAATCTTGTGCAACTGCAAGAGTTGTAAGTAAATTTTGGGCCACAAGCCATGCTGGTGGTGCTGGTTCAGGATCGATGGTCAAGTGGCCTTCAAAAAGGTACCTAGAATCTGAAGGAAATAACATGAAGATGATAAAATAAATGCTACCCAATCCAACAACAAAAATTTAATTTTGCACTTAAGAAATTTAAGGATTTATGGTAACAGCACATTATTTATTTGCTGATTAGTGTTAATCAATCTATGCTCAATAATGTTAGCATTATCTTAGTTGAGTTATTTGTGACATGCACAATTCGCAAATTGCTTACATCTTAATAACTTTAAGTGTCTATTACCCTAAAGATACTTAAACAAACATAGAGTTGACACATAGTGCACATGCCTTTTGGCACATCACACATATGCGTCATAATCTTCCTTAGGTTCAGCAAACCTAAATAGGTCGTTTTAAATCACTCCACCAACCAAGGAATTTGATAAAAATATCATAACTGTCATGTTTAAATGCACCGCTTGGACCCATCCAAGCCCGGTTGTATGGTTCTATATGATACAACGTGCAAGGCAACCGAAAAAAATCCTGGATTTGACATTGTAGCATCCTTTCTTTCTTTCAGTATCTTTTCGCCTCCAGGAGTAGAGCATTAAAGTTGCCTTCAAAATTATCTTCTCAATAGAAAATGGCACAAATCCTTTACCATCGCATTACAAGTAACTTCATATCTAATATTTACATTGATTTCTTTCCTAATCATGTAGCTGATTTAAACACCAGTTCGCGTCGAGGTTGTTTGCACCAAAGACAACTTTCAACCATAAGTATCAGAAGGTAAAATCACATAATTTTGTTTTAAAGCTTCCAATGATGAAGCATCTTTTACTTACTCCTATAGTCCTATGTCTCTCCCTAAACCAGGGTTAGGATTAGTTGGAGATACAGATAGCCCAGCAAGTCCCACTCCCAGTTCTATACAAACGTCATAAGGAGCTTCATTGGCCCACAAAGGCCTCTAGATTAAGCAAGCCATCCTTCCAAGGACGTCACCATGTAGATCTTTTCATTAATCTGATACACTTTTTTAAGCATGTATTTCAACCTTGGACTTCCGCTTTGGAGGACAAAGGCAATACTGCTAAACCAAGTGGCAGGCGGTAGCTTTCGACACGTGCACTTGGACTGTTACCTTCTTGGAAAAAGTAGCTTTCGATAGTTCCCTTCTAAAAAATAATATAATTCCTTTTAGAATTGGAAATTTGCATATCTAATCCATTTTGATCAGATTATTTTAGGTAGTTTGACTCAATATTATTATGTTTGGTGCAACATATTTCACTGAATCCAAAAACCATTGCACATACTCTAAATTCTCATACTATATATGATTTGAAATGAGGATCACATTGAGATAAATCAAATAGATCAGATTGCTACCTCAATTCATGCAAAGTTATATATGCATCGAAATTGGAGCTATACTTAGAGGGAAGCACTCACCTCAAGCAATGTTTAGTCCATACAAACTTAAGATCGCATGGATATCCATCCTTTTGATCTATGCTTGAGGTCAAACGACTTCTTAGGATTCACATCCTTTCATGACATTTTTTTCACTCCAAGTAAAATGACTTGGGATTTATGAAGATCACTCAGGTGTGTGCAATAAGCTTTCAAGTTAGTCTTTGAAGCTAAGCTTGAAAGCTTCAATAATGTGCCATTTGGTTATAGTTTTGCGAGCAGTGATGAAAGGAAAGCTTAGACTCTGGGTTGAGTGATCTTTATTGTACATCACAATAGGCTTTTGTGTTTAATGGATCGTATCTTCTCCCATCTTCAAATTTATGCTACATAGGTCCCTTGTTGGTATTGAATTCATTTGTCATCCAAGCCTAGTGCAACTGCACGGTACTAAGACATTAAAGGCTTTGGAAACTAAGAATGCACAACTTGGAGATGTGTCAAAAAAGAAAAAAAAAAATCCAAATTTGTCATGATACTGAGACAAGAAGATTTGCTAGAAAGTTTAACTCAATATTATTATTTTTGGTGCAACATGTGTTGCATCAATTTCAAGTATTGCAGAGGGAAGCACTCACCTCAAGCAATGTTTAGTCCATACAAACTTAAGATCGCATGGATATCCATCCTTTTGATCTATGCTTGAGGTCAAACGACTTCTTAGGATTCACATCCTTTCATGACATTTTTTTCACTCCAAGTAAAATGACTTGGGATTTATGAAGATCACTCAGGTGTGTGCAATAAGCTTTCAAGTTAGTCTTTGAAGCTAAGATTGAAAGCTTCAACAATGTGCCATTTGGTTATAGTTTTGCGAGCAGTGATGAAAGGAAGGCTTAGACTCTGGGTTGAGTGATCTTTATTGTACATCACAATAGGCTTTTGTGTTTAATGGATCGTATCTTCTCCCATCTTCAAATTTATGCTACATAGGTCCCTTGTTGGTATTGAATTCATTTGTCATCCAAGCCTAGTGCAACTGCACGGTGCTAAGACATTAAAGGCTTTGGAAACTAAGAATGCACAACTTGGAGATGTGTCAAAAAAGAAAAAAAAATCCAAATTTGTCATGATACTGAGACAAGAAGATTTGCTAGAAAGTTTAACTCAATATTATTATTTTTGGTGGTGCAACATGTGTTGCATCAATTTCAAGTATTGCAGAGGGAAGCACTCACCTCAAGCAATGTTTAGTCCATACAAACTTAAGATCGCATGGATATCCATCCTTTTGATCTATGTTTGAGGTCAAACGACTTCTTAGGATTCACATCCTTTCATGACATTTTTTTCACTCCAAGTAAAATGACTTGGGATTTATGAAGATCACTCAGGTGTGTGCAATAAGCTTTCAAGTTAGTCTTTGAAGCTAAGCTTAAAAGTTTCAACAATGTGCCATTTGATTATAGTTTTGCGAGCAGTGATGAAAGGAAGGCTTAGACTCTGGGTTGAGTGATCCTTATTGTACATCACAATAGGCTTTTGTGTTTAATGGATCGTATCTTCTCCCATCTTCAAATTTATGCTACATAGGTCCCTCGTTGGTATTGAATTCAATTTTCATCCAAGCCTAGTGCAACTGCACGGTGCTAAGACATTAAAGGCTTTGGAAACTAAGAATGCACAACTTGGAGATGTGTCAAAAAAGAAAAAAAAAATCCAAATTTTTCATGATACTGAGACAAGAAGATTTGCTAGAAAGTTTAACTCAATATTATTATTTTTGGTGCAACATGTGTTGCATCAATTTCAAGTATTGCAGAGGAACTATAAGCCGAAAATATTATTGATTTGAAATGATAGAAAGGAATTGAATTGCTACCTCTATCATGCAAACATATATACCCTGGGATTGAAACCATAAGTAGGGAACCACACTCACCACAAGCTTTGTGAAGATGTTTACATAAACTTCATGAGTTGTTCTCATGGAAGAGTTTTCTCTTAGATATTCACACCTAAAACCATACCAATTCTTAGAATTTGCATGCTTTTATAACTTGTTTTAGCGATAACTAATCTCTTAGAATTTTTGAAGTTACCTAGGGTTGTGAGCTCCTTCTCTCGGATCACTATTATAAAAAGATCTCTCACTAGGGCTTGAAATTAAGCATAACAACTTTGTGATATACCCTCTCCGCTAGGAATTTGCGAGCAATTTAACAAGGTAACCCTCTCAACTATGGTTTTTGATGAGTATGTAAGAAAGTGATCTCTTAGTTTGGATTCTCTCTTGGTTTTAGCTATAGGAATTTAGCAACTGACCAAAAAACAAGCAACGGGTTATGACGGGCATCATCTTAGACGTCGATATCTTAATGAGAGGTAATCATAAATGTGAGTTTCTTTATGACTATACCTAGGATTTGAGCAAGTTGATCAGTGTCCTTTATTAATGAGAGGTAACCTTAAATGTGAGTTTCATATTTGATGTATGAGTGCACCTAGGATTTGAGCGAGTTGACGAGTGTCCTTAATTATACAAATCATTTATGGCCTCTGTGTTCAGCTAATTGAATCATCTCTCCTCCCTTGTGAACACAGGTCTTGCTCAATCTGAACCATATAAATCTTAGGGTTCTCTTTGTGGTGCTTAATCTTTGCATGATAATTTTTTGTAAATCATATTCACTCATGAGAAGCAGCCACCAAAGATACTATGTTGAAAAGTGGAGTACTGCATTAGTCAAGCTATCGAAAATAACATTTATTGGCTTCAAATTTCATTGTAAAGCAAAACAACCTGATTGTCTTCTTTCAGAACTAGGAGTCTCATTCTCCACATCATTCAAATGCTCGTGAGCCCTAGCAACACATTGATGTAAATGATCCTTTTCAGATGGCTCTGTAACCAGCTTCTCTGCTTCTTTAAATAGACTTAAGCCAGCTAGCCAAAATCCACGTGCTGTATATCTAGTTTGAAGAACAGTAGCTACACGACAAACTGTAGAATATATCTGAAACAAAAGGAGGGTAAGAGATTATACTAAAAGTAAGAATTCCTTAGATTGTTCAAATCTGAAATAATTAATGAAACAAGTTACTCATCGCAAAGAAATTTAAAAAGGATATAATCATTGTAAATTAAACTTTTTACTGGAGTCAAAAGAAAATTTGAAAGTTTGTTTTTCCCAAATCTCGTAATGAAGCAAGTTCATTTAGTAGCATGTAAAGAAAAAGATGATCATCATTCAATGAAGAACATAATAAACTCGAGCGTCACATAAACAATCAAACACAAATTCATCATTCATGAAATTCAAGCTGCATTATATTTGACATTTCCATCTTAAAGCAAAGGTTTTGCTGGCCCAACATTGTTGTATCTAGTTTTAGAGGTGAAAATAATGTTTAAAATTACGCAATTGGGTAGTGAGGTTTTTTTTTTTGTTCGTGAGACGAGGCTTGAGCCTCAAAGCGTTTTGAGGCGTGAGCTTCAAAATAAAAAATTGCATAAAGCACAAATAAATATTAAAAATAGTTGTTTATATAATACTCAATTAATATATTAAAAGATAACATTATCCTTCTATTGAACTATGAAGTAACATATTGACATACATTTGAACCACAAAATTATACAAGACCTAAAGCAGCTAGTGATAAATTGCATAAAATATAATTAAAATACTAATACTACATGAGCAAAAAATATTAAATATGAAAACTGCAAATAAGTGTCATATAACATTAAGTTCAACTCCAAATTCTTTCTTTCTCAGTTCCCTACTCATTTACATTTAATTTCTAAAAAAGGTTGAAATAGTTGGCAAAAGCTAGAAAATCATATGTACTGTCATCACTAAGGGGCTCTTTATTTGAGTCGTCATTATAACAAAATTGTCTCTTTTCCGTCTCATCCTGTGGAGTCCAATGCCTCCTAATATGCTTCTTCTTCATTTATTCAAGACATCTTCCTCTTTCATAAATATTTTTCATCAATATTAAAGATGAGATTAATACTTGAAAATTTTTAGAGGTGACGGAGATGGTTGTGTGCGACTTTCAAGTGATCATTGACGACAGTTATGATGGTGGTGGCTATGGAAAATGCGATAAGTGGAGGTTGAGGCAGTCGAGAGGAACTTGCTGCAACTCAGGGGTGTGATTTGTTCTGGGCTTTATTTTAGGATTTATGTAAGTTTAAATAAAAAATATATATATAAATAGGGTGAGGCATAAGTCTTACGCCAGCGAGGTGAGGCGTGCCTCAAGGTAGGCCTCAATCAAGCTGTGGCGCAAGCTTCATAAAAAAAAATTGAGGCGTAAAGCTCAAGATGTTTTTCATTAGAATTGCGTTGAGGCGGACCTCAAGGCGAGCCTCATATTGCGCAATTTTAAATAATGGGTGGAAATGAATGCAATATTTGCAAGTACAAAAAAGAAAATGTAAAATCAAAGAGGAAATTTAATCACAACCCATCCTTCCCATCATCAAGAGAAGCAACCACCAAATATATTATGTTGAAAAGTAGAGCTAGGCTGGGAAAGAAGATAAAATAGTTTATGGTAAGCCATAGGAATGAGCACATGTGATAAAAATACCCAAAATTCAGAACGCACTCAATTTTTTGGTCTAATCGAAATCAACTCAAACAAATTCAAGTTGAGTTTCAAACAAAGGTAGTTGGCTCAAATCTATTTCAAGTTGATTTCAAGTCTGCAGCGATTTGCTTGAATTTTGATTACACTCAGCTCGAAGGTATAGAATGTTTTATATATTTAATATGATCATAATGGGAAGTAATTGTTGGCCCTTTTGGGTAGTGAATCATACCTCAGGCAAAAATTAAGCTAATGGAATGTGATACTGAATCGTGGCTTACGATATACCTCCAAGATTCAAGCTCTTATACCAACATCTTTGAGTCTTTGTATTCATAAATCTTCTTCTTGATCTTTTTCTTACTCTAAAAATTATCTCTATTTCTCTATTTCAGAACGCACTCAATTTTTTGGTCTAATCGAAATCAACTCAAACAAATTCAAGTTGAGTTTCAAACAAAGGTAGTTGGCTCAAATCTATTTCAAGTTGATTTCAAGCCTGCAGCGATTTGCTTGAATTTTGATTACACTCAGCTCGAAGGTATAGAATGTTTTATATATTTAATATGATCATAATGGGAAGTAATTTGATGTGAAACTATCATGTAATGAAATGAAAATTGCACTTGAAATTAAACAAGATCTTGAACCAAGCTTGCTCTTAAAACTCTTATGCGTATTCAATTACGGTTCAAGAATTAAAACATGAATGTTAGGTAACAACAAGAAATTTCCGTACGAGATTGAAAAGCTTTTCAAAACATCATCTAAAATATCAAGTTTTGCAAATAGCTAAAATACCGAAGCCCCAAATTTAAAATTTAGACCCTTCACCTTAGGATCCGTCACTCTATTTGAGGTGGAGGCTAGCGGAAGAGAATCGTGAGCAAGCTTAGCGACGCCACTAGTACACAAGTAATCTTGAGAGGACTTGTCGCCGGGTTGGAAGTCGGGTTCGAAGGAGCGGATGGTCGGCCTTCGATGATCCACGTATAAACTGAGAAGTGATCGTCTATCGAATCCACAAGAGTTGGCAAGATCCGGGCCAAGTACTCTTCCGGGGTGTCGTCGAAGTCGAATCCCACGTCAAAGAAGGGTGAACGGAGAATGTTGACTCTTCCGTTGCGGTCGTACTCAAACCCGAAATTCCATTCGGGCTCATCCATGCATGGCGGTAGTGGAATCAAGTCGAAGAAACAAGGGGGAGGAGGGTTGGCAAGGTGGTAGCCGTGAACTAGGGAGAAGGCTGAGGGAGTGGTCACGGTGGTGAGAGGTTGGGCGGGTGGTGCTTGAGGAAAAGAGGGAGAATAAAAATCCTGAAATTTAATTAAGGTATCCGAAATTGGTGGAGCCTTAATCTCAATTTCAGAATTTGAATTTAGGTAATCAAGGTGGAGGGGAAATTAATGTGGAGTTAATAAAATAAAAAGGGATTAAAGGAGGGGGGGGATGGCCGGCCAAATAAGAATGGAAAGAAGCATATTTTCTAATTAATTGGGGACCACGTCAACCAATAGCAGGTTTTAAAAAAATTCTGTAATAACAGATTCAGCCATCAAAGGAAAATTTCCTTTTAATCGGCTGGAAAATAGGAGATCTGTAATAAAACAGATTTAAGACAAAAAGGAAACTTTCCTTTAGAAGGAGGTGAATTCAGCCATCCGTGAGAATAAAAAAAATTGATTTAAAATCAATTAAAGCAATTGACCATATTCTAGGAGTCAATTAAGGGAAGTAATCAATTGGTCATGGGGGATTTGAATTTCAAATCCCAGAATTCCAAGGCCGGCGGGATGAGGATTGGGTGGGAGAGGACTCACGGCTTGGACGTTTGGTTTGCTGGATGGTGGAGTGAAGGAGAGAGGGTGGCACGGGATGGTCTTGCTGGTGGCTGGTTGGCGGGAGAATCCAGCAAGGCACGGCTGGGCTATGCAGCCAGCGGCCTGATGGAGACCAAGGAGGGTCGGCAGCAGATGGGTGAGGGAGAAAATTGGGAACTTCTGTGGAATTTCGCTGCTTGAATTCCTCTTGCTTCACTTTCTTCAACGCTCGATCTCCACGCAAAATCAAGGGATAAAACCTAGAACTCACGGAGAGATCTAGTTCCCGTCGAACTCACTAAGAGATCTCAGAGAAGAGCACTCACAAAGAGAACAAAGGAAAATATCATTTCATTCAAAAACTAAGAAAAATACAATACATCTTGCCTCATATATGGAGGCTCCAAATAAAATAAAAAGAAAAGACAATCATGCCCTTGGGGCTACATAAGTCAAACAATGCCCTCAGGGGCAAACTCGGAAAACTAATAATAATAAAATGACATAAGTAATAAGCTCAAAAATAGAGGCTCTGGATCGCAGCCGTCGATCTGCGCCGTCGGCGATGGTACACGTGGCGAAACCTGATGTCCCCATCATTCTCCCCGGGTGGGAGAGAACTCGACCCCGTCGAGTGGGTGTCTCTAGAAGCCTCGTACCACTCCAGCAGGTCTGGGTCTAATCTCTGTAGCTCATCTCGGTCGATCCACACGTTCTCCGTCTCCGGCTTTCCTGCCCATTGAACTAAGTACCTCCGACGACCACCGTCTCTAGTAGAAATGATTTCATCGCTAAGCACTGCCTCAATCCTTTCCGCAGTAGGTAAAGTGGGGAGTTTTGGGAGTGGGGGAAGGCTGGGGATCTCACCAGGTGGGTACTCACAAGGCTCATCAAATAATGGATTAGGTGGGTTAAACTCTGGACCCTCATAAGTTACAAGGTCTTCAACGTTAAAAGTGGGGCTAAAGTTAAAACCTTCGGGAAGGTCAAGCACATAAGCGTTACTATTAATTTTAGAAATTATTTTGAAAGGGCCCGCGCTTCTCGCGTGTAACTTCTTAACGGTCCCTTGCGGGAACCGCTCCGGACGAATCCGAACCATCACATAATCACCCACATTAAATTCCTTGAACCTTCTCTTGAGGTCCGCATTAAGTTTGTAGTTGGCATTGCTCAATTCAATTTTTTTATTAATTTCTCTGTGCAATTCATGTAAATGCGATGCAAATGCAGATGCTGACTCAGATGACCTAGCCTTAAGACCCATGGGAATAAGATCTATAGGTTGCTTTGGTTTGTAGCCATACACAATCTCGGCAGGACTCAGACCCGTAGTTCGGTTGACAGAATTATTATAGGCAAATTCGGCGATTGGTAACTTAGAATCCCAGTCTCTAAGGTTTTCCCCAACTAACGTTCTTAAGAGGTTTCCTAAACTTCTGTTTACAACTTCGGTTTGACCATCGGTCTGAGGGTGGAAGGCTGTAGAAAACTGTAGTTTCGTACCCATCTTATGCCAAAGTGTTTTCCAAAAATAACTTGTGAATTTGACATCCCTGTCGGAAACAATAGTCTTAGGTAAACCATGAAGTCTCACAATCTCGTCAAAGTATAGCTTAGCGACCCGGGAGGCGTCGAAAGTTTTGGAACAGGGTAGGAAGTGGGCCATCTTAGAAAACCTATCAACGACGACACAAACAGAATCGTGTTTTCTGAGGGTCTTGGGTAAACCTAATACAAAGTCCATGCTTACATCCTGCCAAGGGCAATTAGGAACAGGTAGCGGGGTGTAGAGGCCTGTGTTTTGTTTTCGTTGTTTGGCAAGTTGGCAGGTGTGACATCTCTTTATAAGCTTGCCAACGTCGCGTTTCAGGGTGGGCCAATAGAATCTATTCTCTAGCGCGGCAATAGTTTTGGATTGGCCAAAGTGGCCAGCTAGTCCTCCCGCATGCAGCTCCCAGACTAGAAATTCTCGCAGAGAGGTATTAGGAATGCAGAGTTTTTGGGCCTGGAACAAATAGCCATCCTCCAAAAGGAAATCATTAATTATAGGTTCACCACCGTTAGTCAGTACGGTGTAAGTTTCTTTAAAGTCGGGGCAGTCCAAATAGTCAATTTTTAGTCGCTCAAAACCAATTACTTCCGTCCTCATTTCTTGGGTAGTCATCATTCTGCGGCTGAGGGCGTCAGCTGCCTTATTTTCAGTCCCTGCTTTGTGTCTAATCGTGTAAGTATACTCCTGCAGGAATTCAACCCAACGGCCATGGCGGGCATTGAGTTTCTTCTGTGAATTGATGTACCTTAAGGCTTCGTGATCTAAGAATATCACAAATTCTTGGGGCAGTAAATAGTGTCTCCAGTATCGGAGGGACTGAATGACCGCATAGAATTCCTTGTCATAGGTAGAGTACCTCTGACGAATGTCGTTCAGCTTCTCACTAAAGAATGCTACAGGGTGTCCTTCTTGAGATAAAACTCCTCCTATCCCAATTCCTGATGCATCACATGTTACCTCAAAGACTTTAGAAAAATCAGGAAGACGCATAACAGGGGATTCAACCATTTTTCTCTTAATATCCTCGAAAGCCTTAGTGGCAGCTGTTGTCCAATGAAATTCGCCTTTCTTGAGGCAGTCGGTTATGGGCGCCACTATGGTGCTAAAGTTTCTAATAAACCTTCTATAGAAAGTGGCCAATCCGTGAAAACTCCGAACGTCTCTTATAGTCTTGGGCTCAGGCCACTCATTAATCGCTCTAATCTTTTCAGGGTCGGCTGAGATTCCTCGAGCTGAAATTATAAATCCCAGAAAGGTAACACTATCAGTGAGAAACACACACTTCTGAGGGTTAGCGTACAACTGTTCTTTCCTCAAAATTTCGCAAACTTGTTTCAAGTGTTCCAAATGTTGGTCTATCGAATTGCTATAGATCAAAATATCATCGAAATAGACAACCACGAATTTTCCGAGAAACGGTCGAAGGACTTGGGTCATAATCCGCATGAAGGTGCTAGGGGCGTTGCTAAGACCAAATGGCATAACCATCCACTCGTACAATCCGTCTTTGGTCTTAAAAGCCGTCTTCCATTCATCCCCAGGGCGGATTCGGATTTGATGATACCCGCTTTTAAGGTCAACCTTTGAGAACAACGTAGCTCCAGTCATCATGTCTAACATGTCGTCCAATCGGGGGATCGGGAAACGATATTTCACAGTAATCTTGTTGATAGCGCGGCTATCAACACACATCCTCCAGGAGCCGTCCTTTTTAGGGGTTAAGAGGGCAGGTACAGCACACGGGCTAAGACTCTCCTTAATAAATCCTCGCTGAAGGAGTTCATCGACTTGTTTCTTTAGTTCCGAATGTTCAGTCGGGTTCATACGATAGTGAGGGAGGTTGGGTAAGGATGCTCCCGGCACTAAATCTATTGCGTGCTGTATGTCCCGAAGGGGTGGAAGTTGGTTAGGTAAGTCATCAGGGAACACATCGGCAAAGCTCTCTAGAATGGGTTTAACTTCCTCGGGGATCTGTTCTCTTTGATCCTCATCCACTTCTCTAGCTACTAGGGCATACATAGGTGCTCCCTGGACGATTTCATCTTCTACTTCCTTAGCAGTCAAGAGGTGTAGCCCTTTGCTTTGTTTGGCAGGAGTAGGCTTGGCTTCCGTCTTGGGGGGTTTAGGTTGGGAGGGTATTAACTTGATTTTCTTTCCATTGTGTTCGAACACGCAGGTGTTCGACCTCCCATAGATATGAACATCATTGTCAAATAACCAGGGGCGACCCAGGATAATTTGACCTACGTCCATGGCCAAAACATCACACCAAATCTTGTCTTGATATCCCACGAACTCTATGGGAATGAGACTACGGTCCTTAATTTCTATAGTAGTCGAATTTATCCAAGCAACCTTATATGGATTTGGGTGAGGGGTCATCTTGAGGTTGAGTTTGGAAATCATAGCAGAAGAAACTGCGTTGATGCAACTTCCACTGTCGACGATAACCTTGCAGTTCTTTTCTCCAATCTTAACAAAGGTATGAAAAATGGAAGTCCTACGCCAATCATCGCTTAACTTGGGTTGTGACAAAGCGCACCTAACAACCTGAAGGGTAACAGGTTCTTCTTCCGTAAAGGAGTCTTCGTCTTCATCAACATGATGAACTATGTCAGTCTCAGGTTCATCCTCATCCTCATCAGCCTCTTCTATAATGGTGACTTTATATGGGCTGGAGCATTGGGACGCAATGTGCCCATATCCATGACACCTATAACATTTGGTTCCAGAACTTGCTTTGGGAGGATCTCGGTCGGTGGGTCTACTCTTAGAGTCCGAACGGGGTTGGCCTGTGCTAGCAGTGGGTCGACTACCTATCGCGTTCGTGGGTCGGTTCTGGGACTGGCTGGTGGAAGTTCGATAGGGGTTTGATCGGGTATCAAACTGCCTAGTGTGGGAGTGGGTCTTGGACTCTTCTAGGTCAAGTACTAGGCTGCAAGCAGCCTCTAAAGTGTCTATTCCTCTAGCGAACAGTTCAGTCCTAAGATCTTCTCTAAGGCCAGCTCTAAACATAGACAGAATTTGAGTAGGGGTAGCGGATTCCTCTCCGTTGCAACGAATCAAGAAATCATCAAAGGCGGAGATGTAATCTTTAACAGGTTTGCTCCCCTGGGTTAGCCGATTCCACTTATCTAGAAGCTTAGGGTAGTAGGAAGGTGGTAAGTATTTCCTCCTGAGTTCTTGCTTCATGGTCCTCCAATCATTTATCGGATGTTCTCCTCTAGATTCCCGCATGTTCTCCAAGTTGGTCCAGTAAAGGTTGGCTCGACCAATGAGCTTCATCTCGGCGAACCTCACTTTCCTCGCCTCAGAGATGTTGTACCATTTAAAATAACTATCCATAGACTTGAGCCAATCTAGGAAAACTTGAGGGTCAAGGGTTCCGTCATAGGTCGGGGCGTCGATCCTAATGTTCTTCAGTAATTGAGTGTCGTTGTCTCTCCAAGTGTTGTTTTCGGGCTCTTGAGGTGGCCTAGGGTTGCGTTGGTAATGGTCTTGGAAACGTCCGGGATCTCGAGGGGGCTCATGATCAGGTCGGGTGTCTTCGCCATAAGGTGAGTGAGGTCTCGAAGGCGTATAAATCGCAGGATTACCATTACGCTCGATATTATCCAATCGGTCACTCGTGTGGCGCCTAAAGTCAGCTAGATCAGTTTGGGTGTTGCGAATTTGTTGAGTAACGGTGCCTAGTTGTCCTAAAATAAGGTCTAAGGTAGCTTGGAGATGCTGCGGATCCATGGGTAAAGTTTAGGGGTCACTAAGATAGGTAACGGGAAGGTGGGCAGCACCTAAACACTAAGGTAGAGCGTTCCTACAGCTTCTATAAGTTGCAGGGTGGCTGTGGACAGCGACTTGCAACAAAGTGGTGTGCTGTCTAAAAGTTCTGGGTAGGTTTGCTTCACTGGACAGCAGCTAAAGATAGCTTACGGATCACTTAAAAGCTTCAAAAAGTGCAGGAAAATGTTCAGGACAGCAAGGTTTTCGGGTGTGGTAATGACTCTACACGGATGGGTGTGATGGAGAGGCTAAGACATCACCTAAATGAGGTAAACTGCTGGAATACTAGGATGTAAACATGCAGGAAATTACAGGACAGCACATAAAAACAGGAATTAAGGTTATATAAATGATGCTATGTATGCAAATGATTAATGGCAAATGAAGTTATGCTCCTAGGATGCGCCTAGCACAAGCAAAGCATGCTAGCCATGCTCTGATACCACAAATGATGTGAAACTATCATGTAATGAAATGAAAATTGCACTTGAAATTAAACAAGATCTTGAACCAAGCTTGCTCTTAAAACTCTTATGCGTATTCAATTACGGTTCAAGAATTAAAACATGAATGTTAGGTAACAACAAGAAATTTCCGTACGAGATTGAAAAGCTTTTCAAAACATCATCTAAAATATCAAGTTTTGCAAATAGCTAAAATACCGAAGCCCCAAATTTAAAATTTAGACCCTTCACCTTAGGATCCGTCACTCTATTTGAGGTGGAGGCTAGCGGAAGAGAATCGTGAGCAAGCTTAGCGACGCCACTAGTACACAAGTAATCTTGAGAGGACTTGTCGCCGGGTTGGAAGTCGGGTTCGAAGGAGCGGATGGTCGGCCTTCGATGATCCACGTATAAACTGAGAAGTGATCGTCTATCGAATCCACAAGAGTTGGCAAGATCCGGGCCAAGTACTCTTCCGGGGTGTCGTCGAAGTCGAATCCCACGTCAAAGAAGGGTGAACGGAGAATGTTGACTCTTCCGTTGCGGTCGTACTCAAACCCGAAATTCCATTCGGGCTCATCCATGCATGGCGGTAGTGGAATCAAGTCGAAGAAACAAGGGGGAGGAGGGTTGGCAAGGTGGTAGCCGTGAACTAGGGAGAAGGCTGAGGGAGTGGTCACGGTGGTGAGAGGTTGGGCGGGTGGTGCTTGAGGAAAAGAGGGAGAATAAAAATCCTGAAATTTAATTAAGGTATCCGAAATTGGTGGAGCCTTAATCTCAATTTCAGAATTTGAATTTAGGTAATCAAGGTGGAGGGGAAATTAATGTGGAGTTAATAAAATAAAAAGGGATTAAAGGAGGGGGGGGATGGCCGGCCAAATAAGAATGGAAAGAAGCATATTTTCTAATTAATTGGGGACCACGTCAACCAATAGCAGGTTTTAAAAAAATTCTGTAATAACAGATTCAGCCATCAAAGGAAAATTTCCTTTTAATCGGCTGGAAAATAGGAGAT
Organism: Dendrobium huoshanense; assembly: GCA_016618105.1. Taxonomy (NCBI): domain Eukaryota; kingdom Viridiplantae; phylum Streptophyta; class Magnoliopsida; order Asparagales; family Orchidaceae; genus Dendrobium; species Dendrobium huoshanense. Next base: position 14,377,000 of record CM028343.1, on the reverse strand, counting down.
CTGTAATAAAACAGATTTAAGACAAAAAGGAAACTTTCCTTTAGAAGGAGGTGAATTCAGCCATCCGTGAGAATAAAAAAAATTGATTTAAAATCAATTAAAGCAATTGACCATATTCTAGGAGTCAATTAAGGGAAGTAATCAATTGGTCATGGGGGATTTGAATTTCAAATCCCAGAATTCCAAGGCCGGCGGGATGAGGATTGGGTGGGAGAGGACTCACGGCTTGGACGTTTGGTTTGCTGGATGGTGGAGTGAAGGAGAGAGGGTGGCACGGGATGGTCTTGCTGGTGGCTGGTTGGCGGGAGAATCCAGCAAGGCACGGCTGGGCTATGCAGCCAGCGGCCTGATGGAGACCAAGGAGGGTCGGCAGCAGATGGGTGAGGGAGAAAATTGGGAACTTCTGTGGAATTTCGCTGCTTGAATTCCTCTTGCTTCACTTTCTTCAACGCTCGATCTCCACGCAAAATCAAGGGATAAAACCTAGAACTCACGGAGAGATCTAGTTCCCGTCGAACTCACTAAGAGATCTCAGAGAAGAGCACTCACAAAGAGAACAAAGGAAAATATCATTTCATTCAAAAACTAAGAAAAATACAATACATCTTGCCTCATATATGGAGGCTCCAAATAAAATAAAAAGAAAAGACAATCATGCCCTTGGGGCTACATAAGTCAAACAATGCCCTCAGGGGCAAACTCGGAAAACTAATAATAATAAAATGACATAAGTAATAAGCTCAAAAATAGAGGCTCTGGATCGCAGCCGTCGATCTGCGCCGTCGGCGATGGTACACGTGGCGAAACCTGATGTCCCCATCATAATTGTTGGCCCTTTTGGGTAGTGAATCATACCTCAGGCAAAAATTAAGCTAATGGAATGTGATACTGAATCGTGGCTTACGATATACCTCCAAGATTCAAGCTCTTATACCAACATCTTTGAGTCTTTGTATTCATAAATCTTCTTCTTGATCTTTTTCTTACTCTAAAAATTATCTCTATTTCTCCAATTAGATGTAAAAAAATAGAGGATATGAGGGAAGAGTCGTGCTCACTATTCAAAATAAAAATAGTGAAAGAGATGAATTTGAAATTAGTGATTCTAATTATGAGATAGAAATAACGCCCTAAATGTGTGTGCCCATTTGTGAACAAAGAGAAAGAGGTTTGGGGGTAGGGGGGGGGGGGGGGAGAGAGAGAGAGAGAGAGAGAGAGAGATTAAATTATGTTTTTAGAAAGACACTCGAGGAATCAACGATAAAGGAGAGAGAGAACAAGGAATCAATAAATAATTCCTAATTTCAAAGATGCCAAAAATAATATCAACCCAATCCAATTTATATAAATAGTATTTACAATTTAGATTTAAAATTAGATCCTATCGTCTAACCTAAATTCAAATTAATTCTTTTCATCTAATTTAAATTCAAAAAATAAGATTATAAAAAAGGATAACTCCTACTTAATTAAAATAAAATTAATTCATATAATATAAATACAATTGAGAATCCAAGAACATAAGACTTGCGCTTAATCATGAATCTAAGTTTGATTCCATATGCAATATGCAAAGAATGGCGGTGATGAGGTTGTGCGGTGAGCAACAGTGAAGTTATGCGATGATGTGTCTCAAATAGAGTCCAATGGGTTGATTGTGTGCAAAGATCAACTAACGATGAACAAGCTCTTAGTGTTCGATAGTTGGTGTTTGTGGCGAGACTTGGTTGAATAATAAGAGCAGGTGGTAGAGACCAAGGTTATGGATAATATATTCGGTTAGAGTTGCAACATTACTCCATCGAGTTAGGTGAGCATTGGCCATTGTTTGGTGTTGGATCAACTTCTTCAAGCAATGATTTGTGACAACGATCGGGTAGAAAAGTCAAGTTCTTCCATAATAGAAGGTCATCATAGCACAGTGATGCTACTAGTGAAATCCACAGAGGAGATGTTTGGTGAGGGGTCAAGGGCTTTTGAGAAGTTGTAATGCAAGGAACCTACAACCTTCTATTCTTTATAATTTTAATCTAAAAAATTAGAGGAAACAAGAGATGATACTATTATTATATACATAGATGTAATGTACATAGTGATTCCTCCTTGAATTTATTTTACCTAAGAAATCATAGCCTTCTAGAGTAATGGGGGTGAAGAATTTAAGAGGAAATAGAAAGAAAAAGGATGATATGAGAGGAGAGAGAGATAGAGAGAAAGAGTGGAAGAATTGCTAGTAAGATGAGTGAGAAAATACTTTGTATCATTATACACATATCTTGACTGGTGGAATATTTAGTACTCTGAGTGGCTTTTCAAGTTGGAGACTTCATTAAACCATGTGAAAATCTTATCTTTTGTTTTTGATTTTTTTTTAATTTTTATTTATTTATTTTTTTTTTTTATGGATGATTTATGTACCTCGATTTGTTCATTGTTGTTCCCAGGTGGGATCATTTCCCTAACATTTACTCAATACTCATAACCACTTCTCACAAAATTTTAGAGCAATTCTCATTGCATTATCATTCTCCACTCCAATAGTTCACTTCATAATATCCTTTCAATCAGTGTTAGTTATGAAAACGTCTCTCAAAGCCCATAATAGGCATGAAGAAGCAATTTTAAAAGTTTTTAGACTCAATCCCTTCAACAGCTTATAACAATAAATCTTCTATCTACTATTGTACAATTATTTCCAAAAAGTGACTCAATAAGTGCTGAAAATACTTGCCCTATTTGCTTTAAACAAACTAGGAATAAATTCATGAGTTAAAGTCATTATCAAACAATTTTTACATTGCTAGCACAGTAAAAAATGTGACTCGAATCTATAGCAAAATTTGGAAGAAATTAAATTGAAGATAAAATTTGGAAGAAATTAAATTGAAGATAAACAAAATCATAATTAAAGCATGTTTGATGGTGACAAATTTTAAGATAATCAATTGATAATAAATTCAGGTTAAATTTTTTATTAGATTAAACTACATTGAATCATGAAGTATACTATAAATTTATCCATAAATAAATGGAATTGAATTAGCATTGAAGAATACCCATTAAGATAAAGCTTTAGATCCAAATAAGATGCTTATTAAGATTTATTAAGTTATAAAAGACACTGGGATAATTTGATTAACAAATATTTTAAATAATAATTAAATGTTTAATGATAGGAAATGATTCATGTAGTCGATCCCACATAGTGAGATAAGGGTTTGATGTTGTTGTTGACGATGGGAAGTGATTCATGAATAAGCATTTTGGAACATTCTTTAATAACAAATGAGATGTTCTAAGTTTTTTAAACTTTGGATTCATATGATAAATATTCGATAAAAGGTTTAGATAAATCATGTCAGTATAAAAAATTCGATTTGACTTTAAGTCAAGGAACTCAATTAAGGATTTAAATTTTTTTGCCAAGGAAATCAAGAAAAATTATTATAAGGAATGAAATTTCTTCATATGACAAAATTTGATTTTGAAATAAGATATGATCAAATACTTCAAGAAGTGATTTGCAATAAGATATGATCAAATACTTCGAGAAGTGATTTGTGATATTCAACAAGAAAGGTGCATTTCAAAAGTATGTTTACATACTAGTACAATGCAACAATGACTATTATCATAAGGTACTTGCTAGAGTATCTTAAGCATTTTCAATAATATTGTTTTTTAATATATTTGAAGTGAGGTACTTTTGCATATGTTATTTGCAGAAAGCATAGTTATGAAGAAATTGAAAATTTTGCACAATTGAGCAAATATTCTAAAGACAAGGTAATGAGGAAAAGTAGAGAAATCTATATAACAAGATATTTAATTTTGGTGGATATAAAGTTGATTGTAATAATCAGTAGGAAGATCAAGCAAACCTATATATGATATATTTGAATAACTTGGATTTATTCTATACATAGGGTTATAAAAAAAACATAAATAATTATATTAAGTTGGTTAACTAAAGCAAACAAATGTTTTTGAAGTACAAAGAAAAGAGACAATGCCATGAAAGTTTTCCTATTTTTTAATTTTAATAATTATGCTTTATAGGTCCAAGGGTTGAATAACAATACCGACACTTCTCCTCAAATAAGCGTGCAATGTCCAGTATGTATTCGACAAGACATATATCCGACACGCCTTTGACACGTGTCGGACACACCGAAAATGTGTCTGATTAAAAAATATTAAATACAAACTGGACACGCATGTCCTAAATATTTTATGATTTTAAAAAATATAATTTCTTATATTTAAAATTTTTATTTATTTAAAATATAAAAAACTAATTTTTTTTATTTTCTATCCACAACACCAAATCAATTGCCTGCACTCAATACGCCATTCATCGAATGTTCTAATTTTCATTTCTCTTTGGCAGGTCACGACTTTGGTTTTACAACAATGTCTGATGTCATCTCAAAATCGAAGTCTGACACTATCTTTGACATTGATGCTTGACGCTAGCAATTTCTACGCCTACAGTTTGACAGCTCGTCTTTGTCAGACACTATGTTGCACCGATACGAATACAATGACACTGATACAATACAATACAGATACGGGACACGTCAATTCTTAAAAGTACAGGATACGGATACGACGCGGACACGACATTATAATTTATAAATCATACATTAAAATTAAGAAAGCAATCAAAGCATAATATTTGAAATTACAAAAAACAAAATGAAAGTAACATCATTTGTAGCCTTGTAGTTTATAATATCAAAATAAAAGTAAGCATTAAATGTCTAGTACAACAACAAAAGCATAAACATAACTTGTCTAGCACATGAAGTTTCAACTATTCAATAGAAGGAATGATATGATTAGCTTCTTCAGTGGTTTGTCTTTGAACTTCTATATCATCTTCAATAAATATCATAGCTTCTAATTCAAGCTCATCAAGTGAAAAATTAGCAAATTCTAATATTCTCATATCATCAAGAGACTCAAATCAATCTCGAAAATGAGAGAACCTCGCTCGCGACCGCGAAAGTAAAACGACGAGTCTTTTTTCGGATTTTTTGTTTCAACGGACACGCGTGCCCTTTTGAAATTAAATAGTATTTTAATTGGATACATCTTTGTCGTATCCAACATGTATAGGTGTCGTATCAGAGGTGTATCCGTGTATTGATGTATTAGATACAACACGCCTTCATAAATAGGTATATCAGTGTAACATAGTTCAGACATTGTTTTAACATTGACGACCAACACCCTCTCAACATTAACGACAAATGTCCTCATCACATTGGTGCCCGATACTTACTATATAACATCGATGTTCGACTTTCGATAGCATGATTGCCTTTTCTCTTGATGCTTGATACACGATATCGATGTCCGACTCTCAACATCCTAATATTAATTATTTTAAGCACAAATTTTAGTTAAATGACTTAATTATTTTAAGCACAAATTTTAGTTAAATGACTTATTATTTCTAAATTATTTTTAATATTATACTTATTTTATTTTTATACAATATTTTTAATACATAAAAATCATAATAACGCATGCAACCCATCTCCATGTCATATATTTTCAATAATTGATGTGTCACGTGTTCGTATTGTATCCATGTATGTGCATCATAGACAATGACATTCATCACAACGTTAAAATCTGAAATTAGAACAATTATGCTATACGGATATGAGAATTGAATATCAAATAACTCAAAGATTGCTAAGTGACATGCTGAAGAGGTGAGAATGCTAAGATGGAGTATGTTAAAGACCTATTGAAGTCATGTATGCGAGAGTAGCAACCACTGAAGGGAAGATGATAAAAAAAGAAGAAGCTGCAAGATGTAACAATATGGTGCGTAAATAAATATTGATGTGAAAAGAATATGAAGAAAAATGGGAAGAAAAGAAACCATGGCTAGAGCGAAGTCGTGCAAAGACTTGTGTAATATAGATTAATATCTCCTGTAGCACTCAACTGGAATAAATGAAGGAAGATTCATAAGGTTGTCTCAAATAGTTCAGGCAAGGCAAACGATGATAATGATAAAGAGATTTTCACCAACTCATAGTTTAAACACCGCTGGACCTTTGTTTCCTAAAATCCTTCAACATAGAGCTGCAGTGAGATGACCAAAATCAGCATAAGGAATTAGGATAAAAGCAACAAGTTTCCATCAAATTCAATTTCATCCATCATCAAAACTCTAAAATCATTCACTGCTACAAATGAAAACCTAATCGAATATAAGAATGCAGCCATCTAATACAATCTCAGACGTTTTCAATTGTAATCATCCAATCAGATTATGATAGGAAATTTTGTACTATAAAAAGAATTTACGAGAGAGATGCAGAAAAAAAAACATTCTAAACGGGGACAACACTTCTAAAGCAAAGGCACCGAATTTACCAATTTACGAATAGAAGCGGAGGCTGAGGAGTAACGGCCCCGTAGAAGAGACGCTATCGAGGAGACTGCCTCCTCGAATGTCTGTTTCTTCCCAAGTTTTATCCGCAACGCTAGTAACTCCTCCTTCACCGTTTCCTCAGATGCCATTCTTCGATTTCTCGTATTAGGATCAGGAATTCTGTATTGATAGTGAAAATCGAAAATTGGAAACCCTAGATTGGGTATCAAGCCTTTGCTTCAGCTCCTGCTTCTACACCGAATTCTTGCGAGAGGGGAAATCGAGGACAACCGTGGATGAATGGAGAACGCAGACCTTTACGCGAAACAACGAGCGGGACAATGGAGACGCATTTGTGTCAGGTAAAAGTAGCACGAAAATATACTCCGGGTTGGATAACCGTTTGATTAACTTGGAGATTCGAACTTCTGGACTTGCTCCGCAAGAAAAAGATCATAGAGATTAGAGATTATCGAATGAATGTATATACCTCCTCTTGGCCCATTGACCTAACAATTATTACATCCTATGATCGGACCTATAGCTACGTTCGGCCGTCAATAACATGTCGCCACGTGCTCTTATTCTCTACTGTGCGGCCCGACAACTTGACCCGGATCGGAACCCGAGAATACTATGTTCGCGTATTGCGAGGTATTACTCGGTATTTGCTCGGTATTGCTCGACATTGCTAGGTATTGCATGACAATAATGAGAAATACCGCTCTGTGAAGATCAATACCGAGCAAATACCGAGTTGTACCAATACCCGTAAAAACTCGGTACAACTTGGTATTATTCGGTATTGATTATTGCCAAGCAAAATCGACCAATACCTAGAAATACCGAGTTGTATCAATACCTAGAAAAACTCGGTGCAACTCGGTATTTGCTCGGTATTGCTCGGTATTGGTTATTACCGAGCAAAATCGATCAATACCTAGCAATACCGAGTAATACCGAGCAATACCAAGCAAAATCGAGAAATACCGAGCCATCCTGGGTCCGTTCCGGGTCGAGTTGTTGGGGCGCGCGGTAAATAGTGAGAACGCGTGGCGCGATTCTACTGGCGGCCGAACGTAGAGCTACGTCCTGTGACCGGACCACATGTATTGGTGGATATAAAAAAAAGAGGATTTACATAAGCATTATTTTATTTCAGATTTTTTACGTATTTAACATACACAACTCATTTTTACATGGTGGTTCAGATCTTAGGCTAACAACTATAAGATCGTAGGTTTGAGTTTTTGTGTATATGATGTGTGTATGTATTTGACTTAATTGACCTAAATGTCCAAATACACACACACACACTTAAATTTATTATCATTAAATCATTAATAAGTCAATCATGACTTATAATAGGGGTGTCAAAATGAGTTAATAAGTCGGGCTCGTGTTAGACCCGAAATTGATTCAATTCGAACATGGGCAAATTGAATCCGACCCATTTTAAAAATGGGTAAAAAATTAAACCCAAAATTAACTTATTTTAATTAAAAAAAAACTTATTACCCATACATTTTAAGTTAAGTAATTAAAAATAAGAAGATTATTTCAATAAATAATAGAATTTAAGAAAAATATTAAACATATTATTTTCGGATTAAAGTCAGGTTGGCAGATAAATTTGAACTCAATTCTTTTATTAAATGGATCAATCTGAACCTGAAATTTTTAGATTGAATCTGGATTGATCGGACTATTTATTGATACTTTAAACTTATATGATAAATAAACTTGGGATAAATTTTATGAAATCTCATATAGCATCACTCTAATTAAAATTCTTTGAAATATATATTTTGGGCATTCAAATTTTACTTCTGAAAAAAAATGCTAAAGATTAAAAAAATAAAAAAAGGGTATACATTCATATCTATTTATATATTTCAATAGCTATAGTCAAACCTTTATATTTATTTTTATAATATTTTATGTTTTAAAAGAAATATTTTATTTTAAATATATCAATATTAGTAATATTTGTAATATAATTTAAATTTTAGTATTTTATAAATAAATATAAAAAATAATTATTAAATTTATTATTACATAAAAAATTTGTAGTGCTTTTATAAATCCCCAAAATAAAACTCGTTGTAACTGCGCGCGAAATCGGTTCCGGTAATGATGGACCAAAATTTTGGCAACCAAATCATCTTACGATCTTCATCTAACAAAATGCCGATCCCATCGCAACTTTTTGCTCATTTGCTCTTGCTTCGCAGTTGGACTATTTTGATTGAGCCCATTGCGGTATTCGCCCATTACTCGTCAGACCTTTCTTCCTCCCTACTCTTTCTCGCTCCTCACAGTCACCGAAATCTCTAAACAGAGCTTTTCCCAGAGAGGTCAGGGTTTCTGGTGATCTTGGAGATGTTTCTCACGAGGTTAGTTCTCTTTGGCCTCAATTTTATATTTAATTTTCTTCATTGTTTGTTTACGGAGTAGAGGGTGTTTATGAATTATGATACATGGCTTTGTTTCAAGGACTGAATATGATCGAGGGGTCAACACCTTCTCGCCTGAGGGAAGGTTGCTTCAGGTTGAGTATGCCATAGAGGCTATAAAGGTAGGAAAATTTTTTCTATAATTTTTAATTTGACAAATTTATCTTGAAGGCTTATGTTGTTGAATATTGACGAACCTTTTATATCAGCTTGGTGCGACTGCTATTGGAATAAAGACGAAGCAAGGAGTCGTGCTCGCGGTTGAGAAGCGCTTGACATCACCTCTACTGGTATCTGTTAATAAATTAATGTTGTTTTGATCGGATTTTTAAGTTACTTTACAGCTCTTGGGGTTGATTTGCTGATTTACATTTTGATTTCTTGATGGGTTGAACTGTGTGGATGATTTACGGAGAATATGTATAATTTCTCAAACTTGTTATTGGCTTTAATGACTAGTGCTAGTGGCATTGACCATTAATTTTGAAGCTTCTTATGTAATGTATATGATATTACACTTCTTTATCTGATGCCTGTGGTGTAAAATACTAGTATTAAGTTTTTTAATTACACAATTTATATTAATAATTTATAAAAGAAAACACTGTGTCCATGACTTGTGTCCATCTTTTTGTTGTTTTTTATATCCTACTTTCGAATCCTTAGTGGTACAATTAAGAGAACATGATAACAGCCATCATTTCTCTAGAAGTCCATGGTGGATGATTGATTCATGGACCTATTTTTGACTATTGCGGAAGATTAAGCAATGGGTGTTGCAACACAATTGTGGATCTGAGGTGGTTGGGCCATTGCCTATATGGTTTTAGTTGTACTTAGTGATTAGTTGTGCTTGGTGGTCCTATGTCAATTTGGTATTAAAGTACAAGTCACAAATTCAAGTCCCTTAGAATGCACTCGAGCATCCATGGGAGGAGAATGGTAAAGGATTGTCAAGAGGATATCATAATAATGGTCTACAAATCAATGATAGATGATTGAGTCCTAGACTTGCATTCAACATAGTGGACTACAATGTCATTATGTTATAGCGCATTTATGGACATGAGGTGAATGCACTCGAGCATCCATGGGAGGAGAATGGTAAAGGATTTTCAAGAGGATATCATAATAATGGTCTACAAATCAATGATAGATGATTGAGTTCTAGACTTGCATTCAACATAGTGGACTACAATGTCATTATGTTGTAGCGCATTTATGGACATGAGGTGATTGGACAATTAAACATTAAGTCTTAGTTGTACATTTTCCATTACTTAAGGATTTTAAGACAGTTGGTTACTCTTAGTGATCCTACATCAATTTGATATTAGAGCGCCTGTCATGTGTTGGAATCGTTGGTGGTGCTAGTGGGCATCCAAGAAGGGGAGTGGCGGAGGACTGTCAAAAGAACAAAATACCAATTGTAATGTCATGCAGCCTTGCAGTGGATAATCAAGTCATGCACATGCGTGCAATCATGGTGGATGACTGGGGCTTTGTTTGGTTCTTCCTCTCCTTTTGTAAAAAGGTAGTTTTAGAAACAATGATTAAAGGAATGAAGTTTTTTAACGGAGAATCAAATATCAAAAAGCTTCTCAAAACAGTAGAAAAATGAAGTCCCCTAAAAAGCATTTCTATAGAAGTGTCTTATCCAAACAGCGTAAAAAAAAATCTCCATTTATAAACAGAAAGGAAAAGAAATGCCAAATGGTGCAGCAGCAAAGAAGGAGATCACCACAAGAGTAAACACTCAATAGAACAGTAAAACCAGAGAATTTGTGTAATATTCAAGAGCTAAGTTTTCCTCTACAGTTGACGGGATAATAAGCAAAGCAATTGCTAATTCTAGGAAAGCAAACTAAAGCAGAGAAGATACTAGGACTAGTAAAAAGTAGTAACATAAATAGCTAATGCAGGAAATAAGGGTAGTGGCGCCTGTAGCTGATGCAGTAACAGAAAGTGGCCAAGAGAATGTTCCGCCGGCACATGATAATGGAGTGTAGCCTGCATCAGTCCTCCCCCGCTTCGGAAAAGCTCGACTCCGACGAGCTTTCAATAGTTTGAACTTCATCGGGGGGATGATACTTGTAAATATCAGCAACATTAAATGTAGGAGATGTAAGGATCTCAGGTGGGAGATCAATGACATAAGCATTGTCATTTATCTTGTGGCGAATCTGGAATGGTCCCAGCTTCCTTGGGCTAAGCTTGGAATAACTGCCTTGAGGAAATCGCTCACGGCGCATTCGGATCATCACCAACTCACCGGGACTGAAACTCTTGAAACGCCGGCGAGTATCTGCCTCCAGTTTATACTTGGCATTTGACTCCTGTAGTATGCCTTTCACTGTTTGAATGGTATCGGCGGCTTGCGAAATGGTCTTGTTGACTTGAGCTTTGCTGCATTTAGGTAAAATAGCCAAATCAACTAAGTGATTAGGAGGTTTAGTATATACCACCTAAAATGGGCTTGTCTTCGTCGAGCGATTGGCCAAAGAGTTATAGGCAAATTCTGCATGACTGAGAAGTTCCTCCCACTTCTTCGGATTGCCTTGGACCAAGCAGCGGAGCATGTTCCCCAGCGTCCTGTTGACGACTTCAGTCTGACCATCCGTTTGCGGATGATATGCGGAACTCAATTTGATGTCGGTCTTTAAGCATCGCCAAAGCTCTCGCCAGAAGTGGCTGACGAACTTAACGTCGCGGTCCGAAGTGAGGCTCCGAGGAAGACCATGCAATCTGACAATTTCCTTAAAAAAAGATGTGCAATATTGACGGCATCAAAAGTCTTCTTGCAAGGGACGAAATGCACCATTTTTGAGAAACGATCTACCACAACCATAATCGAATCCGATCCTCGTTTGGTTCGTGGTAAACCCATGATAAAATCTAAAGTTAAGTCTTCCCAAATGAAATCAGGTATGGGGAGGGGTAGATATAACCCGGTATTTTGCGACGTACCTTTGTAGCGTTGACATACAACCCACCTCTCGACGAACCTGGCGACGTCCCGCCGTAGGCGAGGCCAAAAAAAAAACGAGATTGCAATAGTTCAAGGGTGCGATCTCGCCCAGCATGAGCTGCTAACCCGCCGCCATGAAGCTCCTTAATTAATTGTGGCCGCCAGGATGACTCGGGAATACAAAGGTTGTTGCCCTTAAACAAAAATCCCTGTTGTACAGTGAAATCCTGCTGTGGTCTTCCTTGTGTACATTCACTCCAGATTTGAGAGAAATCTCTGTCCGTTGCATATAGATTTTTCAGTTCCTGCAGTCCAATAATTTCTGTTTGTAGATGTGTGATTAAGGCAGTTCGCCTACTAAGGGCATCGGCAACGCGATTGGTTTGCCCTGCTTTGTGTTTTATAACAAAGCTAAACCTCTGAAAGAACACAATCCAGCGAGCGTGCATACGACTGATGTTCTTTTGGCTGTTGATATACTGGAGGGCTTGATTGTCACTACACAGGACAAAGTCTTTATGCAACAAGTAGTGCTCCCACTGTTTGAGTGCCCGGACAACTGCGTACAACTCCTGTTCATATGCCGACCAATTCTGTCTAGCGGAGCTTAATTTCTCACTGAAATACTCAATTGGCCTGCCGTCTTGAGACAGAACAGTCCCCACACCAATGGCTGACGCATCAGTATCAACTTGAAATGGTTTATCGAAGTCAGGAAAAGCCAATAACGGCGCCGAACAGAGTGCTGCCTTAATTTTGTCGAAACTTCTTTGCTGGGTGGGTGTCCAAGTGAATGTCGGTGACTTCAAACAATTCGTTATGGGGGCTACTATACTGCTAAACCCTTTAATGAATCGACGGTAATAGTTGGCTAAGCCATGGAAGCTCCGCACGTTGGTTAGAGACCTTGGTATTGGCCAATCCCGAATGGCCGAAATTTTGTCTGGAGAGGTCATGACACCTTCAGGAGTTAGAACAAATCCCAGGAATTGTATCCTCTCAACAGCAAAAGCACACTTAGTTAAGTTGAGAAAGAGCTGGTGCTCACGTAAGGTCTCTAAAATTGCTCGAAGATGACCAACATGTAAATCCAGAGAATTACTAAATATTAAGATGTCATCAAAATAAACCAAACAAAATTTGCCAAGATAAGGTTTCAAAATCTCATGCATAAGCCTCATAAAAGTGGATGGCGCATTACAAAGTCCGAACGGCATGACCTTCCACTCGAACAAACCGTCAACAGTCTTGAAGGCGGTCTTCCATTCATCGCCAGGCCGTATACGAATCTGGTGGTATCCGCTTCTCAAATCTAATTTGGAAAAAATTGTAGCACCGGATAGTTTGTCGAGGAGATCTGAAATTCGCGGTATTGGAAACCGGTACTTAATGGTAATGCGATTGATCGCTCTACTGTCTATGCACATACACAACTGGCCATCTTTCTTCGGAACTATCAGGGCGGGGACTGCGCACGGACTCATGCTTGGTTGAACAAACTGCTTGTCCAGCAACTCTTGTACAATTTTCTGCAGGATGTTGTGTTCACGCGGACTCATCCTATAATGCGGCAAGTTGGGTAACACGGCGCCTGGAAGTAATTCAATCTGGTGCTGTATCTCCCTGAGCGGAGGTAGAGTTGGAGGCAAGTCTGTGGCGGTGATGTCCTGGAATGAATTGATCAACGTTTGAACGTCCGAAGGTGTATGAAGGGATGACTGTTCGGTCACATCAGAAGTCACTAACGCATACAAAGAGCAACCCTCACTCTTGAGTTGTAGTAGTTCACGTTCAACAATTAGACATGCCATAGTAAGACTAGCAGGAACAGAAGTCTGAAAACCAACAGGCATCAATTTCAATTTTTTTCCTTTGACTTCGACAGTATAAGTATTCGACCTGCCATCATGAACGGCGCCCGTATCATACTGCCATGGTCTACCGAGGATGAGGTGACACACATCCATATCCATAACATCACAAGTGACTTGGCAGATGTACCTTTTGCCTATAGAAAAGGTGATTTTACACAAATCGGAGATGAGGAAGTCGACTCCTTTCTTGACCCAGCTTATCTTGAAAGGATTTGGGTTCCGGGTTGTTTTGATTTGGAGTGCTTGTACCGCCGCCTTGGAGATGATATTCTCCGTACAGCCGCTATCAATAACCAATTCACAGACTTTGTCGTTAATGGTGCACTTAGTACGAAACAGTATGTGCCGCTGTGTCTCGACAGGTGTTCGCGGGGCCAAGAGCATTTTTTCCATAACACCTAATAATGGCTCGCCGTCATCGGCCAATACTTCTTGTACCCCATCTTCGATGTCATCCCGAAGACCGGATTGATCAATCTCCTCTTCTCCTTCTGCTAATTGTACTTGATGGCGGGATGGGCACTCATTCGATTTGTGTCCGGGTTGTAGACACCTAAAACATTTAATCACATTGGGCTTGGCATAAGGATTCTCACGCGCGGGAGCTCGAGTCTTAGCTCCTCCTTTGAAATCGGGTGCTGTATTAGATGTTGCTGAGGGAGCTTCTGGCAATTTGGTGGTTGGTGTCACGACCCTGGATGGTCCAGCACTGCTTTCCATGAAAGTCCTGCGACTAGTCGTCGACCGGTAGTGGCGTTGCAATTGACTTTCTGCCTTGAGTGCGAAATTCACTGCTTGGGAGAGCGACCAAATGGAATTGAGCTCGAGCTTGTCTTGAAGGCTCTCTTTCAAGCCCCCAATGTAACGTGCCACCAATTGATTTTCGGACTCCCGCAAATTGTTCCGAGCGCTCAGCCTGTAAAATTCCTCCGTATACTCATGGACTGGCCGTGATCCTTGCCGACACTGCTGGTATTGTAGGTACAATAGCTGCTCAAAATCCGTAGGTAAGAAGTGGCGCCTCATGAGTTGCTTCAAGCGACTCCAGCTTCGGATCGGGGCTTTTCCTTCACGTAGCCGATTTTGAAGAAGTTGTAACCACCACGCGCTGGCTCCTCCTTTTAGGCGGCAAGCTACATACTTAACTTGCTTCTCCGGATTGACTTCCATGTAATCAAAAAAATTTTCCACAGCACCTTCCCAATCTAGATAATCCTCAATGTGTAACCTACCATCAAAAAATGAAATATCCATTTTTATGCGGAACCCATCGGAATCAATCCGCTGCTGTCGCTGCCTTTGTCCTCTGGCCGGATGTGGAAAAAAGACTTCACCATCTGAATCCGATTGCTCTTGCCTGGGAATATCTTCCTCCTCAGACTCGGAATGTTCAGGTATTAGCTCTGGAGCTCTTCTCGGCATATGGCCGTGTCTGACGGGTTGCCTTGCATCCGGTATGGTTGCCGGAGCAAATGGCCTAGCTGCTGGGGTAGTAGCCGCTCTTATTTGGCGTAGCTCGTTCCGCATCTCCTCTGCGAATCGGCCAAAGGTGGTCATTAGCTCCTCGAGCTGCTTCGACGTCTGCCGGTGACTTTCCCAAAGGGCTTCAAGACTCCGATCGCCGTCGGGTCGGGGGTGGCTGCTGCCTTCCGCCATTCGCTAGAATAGCCTAGCTCTGATACCAAAATTATGGTGCAGCAGCAAAGAAGGAGATCACCACAAGAGTAAACACTCAATAGAACAGTAAAATCAGAGAATTTGTGTAATATTCAAGAGCTAAGTTTTCCTCTACAGTTGACGGGATAATAAGCAAAGCAATTGCTAATTCTAGGAAAGCAAACTAAAGCAGAGAAGATACTAGGACTAGTAAAAAGTAGTAACATAAATAGCTAATGCAGGAAATAAGGGTAGTGGCGCCTGTAGCTGATGCAGTAACAGAAAGTGGCCAAGAGAATGTTCCGCCGGCACATGATAATGGAGTGTAGCCTGCATCACCAAAACAAACGAGCCATATGTCACGGGTGTGTGAAGCACCTTTGGTTATAAAGCCTATGTTATTCTTACTGCCTTAGTCTAGTATTTTTTAGTAGTGGGTTAGCTAAGTTGTCCTACATCACCAATCTTTCATTATAAACCCTAGGATTCATTGCGTCTTTAAAGAAAATCGAAGCCGTTGCACACTATTCAAACTATTATAATCTACTTTTGTGGATCTTTCCAGTGTTGATTTTGGTAATGTTGGACATTACATCATTGTCACATCAGGTGGTTCTATGCCACTTATCTTTAATTCTGATTATAAACAATAGGATTCATCACATCTTCATAAAAAACCAGAGCTTCCTCACACTATTTAAACTATCACAAACTCAATCTTTATACGTTTTGGCATGACACCATTTAGACAGCAGGCTTGAAGCAATGGTTTTGTTTTTATGACATGGGGATCATGGATTTGAATCACAAAATATCCTCGTAAAATGCGAAGGTAAAGTTGCAAGAAAAAATTTCAATTAGTACTACGGTAGCACCTTAGTTGGCATTGTTCTTTGCCCTCCAAAAAGAAGTTGATGCTTCAAATCCTCAAAAAATAGCCCAAAAATGCTAAATTGGTTGTCATTTTAGGACGCTGGTCAGAGTTTTTATTTTTTGTAAATTTCTGTCATGTTTGCTGTCTGGTGCATGTTTTTGTTCAGTTGCATCACTGAAGAGAAGTCATAAGTTACACCGGAATTAAAATCTGCTTGTTCTCAGCTAACCCTACATTTGTTATGCGCTTGAAATTCATATAAAAATTAACTGCCTTATGGAAGTTATATCTAGGTCTCTAACTGTCATCCACTGCAGTCCTATATGTAGATTAGATTCTACAGCATTGTATTGTGGCATGAATCATCTTTTCTTTCTAAGGTTTTCATTCGTATTTAATCTTGAGTGTCCCCCGAAATCTCAGTTGAAAATGTTGCAACTTGGCTTTACGGGGTTTTACCTTGCTTGGCCAATATAACGAACCATCTTTATTAAGACACAGCAGAACCAGCAAGTAGAGAACATTTTGGAAAGGTCAAACTATAAGCGTTGTTTTGTTTGTTAATTATATAAGTTTCTTCTTTGCACTGCACCTTTCTGAAGTTGGTGCAGTACTTGCTAGGAGTTTCATTTTTTCTTGTTGTTCATCTTCTTTATGAACCTTGGTACTGGTTATGGTGAAATGATCTGATGCAATTTTTTCATCTTCCATTCTCTTTGACATATGATTAAGCATCACTATGTTCAGGAGCCAAGCAGTGTAGAGAAAATAATGGAGATCGATGAGCACATTGGATGTGCTATGAGTGGTTTTATAGCTGATGCCCGCACACTCGTTGAGCATGCAAGAGTTGAAACACAGGTGATTTTAATGGAAATTGAGCACCAGCAGCTTGCCTTTAAAAGCATGTGCCAATTGCTGAACTTTTTATTCTGTATGTGTATTTCTTTTTTTTTGGGTTAGAATCACAGGTTTTCCTATGGTGAGCCAATGACTGTTGAGTCTACTACCCAAGCGCTTTGTGATCATGCTATTCGATTTGGTGAGGGCGAAGAAGAATCTATGGTTAGTAGTGCTGATTCAGATTTCAACTATTATTTGTTGGGCCTCCATATATATATCTCCTAGTTCTTGTTATCTCAGTTCAATATTTCTTTATGGAAGGCAAAATATGTGTTCCATTACAACCCAACATATCCTTTTCTAAGACGACCTCTCGTAGCTGTCAAATGTTTTCTACTTTAAATAATATATGTGATTTTACAGCCATGTCGCGTTATGTATTCTCGTTTCAGTTTAATTTGTGGATGAACCTGTTGACCTGTGTACTGTGAGTAAACCGAAACAAAAAAAATTTCATTCGTACGTGAGAGTCACACGTCGCTGGAAACTGGCTGCACGTCGTTCGCACGTCGTCGGCATTCTTCCACGTCGCACGATCTCACCTCCTTAAATACAAGAGAGAGGGAAAGCTTCGGGTACCTGGTGACAAATTAACTTCACTCCTCCGCTTCTTTGTTTTTGTTCGACTTCGCTCCTTCGAAAATGTTCCTTTCCTGTCCGAAAGGAAGTTACGACATTTCGATTGGAAGCCACAATCGGGAGCTCGCCGCTGTGAAGGTATTTTCTCCCTGTCACGCGCTTCTTCGGCTTTGCTCCCCCTTCGACTTCCCTTCCTGTCGGTGCGGAAGTTACAACATTTCGATCGGAAACAAGAAAGGGAGCTTGCCGCTGTGAAGGTACTTTCTCCCTGTCGCGTGCTTCTTCGGCTTTGCTCCCCTGACGGCTTTCCCTCCTGTGGGATCGGAAGTTATGACATTTTGTTCGGAAGCTAGGACGGGAGCTCGCCGCTGTAAAGGCAACTTTCTCCCTTTCGAGAGTCTCTTCGGCCAAATCCTGTTGCCGAACGCTACTTAGGGCATTTAAAAAAATAATAAATAAATAACAAAATTATAATTTTAATTAAATATAATTAATCAGAATTATTATTTTTAATTAATTATAATTATAATTAATAATTACAACTAATTTTAATTAAGTAAGTATAATAAATTTTAATTAGAAATTTAGAATTAGTTTTAATTAATTGTAATTTATAAATTTAATTATTATTAATTACTTTTAATTAATCATAATTTATTAAAATTAATTAATATTAATTAGTTGTAATTAATTATAACTTATTATTATAATTAATTTTAATAAATTTTAATTAATTTATTTAATTAATTATAATTAATTAAAAATAATTAGTTAATTATAATTAATTCAAAAAAAGAAAGGAGGAAAGAGAAAGGAATCATGCCTCTCTCTTGCCTCAATCCACGTGCCCTCCACCTCCCGGTCCCCAAGGTTTGACTTATGACTTGAAATTCCTCTCTCGTAGCTTGTGACGAACCGGCAAACTCCCTACGCGCTCACGTAGTGTAGTAGGGAGAAAATTTGGTGCGGCGCTTGCAACGAGATGGGTAATCCCCGTACCGCTCATGTAGCGTGAGGGGGATAAAATTAAGTACTCACACGTGGGAAAATTCCTGTGCTCTTTTCAACAGGTGCCCAAGACCCCTAAGCGCTTATGTAGCGTCTTAGGGATTGAAGATAAATGTAGCCGTAGTGTTTACGAACATCTACCTGAAGCGCTCGTGTAGCGTGAAGGGGAATGTTGCCTCTTGATTTTTCCCCTAAACAGAGGAGACACCGGGAGGCTGTCGAAATTTCGACTGAGGATATGGGAGACTTGGGCAATCATAAATGACTTTTATTGAACTTGATTGAACATGTTTGACTTAAATTTGGACTCAATTTAAACATTAAATGAATTGAACAAGATCACATGAGAAGAACTTTGACTTGATTTGAACACTAATTGAAGATGAATTAAACAATTTGGATCCAAGCAAGAATTTGATTTGAACTGCAGGGGACTTGAACAAAACTAGAACATCAAATACAGACTTTGATTTGGACTTGAGTTAGAACATAATCTTGGACTCAAATGACATTGAACCTGCAAACATTAGACTCAAACTTGAACTCCATTTGAATATTAAGAAGAAATAATTTGAACAATTTGAGCACAAGCAAAGACTTGCAACTTGATTGCAAAGGATTTACAACCTTAATTGCCTTGTCTAGCCTCACTAATGAGGAGAAATTATTGTGTACGCAATCCGAACGTGTTCGGATGTGCGTACACACTCTTATTTTGTTGCATATTTTTTGATACATAATTTTTTCGTGGCAAAATAAGTAGCAAATAATTAATACTCATTAAATACACAAAAAATACGTAAAAAATACGTAGAAAAAATTATGTATAAAAAAATACACAATAAAATAAGCAGTGTGTATGCACATCCGAGCACGTTCGGATTGAGTACACAATAATTTCTCCACTAATGAGAGGATCAATCTACGGAGATATGAACAATACTTTGATATGGCTGGTTTAAAAAAATAAGTTATGAATGCTTTCAGGTTAGAATGGTTATATATATGCACGCACATACACCCCTCCAGATGAGGAGTCAACTTTCGATGATGATCTATGATGTATTTTGAAGCATCAATGAGTGAGGACTTGGAGCGAATGACTCCCGGGTTTGCCATTGTATTATTTGAGGTGGCCGTTTATGCTATTTTAATAGCTTTTGGTGGGCCGGCTCAAGGGTTTGCAGTATAGTTGTATTTCTTCTGATCTTATGCACAAATGAGGTAGCTTTTGCTTGGTGGCGACCATCTGAGATATAAGCCCTCATTTATGTTAGCTATTGATGGAAAATCATTATAACATGTGTTTGTAATATAACTTTTGAAGTTATTTATTTTTCCTGCTTCCTGCTTCCTGCTTGAGCAATGCAATAGAGTTTAGGTAACGATGATAAATATGCTATGGGCGTCATGGTACTGTTCTGTTCTCATTTTTTTGTGTATGTGTGTATGGAGGGAGGGCTGTTTAAGGATCTACTTTTGTTTTGTGTATGTGTGTATGGAGGGAGGGACTGCTGTTTAAGGATCTACTTTTGTTTTCTTATCTCCTAATCTAAAGGTTAAATTGTGGTGATAAATTTCACCTGCTTAGGGATGGTGGTGTTTTGGTTATGTTTTGCCTTTTTGTTAAAATATTCAGCTTTCTAATAAAATGTTAGTGGAGTTTTCCTACTTTTTTTTGGCTAATAGTATTTTGATAAAAACTCATGGTGATAATTTTCGTAGGACTTGCATTTTACTCTTTAGTTTCCAAATAATCACAGAGGGATGGTGCCAAACTGGTCCTTAATTTTTCCACAGAATATTGCCTATATAATAGATATTTGTAGAAAATATTCTAAAATGGGCTTTTGATATAGGCTTGGATAGTAATCTTGTTAATCTGTTTCTTGCAAAAAGCATTTTAATGAAATGTTTTTTTGATGAGTTTGATCGTACCTCTTTGGTACTGTTGAGAGTTGGGGGTTTTTGGGATAAAGAGGGGGAGGGGCTGGGGGTGCTGGAGAAAGGGAGACGAAGGGAGGGGGAGAGGGAGAGGGGCTGGGGGTGCTGGAGAAAGGGAGACGAAGGGAGGGTGCGTTGTTCTTGATGAGCTCATTGGATCTGTGTGGGTAGCGTTCAGTTTCCAGTATAGAGGAATTAGTGGGTGGTTAATCTTTTTTTTAAGGATTGCTCTGAGTGAAAGCATCTGTTTATGTATTTTTCTTAGGTTTATAATTCAGTTCTACTCGTTTCTTGTGCAATTTCCCCATGATTGAATTCATTGAGACTTGCATTGAATTCATTGGTGTTGTAGTCTTGTTTTTGGAAAAAGAAATAATTTTTTCATTATGAATGTTTCCCTTTTGCTTATACCATTTAAATTTTCTAGGCACCACCTCATGCAGGTGCTCATTAAGGTTGGAAATTCTCTCATGAAATTTTACCTCCATGTCTCTCTTGTTGGAAGAAACTTTGTTGTGTTCATAAAATTCTTGCTGCTAAATGCAAAAGCATAATTAAGTATCAAAGAACAAGCTTTATCATGGTTTCTTGTTATTCTGATGTCAGATTGTGGATTTTCTTTCCGAGCCTGGTTAACACGTGAAATATACTTATTCAAAATTCGTTATATTTATTTCAGTCACGCCCTTTTGGAGTCTCACTTCTGATTGCTGGTCATGATGAGCATGGGCCTAGTTTGTAAGTACTTTTATAGCTTGATCTCTTAAAGCCTTGGTGATTGAATTTCATGGTAAAAGATAGTATTACGTGAGTTAGGAAAAGCTGTTCCTTTACTAAAAATACTGAATGCTATTGGCATGTCATTTGACGAGAAGAACCGCATTAAAACATATCCATGTCTGAGTTTGTCCTTAGAAATGTCGTTGCTCTACACAGTAGCTAGTTTATGCTCTCAAAACATTTACATATACTGTTGAAATTCTCATGAAAGTATTGTGTATGGTTTAAAAATCATTATTAGCTTTATAACAATTTATTTGTTAGGAAGAATGTTCTTCCTACCATGGTGCTTTGATGCCAC
Organism: Dendrobium huoshanense; assembly: GCA_016618105.1. NCBI lineage: Eukaryota > Viridiplantae > Streptophyta > Magnoliopsida > Asparagales > Orchidaceae > Dendrobium > Dendrobium huoshanense. The sequence continues at coordinate 14,355,260 of CM028343.1, read as the reverse complement.
ACAACGCCCATGATGAACGAGATGGTTTGAACTTCATCCTCCTATCAGGAACCAACAAAATAACTGATTTGTGTTTAAATAAGAGGCACAAAAAAGATTAAAGGATTCTGAATTTTATTTCCCTTATTTCATATTGTAGAAGAGGTATATATTTATATAATATACAAGTTACTAGTCCTATATTTAAGAAATAATTAGTATAGAATCAACTCTTTCTTAGTTTTTCATGGAGGTTCATATAAGGACGGACGAACAATGACGGTTTGTTGAGGTGGACTACCATCTTATGATTGATTTAATCGAAGCACACGGATTGCTGGTGATAAGTAGGTGTGGGCCACAGCTAGACTTTCTTTATAGAATTTTTACTCTCTCAAGTTGGAAATATATGTTGATCATTCATAGCTTAGAAAGTTATTTTATTGTATTGTGATTGATCAAGGCCATTGATTATGATATTTGCTATTTGAAGTTCTGTCGGAATGCACTTAGTTTGAATAATCTTTTGATCAATTTTTCCTTTCTAAAATGTGTATCAATTTTTGTATGCTTTATTCTATCATGGTGTTTTGGACCTATAACCGATGTAGAACAGGAGGTGGGGGAGATTTAAAAAATTTTGAATTTCAAATAAGAAGAATAAAGGAGGGAAGAGGTAATTAATATTCCCTAATCTTAGACTGTAAATTAGGGAATAAATAATTAGAGAGGGGAGAGAAGGTGGGCTGGCCAATGGAGGGAAGAGAAAAAAAAGTGTCCACATACAATGTATGTGGACCCACCATGCATTAATGGGAGATTGGAGAGTTAAATCTGAAATAATTTCATATTTAATATGATTGAAGGATGCTTCCTAAAATAGATGTACTAATTAGGAAAGCATTTGAAATTTGGATATGAGATTAATTAATTAAATAAAGAAACTTCCCAAAATTAATATAATTAATGAGGGTGGATTTGAAATTCAAATTAGATTAATTCGAATTTGAAATTTTTCCGAATTAATGACATCCTAAATAAGGAAAGAGGAGTTTTGGAGGGAAGTGATATTAGGAAAGAGATTGATGACGGGTGGGTTTGGGTGATGGTGGGGATGAACCGGCGGATTGGAGAGACCGGCGGCTAGGGAGGTTGGCGGGGATGTTGGAGGTGGAGCTAAGGCCGTGGGTAGGGAGAAGGGGAGGTCGGTTTTGTGGAAGTGGAAGGGTTGATGGGAGAATCGGCCGGTGGAAAGTTGGGTATTTTGATCGGCAATCAAGGGAGGAGGAGAAGAGGATTTAGGGAAAGAAAGATACAACCGCGAGCTCGGACACATCTTGTAGTTGACGGGTACTACATTGCCCTTCACCAAGGGACTTCAGGCCACGAGCCCGGACACATCCTGCGGCTGGTGGAAGCTATGAATTCATCATATAGGAATTTCACCCAAGGTTCTTCCCAAAGAACAAAAGTGCGAAAACACAATTTTTTTATTATAATTCTATCATGCCTAATACAAGAGAAGAGGCCTCTATATATAGGCCTAAAAAGAAATTAAAAGACATATTTGCTCCTTGGGCTTACATAAGACAAGACTCTTAAACAAAAGGGTAAAAAGGAAAAATTACAAAATTAAATCAAAATACAATTAAAAAACTAAAATAAAATGGAGTGATCTTGGCCGTCGATCTTCAACTCTTCCTTTGAATATCGTCTACCGTCAGATGTCCGCATCAATAGCATTATTAATTGTAGTTTGCTTATCATATATCATTATCATTAGTTCGTTAACGGAGATGTTTAGCTCTTTTAAAAACTTTCTTGGCCACATTCGTCCATAATTTTGTAAGCGATAGCCTTAAATTATGCTTCTATGCTATTTCTAATAACCACTGCCTATTTTTAACCTTTGCAAGTAACTATGTTTTCCCATACAATTGAATAATACCCCGTGGTTTTTAGATTAATTATGAACCCAACCAAGTTAGCATAACTGAATTTTTTTATATCCCAATCTATTTCCTTTTTGAAGAATAGACCAAAGTTTTGAAAATTAAAATGAATATTGAATAGAAAAACGTGAGATTTAAGTGATACGCCTTGGATGCAAAAACAAGTAACAATAATAGAAAAACTGCAGTAAAATCAAAACGGTGGCTGATTTTGTATTAATACTTTAATAAGAGAAAACAAGATACATGTGATCTACAATTCGAGAGGTAGAACAACTCTTCCAATCAACTTAGACATCGCTAGGAAGCCCTAAAAAATAACTACAACAAACATAACTCAATCAAAGCATGAACTTAAATCCCTAGACAACTCCCCCTTAAATTGCCCTAGAGCACAATGACACAAATAGAACCTTCCTAAACAATTAAACATAATTTATGAAACCTTTTTAAACAATTAAATATTTTCTAAATAGTATAAACATAATTTAGGAAACTTTTTTTTTTCGATTATAGGTGCCTTCTATCCTATATAATTTAGGAAACATTTTTAAACAATTAAGCAGAATTTAGGAAACCTTCCTAAATATTATAAATATAATTAGGAAACCTTCCTAAATATTATAAATAGAATTTAGGAAGCAGAATTTAATTGAACTTTCCTCCCATTCTGCCAGGAGGTGTCTTTCTCCGTACATTGAGTTGCCCTTGTACCCGACATACTTGTAGATTTTCACCATCACTGTCGTAGGTGATATCCATACTTGTGTCCACAGTGATTCGTCGTGCCTATGATATATCCACTGTTGTTATCCACAAGTGGTTTGTGCTCATTTGCAGGGACCCATTGTATTTCTACGACCTCTTGGAGGTGTTCATAGGAGAGTCATTTATATCAGTATCACATCCACCTTTCATCGATCTCAGGTGGTTTTGCTAATTGTACTTGTTTACAGGGGACGGTCTTTGACTGTCTAGTAGTAGTGTTGCCTTCTCAATCAACAGGCTTTATTGTTCAGTTGGAGATTCCAATACTACATGTAGGGATCACTCATGCATTCTGGAATTATTCATTTATCTTGTAGGTACGATGCACCTGATCTCGCATGAACTGTTGTAGGGGTCCAACATATTCTTCATTTACATGCATTGAAGTCTTGCATCATACTTGCTTATATCTTGATTTTGATTACTAGGATATTGCTATATCTCTCCTACAAGAGTTCGTGTGTGTTTGTATTTATTGCATCTTAGTCACATTTGTTTACAAGGATCAAGGTATTTCATCTAACATTGAGTCAAATGTTCTTGTAGCTTGAGTTCCCTTGTATATGATTCAGGCTTTGAGTTTCTTGTATATGATTCCAAGTTCAGTTTCATTCAGACTTGAGTTCAAACTCAGTATGAGTCTTCCACATTCATTCAAGCCTTCTACTGCCATATTGAGTTCATCCGGATTTGAATTTAATGCTTGTAAATTCAAATTTCACTTGGCGCTATATAATTCAAGTTCGAATGCACAAGTTCTCGTTGTCCACATCTTGCTCCAATTTGAGTTCAGAGTACAAGTTCAAGTGATTGTTGGTCCTCTGAAGTCTTTGTAGGTACAATTTCATGTTCAAATTGATTTGAATTCATCCCCAATTTGATTTTATTTCATTTGATTTTGACCTTTAGAAAGTACTTAGATTTTTGTTCAGGTTTAGGTCCACAAGTCCACTGTTCATCGTACAGGTCCTCTGCTCATTTTAGTTCAAGTTCTGTACATTTCTGTTCAAGTACAGGTCTTCTGCATTGTTGCCCAAGAAGGTATTCAAATTGTTCAAGTCTTTGTACATTTCAGTGAAAATTTCGGCAGCACCCCGGCATATCTCCCGTTTGGGGGAAAATAGGGGATCTGGACCTTCCCACCACGCTACTAGAGCGTGTATGGTAGGTGTCTTCAGACATCGCGGCCGTACAAATTTTCATCCCACCACACTACAAGAGCGTGTATGGGGCCTTCAGTAGTACCCGTACCAGAACAGCAGTGACGTACCAGAACAGCAGTGACTCCCCACCACGCTACAAGAGCGTGTATAGGGCTTACCCACCTCGTCTTATGCGTCGCACCGGGCTCCCTCCTACCGTGCTACAAGAGCACGTATAGGTGGTTCCCCGGTCCGCTACAAACGTCGAGGATGGGGTTTGGAACATCATACCTCTCGTAGCAGTGTCGGCGGTGTCGAGGTCGAGGACCGTCCCCACCACGCTACAAGAGCGTGTATAGGGCTTACCCATCTTGTCGCACCTGTTGCATCGGATTCTCCCCCACCGTGCTACAAGAGCGCGTATAGGGGATCCACCGGCGCGTCAAGCACGTCGAGGACGTAAAGTTAGAAATTTATACCTTAAGGCTCAGCGGGCTGACGACGGAAGGCATGAAAATCGAGGCGAGAGGACGAGCATTTTATTAAGTTAATTATAATTATCTTTTATTAATTATATTTAATTACAATTAATTATAATTAAAAATAATAATTAATTAAAATGATTAATTATATTTAACTTTAATTAAAGTTAAATATAATTAATTAAAATTAACTAAAACAATTTAATTAAAATTAACTATAATTAATTGTAATAATTATAATTAGTTTAAAATAATTATAATTAAAATAAACTAAATTAATTTTCATTAACATTAATATAACTCTCCCTCTCTTTGTCTCTTTGGTTAGGCAGATCTGCGGGATTTGGCCGAGCAGAGGCGTGATAAGGGAGAAAGTTACCTTCACCACCAGTGAGCTCCTGTTGTCACTCCCGATTAAAATGTCGTAACTTCCGATCCTACAGGTAAGGTCGTTAGAGTGAAGTCGTCTCGCCACAGACGGAGCCGGAGCGGCGGCGGGATCGGGCAGAGGAGCTACGAGGTTTGGCCGATACAGCGCACGAAAGGGAGATCGTTAACTTCACAGCGAGCAGCTCCCGCTATGGCTTCCGATCATAATGTCGTAACTTCCGTCCCGACTAGAAGGAAAATCATGGAAGGAGTGAAATCGCACAGCCACGAAGGAGCTCGAGAAGGATCGCACGCAAGGGAGAGTTATCTTCGCTGCCACGAGCTCACGTCGTTGCTTCCGATCAAAGCCGTAACTTTCGATCCTATAGGAAGGGATGTCTGTTGAAGGAGCTAAGTCGAACAACAGCGATGGGGCAGGAGGAGCCGTAGAAAGGGAGAAAGTTGCCTCTGCAGCCGACGAGCTCCCGCCCGTTGCTTCCGATCAATAATGCGTAACTTCCGATCCTACTGGAAGGGAAGTCGTCGAATGGTGAGGTCAAACGACCCGAGGGAACCGGAGAAGCAAACATATGAGCTCCTTTGTTCCTTTCGATCAACTTGTTGTGGCTTCCGACTTGAAGGAAGGGAAAGTCGTCGAAGGTCGAAGTCGAACAAGGGAGCAGAGCGAGAGAGATCGGGAATCAGAGAGATCAGAGCGGAGGAGTTGAACGAGGCATTCGGCCTCATTTTCTTTAGCTTTTTAACAACGTGAATGCGTCGTGGGAGAAGGGACGTCGACGTGCTAGCGACGTGCGAGGTATGGCGCCGGGATTTGATTTTTTTTTTGTTCTGTTTTTACGCGTCAACATATACATCATGTACACATCATTTGTAATGATTATAACATGTAGACTAACTAGTGCACTCATCAATATGTATGTATTATGTCAAAATGCATGTTAGACAAGGTGAATAATACATTAATGTATATCATGTAATTTATGTTCAAATGTGATATACTAACTCCAGATTATTTTGGTTCCCGATTTTACTACTCTCATTTCAACTAAAATAACATATATACAAAATTAATCGATGAAATTTAAATATAAACCAATCAGGATGTTCAGGGTAACAATATCTACCACATATTGTTAGTTTGTTGACCTCATATTTGTATGAGGTCACTAGGGATCTATCTAGACTCCAGATCAATCCTGACCCTACATCAATCTAAATTCTAGACCCTTCTATCTACTCTAGACCCTAGGATTCTTCCAGACCAATCCAGATATTAGGATCTATTCTAGACCCTAGGAGATGTCCAGACCTTAGTTCAATTCAAATTCCAATCCAATCCAGTTCAAATCCAGAATCCAGACCCAAATCCAATGCTAAAAGGCCAAGTCCTAAAAGCCTTTTTCAGCAAATTTTCAAACACTTCAAAATCAATCAATTGACCTCCGATTCAGAGTCTGTCAGTTGCATACTGATGGGACATGTTTCTGGAGGCAACCCTCCAAATTTGAGCCCATTCCGAGGTCTCTAACCCCAGAAACTTAATCAAAATCCATAGGCTGTAAAACCTTCAAATATTTACGGCCTATGCCACTGGATCTACCACCCAGTGGATTTTGACCTTAGAGCCCTCTCCAAAGCCTCTAATTACTTCCAGGCCCTTAATTATGACTCACTGAGCAGTAAACTGCATTTTGGTTGACCTAGTTTGACCCCTAGTTGACCATGGGTCAAAATGACCAAAATACCCCTATGGGGCTCAAATGGTGTTTTCAAACCAAACGAACTCCGAATTGAACGCAACCACCTCCAGCAAGTTTCAAATATCAAACCAAACTTGTTGGACCCCTTTCCAAGCTTTGGGTCAACCTGGTTGACCAAGTCAACCTAGTTGACCTAAGAGACCCTTTAAGGGTCCAAATAGGCCTTTTGACCCAAATGACCTCTCCAGGCCATGGAACCACTTCCATTGGTCTAGAAACGTCATTTGAAACCTGTTGGACCCATTTTCAAGCCCTGGGTCAACCTGGTTGACCAAGTCAACTTAGTTGACCCAAGTGACCCCTTAAGGGTCCAAATGGGTGTTTTGACCCAAATGACCTCCCCAGGCCATGGAACCACCTCCATTAGTCTTGGAATGTCATTTGAAACCTGTTGAGCCCAAGTCCAGACCCTGGGTCAACCTGGTTGACCAAGTCAACCTAGGTTGACCAAACAAGCCCTTAAGGGTTCAAATAATGATTTTGACCAAATTGACCCCTCCAGACCCTGGGACCACATCCAGTAGACTCAGGAGGACATTTTGAATTTGTTGAACCCATTTCCAGACCCTGAACCCAGTCGGTTGACCAGGTCAACCAATTTTGGCTTAAGGGCCCATTAGGGGCCCATTAAGCCCTTTTGACTTAAATAACCAATTCAATCCTCGAAAACACCTCTACCAGACTTCAAATATCATTTTAAACCTGACCAACTTGGATCCACCCCTTGAGTCAACCCAGTTGACCCAGTCAACCTAGGTTGACTCAAAATTCCCTTAAGGCCTTAATGGGCTATTTTAGCTCATTCAACCCATTTAATCCATTTCAAAACTCCAAAATTAACTTCAAACATAGCCTAATCATGTTTTTGGGTGTTGGCCAATCAAACCTATTTTAAAGTTGACCAAGTCAACTTTGAGCTTGGGTCAAATCCATTCCAAACCTCATCTTAAGTTCAAATCTTAAACCCTTCATTTAACCTTTGCTCTAAATCAAACCAATTAGCTCTTAAGGTCATTTGGCTGCCACCTCAACAGTCAACATGGTCAATTGACCAGTCAACACATGGTCAACAAGCATTTGAGTAGTCAAATCCCTTGGCTCAACCCATTTCAACTCATTTTAATTCCCTTTGACCCATCACTTCAGCCCTTGAACTCCTCCCCATGCCAAATCAGCTGCCACCTCAGCCCCCTTTGACTGGTTGACTGGTCAACTTTGTCAAACCCCATTTAAAACTCCTCAAAGGGGGTTTGTCATGTGCTAAACCCCTTTTCCCTGATTTGAGCTGCTCTAGCCAACCCTCTTATCACCTAAAGCTCTCTAATAGGCTCCCTAACCAAGCCCAGCCCAAGGTTTAGCCTTAAGAGGCAATGGTCCCCCCCACCTCCCTAAAGTTGACCAATGGTTGGAGGGGCTTTTCCAGCCTTTCTCCCTGCCACCTGATGCCTTGGGACACTTGTCCCTCATCAGGGAGAGCCCCCTGATGCATCCCAGCCATCCATTTGGCTTGGGGATGTTTGAATAGGGCAAAAGGCTCTTTTGAAGGGTCATTCTAATCCCATCATTCTCTCACCTGTCCAGAGCTCCTCCAGCTTGAATCTCTGTTCCATTGGGCTCTCCAGAGTTCCCTCAACATCTCCCCATTCAAACTCCGGCGATCAAAGCCTTCTCCGGCGATCTTCCGGCGAGCCAATCTCAAATCAAGCTAAGGCTCGTTCCAGACGATCCGTGGCGTGTCGGAGCTTGGAGTTAACTAGGAACTTAAGCGTGGACAGTCTACAAGTTCAGAGAATCCAAAAACGGTCCAAACCGTCCTTTGAATCGCTGTAAATCCCTAAACCTAGCTTAGGACACTTAGATTAATTTAGCATTTTATTTAATACATTATTTTCTTTGAAAAGTATTCCCCATTATTTCTGTTCATTAAGGGGACCTATGTTTAAAATTTGAAACGATTTGGTGCACTCAATCGAACGAACGAGCCAAAAAATGAATTTCTAGGGCGTTCCGCCGGGTTCGTTCAGGTGCACGTTTTTTGAGCCGTTGATCAGATGATCAACGGCTCTGATCTCGTGTTCACGCGGATCGTCCGGCCGCGTGATTGCTCTACTGGTTCGGATCTCCCGTCCGGCGTGATCTCGACCATTGGATCCAAACCGCGGGTTGCTTTCTCGCCGTTCGATCTCTTCTCCTGAGATCAAACCGCGGGACGCGATCTGGATCGTTGGATCGAGCAGGCGGATGATCCGACGGCCTTAACCACGCGCTGACGTGGTTAAGTGAATAGCGCGTGGACCCCACTCGGCGCCGCCGCGGTTTCGAGCCAGCGAGTAGCATTGTGCCGCGTGTCCTCCGCCGCCGCCGCGGTTTGACCCCGCGAACCAGAGCTCGCCACGTGCCGGCCGGTTGTTTTATTTAGCTTTAATTTTTTTTTAAAATCAGAAAATTTGTTTAAATCATAATAAATTAATTATAAGTCCAAAAATTTAATGTAATATATCAAATTTCTCAGAAAATTAATATCTTTAATTTAAAATTAAATTCAATCTAAAATATTATATACTTTTTAAATTATTTTAGTTATTAGATATTTCATATTTTAAATTAATAATTAATTAAGAAATATATGATTAAAATATTGTAAATAATTCAAAATTATATTTTAATATATATATTTCCAAAACTTCAGAAACTTTTTTTTATAATATAAAAATTATTTGAAGTATTAATTATTTCCAAACTACTTTAAATTAACTTAATTAACTTAAATTTCAAAGTTTTCAAATATATTTAATTTAAATCAGAAATATTTAAGTAATATATCAAAATTCTTGAGATTCAAAATATTCTAACTTAACATTAATTTTAGGATTAAAATATTCTTTTATCTTGATTTATTTGAATTATTTGAATATATCAATATTTGAGTGATATTTATTTAAATATTATATTAATTACTTTAAAGTCTAAAAATTATTATTATTTTCTAATAACATCAAAATCAGTGGATCTCCATGCTCTTTAAGGTTTATTTTAATGATATTTTTAATTATTTTATTTTAAAATGTATATTTACATCTATAGGATTAAATATATTAATATATTTTCAAATATATTTTAAAATATACATATATATATTTAAATCTTATAAGTTTGAGAGATCCTTTTAAAATCTTAAACATAGATTAGGCTTGATTGAATAGAAATCATGGGGAGTGATTAGTGCATAGTTGTGATTCAACTATTCACTAATCAAGGTTTAAGCCAAGTTGATTATGTTAGTTCTTGCATGTTTAAGATGCACACACCACTTAGATTTAGGTTCTCCTAGATTTAGGATTTGCTTGGTTTGATTGCATATTGCTTATGTTGAGTTAAAGGGTTAGAGAAATTTTGATTCAAACCTATCAAACTTAGGGACATTAAGGACAATAATTAAGGACATGTTTAGAAAACTTAGAATATTTTCAATAATTAGGATCCACTTCCATTTGACTTGGAACTTCAAACACATAAACTTAGTGACATGTACAGCCACTAGGAAAAGTTTCACTGAATTTGGAAATCATTAAGGTCCCTAATTAATTCTCTTAAGTTTAAACCTTAATTAAGCCATTAAACCTTCCGGAAAATGTAATAAATCCATTTTAAACCCAAAAATTATGTTTAACCCCTCTAACTGACCATCATTAAACCCTTAACCCATGAAAATTAAAACCAAAATTATTTGACAGCAATTTGAACCTTAATCTAATTTTTAGTAAAAATCAATATTTAATCCATTTAATTAATTAAAAAATATTAAAAATTCCAAAAATTTCCAAAACACTTGGAAATCTCTCCTTAGGTCATTTCTGACCTTTGGAGTTGATTTCAAGGAGTTTGGGACTCATTTGGAGAAAAATCACAAAATGGCCCTCTAATTAAGTAATTTTCAAAATTCAATAATTACCCAAACTTCAAACCTTCATAACTAATTCCAGAAAAATTGAAATCACCCAAACTCACTTGCATTCAACTTCTATTAATGCCTAATATTTATTAAAAATGTTAAACTCCAGAAATCTGCAATATTTCAAAAAGTCAACAAACCGGTCAAATCTAGTTCAAATCTAGTTCAAAACTTCAAACCTTCGTAATAAAATGTAGAAAAATCCGATTTCAACGTACTTACCTTCTAACTGATCGTAGTAAGGTCTAGTATTTTAATAAAATACAAACATTCCATAATTTGAGCTTAATCAAAAATTCAATTTTGACCCCTTAATTAAATCATTAAAATATTCAAAAATTCATAAAATTCAAAATTATTCTAAAATTCCAGAAAATCTTAATTTAATGTTTAAAACATTCAACAAACCTTTTAAAACACAACAAGCATCCTAAAGATGAAGTTTATTGGCTGGACTACTCCGGGCTGCGGGGCTAAGTGTCCTAAGGAGGCTGGTTCCTCGAGCCTGGTGGCACAACGCCACGAATGGATTCCAAGGGGTGTTGAACCTTAAAAAAAAAAAAGATTAATAATTAATTATCTAACTTTTTAAAACTTCTAATTTAACTACATTAATTTGGTTTATCGGCTGGACTACTCCGGGCTGCGGGGCTACGTGTCCTAAGGAGGCTGGTTCCTCGAGCCTGGTGGCACAACGCCACGAATCAATTAATGGCAAATTTAAATAAGTCAATCTTAAAAATCAGCAACCAAACATTTCTAATAAAATTCATTAATTCTTAAGCCCTAATTAACCTAAAATACTTAATTATATCGGGTATCACTGGGTAACCCAGGCCTACGAGGCTATTAACTTAGCCCCAAGGAAGGTGAAATAAACTTCACGGCCTCGGTGTGAAACAAAGGTGATATCCAACAAATAATTAAATGAATCTTAAAATTAATCTTAAGCCATTAATATTTGAATTCAAACTTAAATTCCTTAAACCTTCCAACCAATCAAACTTTAGATAACTTTAACTAATAATCCTAATTAGGATACATCAAAACCACACGACCTACCTCACACACTTTAGATGGTTTGCTAGGATCACTGACTTTAGTATTAGGATAGGCCGGTGTTTTAATTTCTGCAGTTGTGTGACGAGTTTTTCGAGCTTTTACTGCATGCTGTTTGCTAGTGTAGAATTGATATGTTTATTTACTTGCTTTCTGCACTCTGTGTTTGATTGTGCGTTAGACCTACCCATAGGCTAGGAACGAAACATATATATTTGTGCAATCTTATGCAGGTGGCCATGCTCATACAAGGAGCTAAAATAAAAAGGGGGCAGTCATAAAAAAAAATAATATAACTCTTTGCACAGGTACCTGCCGCGCTTAAGACCCCCTTTAAATAAAAAGAGCATGGCCAAGTGTGGCTAAAAAAAATGCATTTTAAATTTTCATATTATAACTGCTTGGGATTGAATATTCAACTGTTGATTATTAGGATAACCTTGCAGGATCGAGTCTAGATTTTTCCTATTTCTATCAATGTAAATTTGATTCATTTAAGGTTGTATTTCTTTAAAATGTTTTGAGATTGGGATATGAATATCTAATTTGAATTCCAAAGAGGTGAAGACATCCCTAAAGGGGAGAGTCTTCTTCCATTTGGAATTCAAATTAGGATACTTTGCAAGTATCCAAAGAGGAAAGATAACACCCCGATCAAGGGGGAGTTTCTTTCCATTTGGATATCCCGGACCGACGAATCGAGATGTTCGTGAGAAGATGAAGGGTTGGACAACGAGAAGAATCCCAAGTCTCAAAATCATTTGATTTAGGATTAGAAATCCGGGTTGTAGTCAGTGGTGCCCGGCCACTTTAATTTCTTGTAACTTTTGAGATGTAATAATGAGTGGCACTTGCCATATGGACATTCAAATTGATATATTTAATTGATTTTATTTAATTGATTGCGCATTAGAACTCCTGTTTTTTTTCTAGTCTTTTTATTTGCATGTCGTGTTTGATTTAGCCTGGAATTCGAACTTAGGCTCTTAGGGGTCTGTCAAAATTTTTTTACCTTAATTAAATAAAATTTTTAAGATAAGATAGAAACTCTAAACGGTCTTAAGAAGTAAGCTCGGACTCGCCGAGGGTTTTTCATGCATTCATATTATACCTTCTCAACCTTGTTAGGCATCTCCCCGCCTGCGGGTTCTGGCAGGCCACCTGACCTATGAGGGTGCCGATCTGTCAAGGGGATGTTATGCAATCTCTAGGGAAAAATCTATTTTTTAAGCCAAAAACTTTTAAACTGCTACATACAGATTTTGCATTCAATCGAGTCAATTAGCATGCATCGCATTAGCAACGAATTTAAAAGAGTCTAATATTTAATTGCATTACTTAGACATCGAATACCCAACATAAGTCAAAGGGGCCAATTAGGATCTGCTCTAGATGTCGGCCCCGCTCTCAAAAACCTTTCTTAAATAACGTCCCGACCACTCTACATAAATTGACCGGACTCATAATTTTAAATCGTTTAGGTGGTTTAGCTGGCTCCCCAATCCAGGCCGGGGTAAGACCAGACTCGCATTGCACTAGCTAGGTTCGGGATGCTAATTTTTAGTGCCCAATTTAGACTTAGGTTCTGAGGCAAGCTCGGGCTATAAGACCTCACCTTTCGGGAATTGAATCCCAAATTTCTAATAAAACGAATCACTTAAACTAAAAATCTTCTTTCAATCAAATACAAGCCTAACAATTAGACTTAGTTGGAGTGTTTTCTGAAGTAATTCAGAATCCCAAAACATTCCCTACTACTCTTCCTTTGACTCCAGAAATAACTGTTCAATATTGATCCAATCCCGATTGAAAATTCTAACCTCTTCCTTCCTTTGATATCGATCTTTGAAAATCCAAAATGAAACTTATACCGCTATTTTAATCGAGAGTTTTCGTAGGAAAATTCCAATTTCTCCTACGATGTAATTAACTACGAGGGCTTGCGCTCGTAGGAGATTTAGAAACCTAGATCTAATTTTTTTTTTAAAATCAAAAATCTTTCAAAAATCTCTAATTAATTATTTTTGGGAAATTTAAAATACAACGATCATTATCGTCATTTTCAAACGATCGATAATGATTGATATTTCCTTTCTTCGGAAAGGTATATCAATTATTATCGTAGTTTTGATTATGAAATTAATGATTTTTGGATTTAATTTCAAATTTTGATTTTTGAAATTTGAACCAATTAGTGAATGATATTCTCCCATTTGGGATGATATATCGTTCCTAATGTTGTGTTAGATTTCAAAATTAAAATTCAAGTTTAATCTTCCCAAAGATAATTAAATATTTTCAAAACTATATATACAGAAAAATATATTTTTTTTAATCAAAACATAGTTACACGATGAAAGTTTATTAAAACAGGAGAAAGTGCATTTTTATCTATGTCAGGCGGCAGAAAATAGACAAAACTCGAAAACACAAAACAAAAGTAGGATTAAAACTACCTACCACGCTCAGAGCACTTTTTGTGACTAGAGCGATAGAAAATACCCACCCAAACACTCCTTTCTCTATGCTCTTTCTACCTTGTCACTCCTCCTTTCTCTCCTTTTTTTTGTCTCTTGTCTCACCCAACATGCAAAGGAATGGGGGAGAGGTTGAGGTGGTGAGGGATTTTAGAAAATGCTTTTTGATATTTTTATTAAAAAAATAAATTTCTGACCCAACATTGTGGCCTTAAAGACCCTTGCACCACTGTGCTCACTCAAATTCCTGGAAACCCAAGAGCTTGGTGCCACAATGTCTTTTGGCTCAATATTGCAGTGCTCCCTCAATTTCGGATAGCATTTAGTTGATAAGGTATGCGATAGGTAATGCTTGAAGAAATAAAAGAAAACCTTGACTGAAATTGAATTTCAGCAATGTCCAAACAGAAGAACAATGTGGAAAACTAGGAGAAAATCTTTTAATTGATGATATATGTAAGAAAACGAACAAGGTGCAATGGATCTTCAATTGGAGAGGAAGACCCATCTCTCCCAAATCTCTAGCTGCCGGCTAGAGTCCAAACCTCCTAAGAAATTCTAATTTTAGCAAACACATATATAACCCTAACTCTAGGAAAATAACCTACTTAAAGTATATAAAAAGCATACAAAACTAATGCAAATCCCAAAATAGCTTCTCTTTTGAATTTTTCCTCATAATCCCCCTTAATTTCCTCTATAATTGCTATTGAACCTCATCCCAAAAGAGGTGCGGAAGTTTGAGGCGGAACCTGTTCTCCTCTTATAACATGACCGGTCTAACGATATCCCCCTTCTGAAGACCCATCTTGTCGCAAGGTGGAAAGACGACTCCCTCAATTTCTCGTCAACACAAATGATGAGAACCTGAAGAGTTCGGTCCTTACATCTGTATCCCAGTGTATACCTCTCCTCACATCTGAAACAGAGCCCATTCTCCCTCTTGTAATTCTATTTCTTTGAGTTTATTGAAGTTTTTCCTAGGTCTCTCTCATACAGTATTCTCCTTCAAATTCTCCCACTACAGGAAAAACAACAATTACCTGTGATAATTCCGGCGATCAAAGAACCGTCGGAATTACCGACGATTTAACCGGCTGTCTGACCGCAGGTATTAACTGGCGGTTTTTAATAATAAACCGCCGAAAATGCCAGCAGTAAAATAACCCCGGGTAGGTTGTCAGTTTTGAGTTTTCGCGTCTCATTTGCCGGAAAGCCATCAGAAGCTTTGGCCATCGAAAACTTACCGCTGCAATTTGTTTCCTATGCAGTTTATACCGGTGGTTAACAAACCGCGGGAAAATATCCGGTAGTTTTCTAAACCGCCGGAAAATTTATATTAACCGCCAGAAAAAGCCGTCGGTAATTGGCAATTTTCATGTAATGTCCCTAAGAGTACTCAGTGTTTGCTCCTTGGATGTCAAAAAGGTTGTGGTAATCCTATACGAACCCCTGATATGTTGCCTCTAGTCTCTCTCCAGGTGCCTCTAATCCTTGACTATTTAGGCTAGCTCCATACCCTCTCCCAGATCATAAGGCCTCAATACTCTAACTACTGCCCGAATTTATGGTTTGAGCCCTTTCATTAAGTTCCTCTCCAGTACAGTCTCTGGAAGCTGGTATAGTCGGCTAATTAGGTGCTCAAACTACTTACAGTACTCTCCCATTGCTACTTCCTGCTCCTTCCTGCCAGGGCGAAGAATTGCTCATAGAAGTCCCCTCCATGTTGGTTCGAAAATATTCCAACAAGCAATCCTTAAACTCCTTTCAGGTCTGTATGGGTCGCCTCATATCCCTCCATGCATATCCTGGTCGCTATCCCTACCCCTCTATTAACCTATTGACGTTAAAGTGCATTTTCACCCTCTAAACTAACCATTTACATCATCTCCCTAAAAAATAGACATCTTCAACTTCCTCACCCTCAAATATACTGTGTTCCCCCTTTTTCCTCCATAATTTCCCAATCTTCAAAGGGTTGGTTCCCCCCAAGTGTCTTGATCATATGCTCGTACCCAAACCTTTTATCAAATTCCCACATTCTCCTTTCAAATTCAACTCCCCTTGTATCATAATTATCTCATCTTCTTTCAAATTTAGCACTACTTCGATCATAATTAGCCCCTGTTTTAAAATTCACCCCTCCTCTCAAACTCGGCACCCCTTCGATCATAACCAACCCTTATCCTTTCAAATTCACCCTCTCATTTCAAATTCAATACCCATTCGATTATAATCAACCACTTTCTTTTCAAATTCAACACTCATTTGCTCATACTCAACCCCTCATGCCTCTCCTCATTCCTTCTACTCGATTCCTCCCTAGAAATAGGCGCTAGGGGAAGCATTCTCTCTTCTCCCTCAAAAAATTTTTCCTCTTGATCTTCCCTTCGCCTTATCGGATTAGGGTTTTCCTCACTTGGCTGTCGGTAGCTTCCCTCGTCTCTGACGAAGTCGTTTTGGTTTGTCCCTTGAGCAACGTTTTCAACATTTCCTCCAAGACTGAAACTTTTTCCCTCGATCGTCTCACCGACGGCTGAAATTTAACTTTTGAGATCTGAAACTTGAGTTTGGAGATTTGAAATTTCAGATTTTAATTGTCTAATCTCCCCTCCAATACTTCTACCTTTTTTTCTGCCGTGGTTACCCGAATCTAGGCTCCAAACAGTCAAAACGACAAGATAACAACAGTTCTTGTCTTCAAACAACAAAAAGCAGCAAGATCGGAGAGGAAAATGCGGTAGAAATAAACAAGTCCTATATTTTAGCCCAAGACACCACTCTAATACAAATTTGATAGGTAATGTGATGTAGAACGTACATGCAAGGATGATTAACTTAGAGAGTTTGCACGCTTAATTTTAGAAACTACAATAATTATATCTTTATATTGATTTTGAACGACGAAAGAAAACACAAAGAGCGGTAAGGCAAGCTTAGGTTAAATCACATGCATGGAGGTTAAGATCGTAAAACAGTCAATTTAATCTAACATTGCATACATGAATGGTTTCAACAATAAATCTCAATGCTAACAATAAGATTAGTCTCTACAAGAAGATATCTCGCTCAACTCTTCTAATTTCTAGGCGTTAGCGGAGAAGTATTAACATTATCTTCATGACTATAATAATAACCACAATCAAGGATGTAACTATGAAGATAGATAATCGGATATTGAGTTTACCCAAAGACAAGAGAGATACGCACTTCAGAAAGATCGTTTGAGTGTTGGGGATGACTAAGACAGCCACCATGAGCTTGCTCGCACCATAGAATAGCCAAGACAAGGTGCAGATCTTCAAGACAGCGACAATTTTTGATTTGGACAGATTCTGGACCTCAATTGGAACCTTCCGGATGAAGTTATGGTGCTGGGAGATTTGTAGAATCAGCGGACAATAGGTTGTAGGAGAGCAGCCAGCAGTTTGAAGGTTTTAGGCGGCAGTAATCCAGATTTTCCTTGGCTGGAATTCTGGGACAGCAGGGGAAAACTGAACTTTGATAAATGGGTGCTAAGTAGAGGAAGGGAAAAGGTGGGGAAAGGGGGCGGCGGATCCAAGGCAAGAGGGAAGGATTTAGGGAAAGTTTAATTAGGAGTTAATGGCTGGATTGGGGAGAGAAAGGGGGAGAGATAGGGTGAAATTTGAAGTTAATTTCATATTTAGGGAGTAATTGATTTGGAATTTGAGTTTGAATTAGTTGGGGAATTAGGAGGAAAGTGAGGGGGGAAAGAATTAATTAGATCCCTAATTTAAGGAATCTAATTAATTAAAGGGGGAGCTTGGTTGGCCGGCCAAGGAGAGAGGAAGAGGGAGAGATTGGGTATTAATGAGGTAGACCCAAGCAATTAGTGGCTTATTTTCTAAAATCTGAAATTAATTTTAGATTGGAGGATTAATGTCCTCATCATAATGCTTGTAGAAATAGAAGAAAATCTTTGTTGAAATTGAATTCAGCAAAGTCCAAACAGAAGAACGATGTGGATTGTTAGGGAAAACCTTTTTAATTGATGATATATGGAAGAAAACGAATAAGATTCAATGGATATTTAATTGGAGAGGAAGATCCGTCTCTTCCAAATCTCTTGGCTCCGGCTAGAGCCCAAACCTCCTTGAAAATTCTAATTTCAGCAAACACATACCTAACCCTAACTCTAGGAAAATAACCTACTTAAAGCATATAAATATAATGCAAAGCCCAAAACAGCCCATCTTTTGAATTTTCCCTCCTAATCCCCTTAATTTCCTCTCTAATTGTTGCTAGACCCCACCCCAAAAGGGGGGCGGAAGTTTGAGGTAGAACCTGTCCATCTCTTGTAACAAGACTAGTAGCAGTAAGCTGCCCAATAAGCAATAGTATTCTCTGTCACAACTTGCACCACTATATTCTCCCGAATTTCCTCAATCACTCTAAGTTGTCTAAAAATGCACTCCACATCCTTTAATTGATATGATACTACAACAAACTTTTAGAAAATTGTTATAGGGATTGTTAATCAGAATATTGATCAAATTTCTATTCTTTATATTTGATCAACCATCATACATGATTGTCATTCTAATTTGATTTCAAATCCTCCTAATCTCAAGAGTGTCCTTTTCAATATTATTCTGCTCTTCCTTCAATACCTAGGTTCACAAATCATATATCATGCAAATATGTCTGTGTGCCTCTCTAGCATTTTTCAGAAGAGGTCTTATGAGGTATGATCTCTTCATCTTTTGACATTCTCCGAATTCATGTATTGATCCATGGGCCCCCTTTGCATCTCTGCATGACACTGCTAGCAAAAAAGGTAAGCAATTTTCGCCATCAGGCCTACTTCCATAAGAAAAATCAACATCTATTCTATCATCAAGCTATTTTTATGCTAAATGCTTTGACATTCTCCTTCTTCATATATGCAAGGTTCTACTCTTTCATCACTTCCGACACTTTAGCACATGGTGAAATATTCTTGTGAGAGTCTCAAAGGTGCTTTTTCATTCTTATATCATCTTTTTTTATAACCTTCTCATGATGGTTTTACTTTAGATAAGTGTAAGTGATGAGGACATCCAACCTTGGAGAGTCTACCAGAGGCGTGGCCGTCGATCTATGGCCACGATCGTGCCACTTTACTTTTGATTTTCATTGTATCAGATCTATGTATTAGTTATTTATTTATGAGTTTTATTACGTTTTTTCCGTTTACGCCCTTATTAGAGGGTTCAGTCTTGTGTGTGCCCAAAGGGAAAATTGGTCTTTGTAATTTTTCTTTTTTATTTGGCTATTTAAAGCCTTCCCCTCCTTCTTTGAGGGTAATGAAGAATTATTATGAAAATTTCTGCTTGGTGTTCTTGAGAGAGTTTGAGCGAAAGTTCGGGAGAAGGAGCCTAGGAGAGAGGCCAAGCGTAGTACCCAACAGCCACCGTCGGTGAGCTCTTGGTTTCCCTAATCTTCCCCTCTCATTCTTTCCCTCCTTCCTCCCCAACGTCGGCACAACTCTCCCCTTCTTTTCTCACTCCACGGAAACCCACCCACACCACCTCCCAACCGCTGGTCAAAACCATCCGCCGCCCCTTCCCTCCCCCACGTCACCACCACCCCTTCACGCCACCACCTCCCTTCCCAACCAAATCCAACCTGCCGGCCTCCCCATCCCCTCCTCTTGGATCCCACATTAAATTCTCCATTCAATACCTTCCATATTTGGCCACATTAATTTTGGGAAGAATTCGAATTCAAATCTAAGTAATTTGAATTTCCAAAACTTCCCAATCAATCCAAATCATTTGGGGAAAGCCATTCACTCTAGTTAAAATCTGAAATTAATTTCAGATTTTAATTATCCATCTTCATTAATGCCATGACCCACATACACAATGAATTTAGACACAAAATTCCCCCTTCTCATGGCCGGCCCACCCTCATTATTTCCTCTTAATTCTTGCTTCAATCAATCAGCATTCAAGTCCCCAAATTATGCTCAATTGAAAATTCAAATTATAATTGATTTAAACTATTCCTATTTGAAAATTATTGAGGCAATCAATCAAACCCTTCCTTGTTCCCTCCTTTCCTCATGCAGCCGGCCTGCTCCTACCTCCCCTCTCTCTAATCGCCCACCTCCCTCCCGTAGCTCTCAAAATTAATCCAGAGAAGGAGAGAACCGCTAGGGAACTCTCAATCCCTCACACCACTTCTTTTCCTCCAATTGATCACGAAAGCTTGATATTTTCTAAGCGGGATTGCTGTCCAGAAATCCTGAGAGTTGGCCAACTGCTGTCCAACAGATTTCTGCACCCCCATACCAGCTGGTCAGCCCCAGAATTCGATCCATTGCTGTCCAGACTCCTCTTGGCTGCTGTTTCGCGTACGAAGCATCTGAAACCTGCTGTTTAGAAGATCCGGAACGCGTAATTGCTGTCCAAGACTTGAAAGGTGGTTCCCTATTACTAAGATGAACTCTCTCCCCCACCCTTATATCGCCTAAATCCCCTTCAATGGTGGACTTATTGATTCATAAAGGGTTGTGTTAGCTTTCTCCACTTGATCCCTAATGATTAAGAGAGTGATTAAGTGGATAACCTCATAGTAACTCATCTCGTTGTTAGATTAGGGATTTTTGTTGAAGCTCCACCGCGCATGTTATGTTTGATCTATTACTAACTTAAATGTACTTAGCTTTCGAATGTGATTTTGCCTAAATTGACATCACCCCACTCTTGTTTGTTTCCATCGTTTGAAAATCTCCATAACTTTTGAAACTAATATTGCTTAATAATGATTCAAGCGTGCAAGTTTCTTGTAACATTTTGTTTGCATATATAGTCCTGCATCTCTTGCCATTTCCTTCAATATCAACTTACATGCCAGGTTTTTTCTATGATTCCTTTTTTATTTATCGATTTAACCATTTTTTTACAAAATCCTTGAATGAAAGTTTTGATTAAAAAAATAAATGTTCAAAGAAATAAGAAGCTGTAATTGAATCATGTAAATAAATTAAATTTAAGAAAAGAAAAAAAAAAATAGAATCTAGAGATTGTTATTGGATGGAGAAAATATGTGGTGGAAGAGATCCTTATGAAAGAAAAGAGCCTGGCAATGAGGAACAATGGTGGTTGCGACTAGGCTGGGGAGGGTAGGCGGCGTGTGAGGAGTGGAATAGATATTGTGTGAAAGGTGAGGCCTTGGTTCTATCCCGTGAATGTGAGATCCATGCGTGAGTGAGGCATAGGGATTATGTGGGTTAGTTTTATTATTTTGTCACATGCATTTGTATTTTAAAAAAGTTGTAGTTCTAAATGATACATACTTAAAATATAGTGAAGGGAGGGTGCTTCTTGCAAAATATGAGGCACATGCTTCATATGAACCCAATGAGATATGCATCTCATTGCATGTTTTCTTCAAGATGAGTATAAGTGCGCGCACAATTATTTATCTTTTGTTGCATCCCGTATTTCTTTTGTCGTATCATAAAGCATTAAATTTTGAAAAATGTCATTTTTTATGGTTTCAATGAGCCATTGTATTTGCTCTTAGAGACATGAAACGAAATGAGCATATTCGTGAAAATGTTGGAGTAGTTCCAGTGATAGATAATATTAGAGAGAGTCGCCTTTGATGGTTTGGTCATGTTAAACAACAACCTTCCGATGATCCTGTTAGGAGAGTAGATGTATTAGATTTGACCTATATTAAGGAAGGTAGTGGTAGACCTAAAAAGACTTGGTTAGAAAATATTAGAAATGACATTTCTTTATTAGATTTAAATGAGAATTTGACTCTTAACAGGACATGGAGAAAAAGAATTCATGTAACCAACCCCACATAGTGAGATATATAAAGGCTTGATGTTGTTATAGTTGTTGAATGAGCTAATATATTTAGATTGCCATGATTTGAATTTTAAATATTTCTTTTGTGGAGAAATGACTGTACTTGTGAGTTAATATGTTAAATTTAGAGAATTGGAGAGAAAAAAGTTTTAATTTTATTGCACAAGTTTGTCCCTATTTATAGATCTATACAAGATATCTTAATAAAGAAATAAATAATTACATAATAATAAATAATTGCTTTAAGATAATTCTTCCTAAATCAGTCATCTAAATATCAAAAGAGATCAGCATAATCCAGGTGAGCCTTCCACGGATTCCCATCTTAGCTGTGGGATCAAAATGTCAAGGAATGGCTATGATTTAATAGGTGAGCCTCCCACGGATTACCATTCTAGCCATGGGATCAAAATGCCGAGCGACGGCCGGGATTTAACATAATCGTTATTGATTTTTCCATTCATTAACATCATAACTAATTAGGACCATTGGAAGTTGTTTTGCCCATTCAATTTGTGCCCAATGAGTGGTATATTTGAGAAGAAATTTTCATGATTGTCAATTTGGCCATTGCTGGAGTTAGCGTTGGAGGAGAAGCTTTTGTTGGAAGTTATTCCATGTTTAACCATAGTTTTGGTTAAGAGAGAAGAATCAAATTATATTCAAGAAGGCGAGTTCTTGTTATGTCCAGCAGTCCAGGCTAGAGATCAAGCTGAATTGAGCCTTCAATGAGTTCTAGGAATGCAAAGGTTTTTGCGAGGATTTTTTAGCTAGTTTGAATTTTGAAGCAAGCTCAATGGCGTAGGTCTTAGCGAGTAGCAGTTGAGCAAAGGCGAGCTATTTTAGAACTGATACGTCGTCATGAAATTATCTTGATTGGGCACGAATCTCGAGGCAAAATCAGTTCGAAAACTTCAAAAATTAAATTCGAGAGCATATGAACTTCGATTTCAGCGAGCTTACAGTCAAACTGAGCGTCTCAGAAATACGAATCCAACGACACCAAGATCAACCCAATCCGAGCCCAATTGAGTTCGAATCAAGGGCTCAAAGCGCTGTCGGAAGGTTCAAACCGCAATTTGAGTTACCAAACGGTCTCCGATTTTGACGAGCTTATACTCGAATCGAACGGCTCGACGAGACGAATCCAACGAGCCCAAGATCGCCGAATTCCGACATCATTAAGGCCTTCAAATGTCCAACGAACGGTGCATGATCAAAGGATTCGATATCGGCCGTCCATTCAAACCACTCCCAATTCGCCCATGATCTCACGCCTATTTACGGGCTATGCCACTCCAGAAAAACTATAAATAGAGCCCTCATTCTACACCAAAGGGAAAAAAAGGGAAGAGAGAGAAGAAGAAGAGAAGAAGGAAAAGGGAAAAAGGTGATTCCTCTCCTCGACCACCGCCGGAGTTTGTCCTACCTCCCGAACACGCCGGGACTCTGCGTGATATTCGGGAGAATGCAGGAATTATGCCCAACTTCCACGTGATGCTGAAATTCTTCCCAATTTACAGCAGAGTTCCCTCCTGGCGTCGAAACTCCGCCCAAGTGAAGCCAGATTTCTTCTCTTCCACCAACAGACGTCGGACTTCTACCCGATGTCGGACCTTCACTTTTCGCCAAGTTTCTACCCGACGCCGGACTTATACCAGTTATCTGACTTCGCTGGACGTCTATGCGAAGATGGATTACTTTTCATTGTTGGACTACTACCTGACGCTGTCCTTCTGATCTTCGTTGTCAGACTACAGTCTTCCGACCTCTGTCGCCCGCCGACTACGGTCCTCCTGACTTATGTCGCCCGTCGACTACAATCTTTTCGACCTCCGTCGCTAGCCGACTACGGTCCTCCTAACTTACGTCGCCCGCCGACTACAAGCCCTCCGACCTCCGTCGCCCGCCGACTACGGTCCTCCCGACCAAACGAACATGTCAATAGTGATTATTTGTATTCATGTCATGTAATGTACTCTATAAAATGTACATCAAGCTAAGGCCTTCTCCCAATGAAGGGCCTCATTTGTAATCGACTGCAATACTAGTGGATTCATTCAAACTGGGCTAGGCCCCGTGGTTTTTCCCCCTTTTCAGGGGTTTTCCACGTAAAAATCTTGGTGTCTCATAAATGCTAAACCCTCTCTCTTATCTGATTGCGTGCCGGATTTTCGTACAATGCTAAGACGATAAACTTTATATTTCTCTACCGCCGCGAATACTCCTGGACGCAACAAGAACCATCTTAGCAAATTCACGTGCAGGAGCTGTGAGTTTTTGGCGAGTTCACATGATGTGAGTTTGTGAATTTGAGCGAATTTGAATGAGGCAAAACTTAATCTTCAAGTAGAGTAAACTTATTGATTGGGAATTCATGTCACGTTTGGACGAATTGAATACATAGAATTCATGGTGAGAAGGGACTTATGCCTGCGAGGCTCGGGTAAGTGAAATCTTATGGAGAGTGTGTAATATAATATGAGTTAGGCTTTGATAGCTTGTTAAAAATAGAGACAAAAAAAGAGAAGATCTTGAATCGTATTTCTGTTTTCGCTTGTTCTTTATTTCCACTTTGCGCATGCAGATTCCATACAGATCCTTCAGGTACATTTTGGCAGTGCGGTGCTAAAGCTATAGGCTCTGGCTCGGAAGGAGCCGACAGCTGCTTGCAAAAGCAGTATAACAAGGCAAGCTATAGTACTGTTGTATCCAATCCTTTCTATTTTTTTGAACATTTCAATTCATCCATATTCTTTAGACTAACAGTAGATAATTTCTAATTTCCTTTCATGACAACATTTTCTGCGTAGGATATGACTCTTCAAGAAGCTGAAACAGTTGCTCTTTCCATCCTGAAGCAAGTCATGGAGGAAAAGGTACCAAATTGGCTCATAGATTCCTTAGTCTTCCTGCTGGCTACTAATTTCTCATTCTTAATATCATTTTAATAATTTTAATGAACACTGTATGTTCAGGTGACAACGAAAAATGTTGATATTGCAAAGGTTGCTCCGACTTACCACCTCTACTCTCCCACTGAGGTAGAATCTGTTATCAGCCGCCTTTAGCTTATCAAGAACAAGGCAATCTAATTTCTTTCATTCTTCAGTCGCCCCATTACAATTTACAACCAAGCACTTTCGAATTGAAGCATTTTACCTTGTTTTTAGTCATGGAAGTTTTTTTTACTTCACATGGAACTTTCCACCTATGGTGATATTGAGGGTGCTTTAAACAATTGCAAAGTTAGGCTTCATTAGGGATAGCTTTCTTTATGCTTTACTTTTCATATCATAGTCCTAGTTTTCATTTGTCTATTACTACTTTTTCGTTGCTTTTAAAAGGTCCCAGAGCTATGAAATTGGTTTTTTTATAACACATTCAAAAAATGAAATATGGAGCTTACTATGTGATTCTAGTTGGGATAAAGATTTCATTTCTAGGGTCAAATATGTGTTGTTATTTCTACCGAAGAAGGTATGCAACTTTGTGGAATTTCAAAAGAACTTTGTCGGCTAATGAACGAGCTTGCGGGTATGCATATAAAACGAAGAATCTTCGACCCAGAAGGATTGCTTATGATTTCTACACCGACTACCTTATTGATGACAAGTCTCGACAGAGTCGAGCTCTTTTGACGTAAGGAGAGTATGATGTGAAATATCATTAGCTAAATAAGCCCTTAGGAATAGTTTATTAGTTTGTTAAATATTCTCTAGAATCTTCTATTGCATTTATATCTATGCAAGAATTGTAGTAGGGAGAGAAAAAAAAATATTATATCCATTTTGAAACTTTTTTTTAGGTTTGTTGGATGAGGTCTTCAATCCTATTAGGGGTGTAAATGAGTCGAGCCAAGATCGCTACACTTCTAATTTGAGCTTGAAAAATTAGTCAAGTTCGAGCTTGAGCTTGATAAATTGGTCAAGTTCGAGCTTGAGCTCTAGCTTAATTCTATGGGCTTTAGTCGAATCATGAGCGGGAGTAATTATTGTGTCCGGACACCGAACGCGTGCAGAGACTAATAACAAAGCGCCACATCACTTGGGCGCTTGGTACCGTGTTCGATACAGCACTCGGTATAGCTCGGTATTTGTTCGGATTTTCAGTAATTTGTCTGGACATAATAACTTTTCCATGAGCGGACTCATTTATTTAAAAGATAAAATAAGCAAGGTTCAAAAAATTATTATAGTAAAATGAATTTGCATATGCTGTGTATTAGGCTTTTACCTCCCAACTTGAAATAAATATATATCTTCTGAGAATATTAACTTATTATAAGTCATTTCACATGATAAAAAAAATTACATAAATGTTTTAAATCTTCATTGCATTGCTGCCTAGCTCATATCCCATTAAGCAATTTGTCATACTTTCACTAATAGGGGGGGGGAGAGAGAGAGAGAGAATATTATGTGATTTTGCCGTATATCTTTTAAAATAAAATTTTAAATTAATACAAAAATATAAATTTAATATAGGTTTTTAATACAATTTATAATAATCAAAATTTTTATAACATAATTATATATAATTGTTACATAAAAAAATCAATGATGATAGAGAGTTTTTTATATTAATATTGCGGGCGTGAAGATGCATCACACAAATATATAAAAAAGAAGAATGCTAGAAATATCAAAACTTTTATATGGGAAATTCAAGAAGGGAAACAAATTATTAGGTTTGATCAAACTGGAATCATTTAGTAATTTACTATGTACTTGCAATTACAGAATTCACTATTCTTCATAACTAAAGAAGATAAATATTAAAAAATTGATAGCATGTATTTGGTCTCTTGTAATTATAATAGTGATTATGAGAGAAGTAGGGGTGTAATGATGAAGACAAATAGATGATGTAGGTTGGATAATAGTAGTCGAATGATGATCAAATGATGGTGGTTGGATCACAAAAGTAGGATGATGATAGTCAAATAATGATGAATAAATTATGACGGTCAGAGGATAATAATTAGACAATAGTAGTAGAATGATGATGATGATCAAATGATGGTGGTCGGATCACAATAGTAGGATATTGATAGTCAAATAATGATGAATAAATTATGACGGTCAGAGAATAATAATTAGACAATAATGATCATGTGATGGTGGTCATATGATGTTAGCTAGATGATGAGGGTTACCTAATAGCAATTGAATGATGATAATAACTTGCATTGATCATTGGTATTAAACATTGAGTAGAGTTCTAGTGTTTTGTATATTTCAAGCTCTCCCTAAACTCAAGTTAAGGTATTCCTCTCTCATATGAAGAATGATGGTCTATTAATAAATTTTGAGAGCTCCATTTTCATAAATTAGCCAAAATTTTAGCAGTTCATTGGGCTATTCACATCTAACTTCTTTTATCATAAATCATTTATTCAGCATTTAGGTGCATTCGTGATCTAAAAATTGAATATCTTGAGCTCATTTGATTCGTCTCGTTGAGATGTTCAATTTGTTTATAGGCATTCAAAATTTACATGCCATCTGAATTCTAAATTAATATTCCAAAATTTTTAAAATTACTTTAATTCTCTATGTGATTTATTTAGACTCATATTGAATCATTTTTATGTCATTAGATTCATCCTATCAATCCATTCATTTCAACGATATCTTTGTTAAATATCAAAATTCAGATATTTCTGAATTTAATTATTATAAATTTCAACATTAAGGTTTGCACAAATAAAATGGATTCTTGTTATCAATAATATCACTTATTGATTGATATTTTAATGGTGGGAATTTAGTTGGAAATAAAATAAAAATTTACGACGAATCAGATTTTTTTTTTTTAAAAAAAATTGTCCTTTTGCTTCGTTTGAATATGCTACCCTCTTGTTTTGGATAAGGCCTGCAGCGAAATCTGGTTGGGATAAGTAAGTCCTTTTCATAATCTTGCGTATCTTTCCATGCTTATTTTAATTAAGATAAAGACCCACAGCTGCTTAGTTTGATTGATGAACGATTATAATTAGGAAGAGTTCAACTCGTACTCGATTCATTTTGAGCGGCAGCGCCCCTTAAGTGGGACCCAATTAAGTACGACCATGAGGTTTTTGAGGTGGGTGCCTCTTTTAGGTCAGCCGAGGACTAGTTGCACCGTCAAGCGCCCTTTCGAGAGTGGCAGCGGGTGGATGCCCCATTCTAAAAAAAATAAGAGAAAAAAATTTGAATATTGAAAAAAAAAACATAGTAGATAATTAACAAAAATTAATTAAAGCCAACCACAAAAATTGATCATTCAATCAAAGTCAAAATTAAATAAACTAAATCGATTGGTTTGATTTTTTTTTTATTTTTTTGCTTTAGTTTTATTTTAAAGGATTTAATGATTTATAGTTCAAGAATATATGATATTACATATAATTTTATTTTTAAAATTGATTTGATAGGTTTGTTTTTGGTTTAATCCTTTGGTCTGATGTGGTCAGGATATTTGAGCTGGAGTTCAAAATCGATTTACTAAGTATGCTCCATAGCAAATTTAAATCATGTGAAACCCGGTCTAACAAGTCATTAGTAGTAGGTGTTTTATGTCAGATAAGACAAGTAATGATAATGGAGGTAGTTCTTGTTACTATATTTTAGACTCATTTTTAGAGGTGTTAAGATGGGATTTTGGGTTGGGTTCAAGTCTGGGTCCAACTTGAAATTGATCGGCCTTCAATTGACTCGATATGAACCCTAGTCGATAAGCTAAACGGGTCACAAATTTAGACTCAAACTCAAACCGTCTCTAACCTAATTTGAATTGAGTTGACCTGCTGACCCGGTTAGCTGACGAGGGTGTCAGAGCACTGTCAGTTGAGTGTGGGCATTCAAGCAGAGCAAGCGCATTTGAACGCGAGTGAGACGAGCTATGAGACAGGTGAGCGTGATGGAGGATAAGTGCGAGTTGCTTTTGGTTTTTGGAATTGGATTGAACCCGATCTGAATTTACAATCGGGTTAGAATTTGAAACCCAAACATGATCTATTTTCCAAATGGGTTGACTTGAACACAGAAATTTTAGGTCGGATTTTCGAGTCATGTCAAATATTGGCACCCCTACTCATTATAAAAACCCAGTTTATTATGGACTCTCATATACTTTTAGGGTTGCACATGAACTAAGTATTATATTTGATACATTGTTTGAAAATCTATTTTATTATGAATGAATTTCAAGGCAATATCTAAATTATAAACTTTTAAAATTCAATTATAAATCTTTGGCCTTTGATGCCAACAAATATAATTTGATTTAAATCCAAATGAGCACTAATCAAACACTCAAGCATTTTTGAAAGCTTCATAGAATTAACTAAGAAAGCAAATGATCTATGTCTTGTATGCTAATAGTTAAACCGAGCATCTCAACGAGACTATTGAAGAGAGAATAGTGTTAGAAAAAGAAAGAAGAATTTTAGAGTAATAAGCTTGGAGGTTCCAGGAAAATGTTATTGAGTGTAGAAACTATGTCAATTGAACTCAACCAATGATATCCTATTTATAGACTTTGGTGGGGTTTGAACATTACAAAATTGACTACATAGATGACTTGCAAAAAATGTGAAAAAAAACAAATCATGTTTCTTGATTGAGATGTCCAACTTGTGAAGTCATCTGACAAGCTTTTAAAAAGTTGCTTACTTGAGAGGAGAGAGAAAATAAAAACTAAGATTTGGAGAGTGTAAGATGTTTTTTGTTAGTTAATCTTATTCGGAGAGTTGCTAGTCTCATTGTTAAGAATAATTACCCTATTTTTTATTTCAGTAATTTTATGTTTTTGATATTTTTTTTGATCAAATTTATATTTTCATTACTAAAAAATGAGGATAATTTTGTATTGGTAAAACTTTAACAGCATAACTTTTAATATGTAATAAATCTCATTAATATGAGCATTTTTGACATGAATATATTGAATTTTCACCGGTTAAATTAAAAGATGTGTTTTTTTGAAGTAAACAAATAGTGACTAAATTTGATAATTTTTATTGTATTTTATGAATTACTATATTACATACATTTCATATATGACATTGACAAAAATGTAGCATTTACATGTAAAGAAGGCTAAATAGAAGAATGTTTGTTAACATGAAAGATGAAAATTGATACCAATTGATTGACAGTTGGGCATAATTAAGACTAATACCTAACTGGGCGACAATTGGGGTAGATTGATACCATTGGTTGACAGTTGGGCCTAATTAAGATTGATACCCAACTGGACAATAATTGGGGTTGACTGATACAAATTAATTGATAGTTGGGTCTGATTAAGATTGATATCCAATTGGGCAATAATTAGGATTAAAAAAGATGTTGCATTCATGACTGTATTTACATGATATTGATATCAATTGATTGACATTTGGACATAATTAAGATTGATACCTAACTGAGCGACAATTGAGGTAGATTGATACCATTGGTTGACAGTTGGTCATAATTAAGATTGATACCCAACTGGACAATAATTGGGGTTAACTGATACCAATTAATTGATAGTTGGGTTTGATTAAGATTGATATCCAACTGGGTAATAATTAAGATTAAAAAAAATGTTGCATTCATGATTGTATTTACATGATATTGCATTTTGAATTGATTGATAGATATAACTGAAATTATATTGATACAATATAACATAACATACTGACATGATTCATTGGGTGATAATACATTTTATTATATGTCTTATAATTTGATATATTTCTTTTGGCTTTATTGATCATATAAATTTTATTATTAATTTTTAAGATTTATATTGCTCATATTTATTGATGATTGATATTAACTAGAACAAAAACATGCATATTGATTCTTTTGCATTGTAGTGAAAGTAGTGATATAATTTTAATTTTTTGCTGGGATTTTTAACTCATTATGTAAATTTTAATAATTTCATATCAGGGAAGGGGTCAGAATTGTGAGCAGTGTCACTGATAATGATCTTCATATTTTTATTTTATTTTATTTTATTCTTTTATAGTCAGAAGCTTGTGATAGATTTGTAATAGTAGTAATCTTCTGACTAGTGTAAATAATATTTTGGTGAATAAATAGTAAAATATTTTGATGTATATAATTTTAGTTACTTTATCTAGTTATTGTTTAAAATGATGCTTTATAAAAGCTCTAGTATATTTTTAAAATAATAAATAGATAATTCTTTCAAATTTGGTCTTGTATTACAAATCTAAATAAGTTGTGATGTCCTCAATTGATCTGGTAAGATTGGCTTGCTCAAAATTCTAATTTTTTTTTTTTTTTCATTTATGTGAAAGTTCTTTATTGTTTTTTATTTAAAATTAGTCATAAAGGGTTTTGCATGTGAAAATCTCTGTGTGTGATCCCTTGAGAGAGACGCGACCTTGTTTTTCTATCCCTGGGTAGAATAAGAGATCTCTGGGGAGCAACGTGTGTGCTGGGTTTTGAGCACTAAAATACTATGTTCTTTTTGTTGGAGCACTGTGGTGTTAGTTTTGGACACTGTAGCATTATGTATTCTGAATAGGATTTATGATTTTTTGGGAATGCTATTGTGCTGGGCCATCAGATATCATAGCTCTATATTCTGAATTTCTATAAATATCAAAATTTACTAAAAAATTCATTATATATGAACTCATTCTCTTTCATTGGATTCATTAACTAGGGAGAGAAAGTTTGATTTAGAGGTCTTCATGCTGTTTTCATCCATCAGATAAATTGAAAAAATTATTCAGATCAATGTATGTTACATTAACCCTACCCTTATTTTGCACAAACAACACAAAACTCTGGATATTCCAACATCTAGAAAAATTCATCGTGTAACTTTTGGTGTATTATTATTCTTATTATTCTACATATTGTAATACATTTCTTTTAAAGATTTTCCATGTATTTTTGATTGTATGGAGTTTTGAGTATTTTGATATGTGTATGGATTGTGATAAAAGTTGTTATAAAGGAGAAAAGCTTTGAAATACTATTGTGAATGTCATCTTTGAATGGTTTTACATATGTTGAAGTGTGTATATAAATTTATTTTGAAATTCTAACTATTTTTGTCATAAGTGTGAAATTATTTATAATGCTATGATCTGTCTGATATTGTTTATATTTATTGAATGTGCTGATATTTCTATGTTGTGTGATTGAATCTATGCAAAAGAAGAAAATGTTGGTGGTTGTTTATTGTTGCCCATATGCGTTCCAGTGGAGGTATAAGGGATAGTTTTTAAGGGAATAGTGTTATGCACTATGAGTCATAAGGCCTTGATACTGTTGTGCCATGTATTGGGAATCATAAATGCCTAATGAGGATGTGTTGTACATAAGGAATCATAAGAGCCTGATTTTATATCCATTTTGCATATGTCAAATGTTGAAAAGTATAATGAATTAAGGGGAGATTGATTTGATGTGACAAAAACTGAGCTGATGTGAATGAAGACTAATATTATGTGATTTTTCATCTTACTTGTGAATGTGTGTTAATTATGTTGTGTGATTGAATTGTTGTGTTAATAGTTAGCTGAAAATAATTGAACATATGATGTATGAGACACTATAGTAATATTGATATGAACCTTTTGTTTATACAGATAATATGTTTTACTGTTTATGTGCTGAAAAGAATATGTTTATTTAATTTTTTTAATTTTTTATTAAGAATTTAGGTAAGTTTTATGTAGCCTATTGAGATGTGGTTTGCTCATACTTGCTTTTTTGCACTTGTTAATTTCAAGCCAAGGAAAAGGAAAAGGTCGATTTGGCTAGATAGAGATTGCAAGTTTTAGGTGTTAGGTAAGCTTTTATGTTAGTAGATTTCTTTCTGGCAATCATGGTGTATGTCTGATATTTATATGATGATTTTGTACTATGATTATTATGTATATGAATATTTTAGATGTATAACGTTTTTGGAGATGAATGAAAATCACTTATAAGTTTATTTTTTTCTATAGTTTAAATTTTATGTTTAGCAGCTTTATCTTTTTGTTAATAAAGGGCATGAAAAGAAATTCCTTCCAAATAAATCATGAGAACTGTCTCATCGTGATTTGACACGATATAACCCGCTTGGTGCATGGATTATTTTAGCTGGTTTGTCACACGATCATCACCAGTATAGTTTAGCCGGAAACAAGTCATGTGGCTGGTTCGGTCACCTGGCGAAACCGAGATTGAGCAAAATGGCAAGCGAAACAATGAAAATCGTGGTTGGACCGCTGAACTGGTTGACCTGAGTGGTTTTAAAATAACCATGTGGTTCAAAACTTCGGTATTAAGAGCCTTTGATTCTGAATCAGATGATCATAAAAAAGAAAACACACAAACACAGAGAGTAGATAACCATTCATGCTTTATGTTTAATGATCATTTAATTGTTTAATTTTTATTCATATTTTTATATGATTGCATTAGTATAGATAGATTAATGCCATGCTTAAATAAAGTAAGTATTTATTACATTATCTGCTTCAACTCCGATCAACCATCGAATCTTGAACCTTTTCTTCTTCTAATTCTTTGCCCGATTCGATTTTCATAGCCTTAATTTGAACTCACTTTTGAAACAAATTCTAATTTGAATCAATTTAAATTAATTTCGTTCAAAATGGGCATCAACAACAACAAGGAGTACAACCCTAGATATTTTGATTCAAATTTGTCCTTTTTCAAAGAAAACAAAAAAATCTCTTATAGTTATATAATTTCCCAAATTAGGGAGCATGTATAAGGGCCCACATATACAGCCAAATTCCCCTTTTAAAAAGCATCCGCATAATTGCATAAAGTCCATACAATCAGGCTAAATTTGAACTGTAAGGACAAAATTTAAAAGAAAAAAATCTATAAATATAATAACATTTATTCGTAAGATTTATCTAACATAATTTAGCACTGTGCTATGGATAATTTTGGTAGCAAATTCTTATGTTGATAAGTTTTTAAAATCTGATCAGCCACAGGCCAATAACTTTTCTTACCTACCAATATAAATAAATTATCTTTAAAAAAAAAAAAAAAACATTAAAAGGGGTTTCTTCTCCGAATTTGACCGCGGCTTCACCGCTTCAGTTAAGTGAACTAAAACAGATCCCTTTATATCGCTCCCTTCAGTTCTTCTATCGCCCGTCGCTGCTTTTCCTTTCTTTAAAAGGAAGATCCCGACTTTCTTCTTCTCGATTCTCCAAATATGAGATCGAATCTCCTTCTCCCATCTTCTATAATTCCCGCAGACCCTAAAACCATCTCTGCAAAACCTTCCTACACCGAAGCGGTTGGGTCCTGCCGGCAATTCTTCCGTTCCGTGCGTGCAATCGCGGCGCCGGAGCCGCCGTGGGTGGTTCCCTCGCCAGCGAGGCGTACTGCTTCTCATGGAGGCCTCGAGCTCGTGTACAGCGGCCTTAATTCCTCCCCCAAAGGCCGCATCCCCATTTCCCTCCGCCTTGTCCAGCTGCAGAAGAAGAGCCTTGCCCGACGCCGGCGACCGGAGGACCCTTCAGCTCTCGACCCAATCAGCTGCGCCGTATGGTCCCTTATATGTTTGCTTGAAGAGCTCCATAAGTCGGCCGTATATGTCGCTGACGAGGCTGATCAGGATAGGGTTTTCTGGGATTCGACGGAGCCGCTGGTTTGGCTTTTCCTCCGAGTCTTCTCCACATCGCCCAACATCCTCTCCGCAATCCTCGGTCTGACTGCCAGCTTCGTCGCGCGATCGGTGGAGAAATCCGTTGTGGAGACGGTTTCGTCAGCGTTTGATTTACAGATGGGGACGGCGACTCCAACGTCGGAGGTGGCTGTGCAGTGGGTAGATTCCGGTGGACCCGCGGCGGCCACCGTCGGTGAGTCATTGGAGATTGGGGATTATTGGAGCTGGGGGGATATAGGGATTCTTGATGATTCGGAAAGGGTTGAGTCCGATTCCCGGTGGCTAAATTACAGACGTCGTCGATCGCATTACGAGTCGATGATTGTTCGCGAGAAGCAGCCGAATTCGCTCATCTTGTCCAACTATGCGCAGTTCTTGTACCAGTTCGAATGGGATCTGGACAGGTACTGTGGTATTTCTTTTATCGATGCTTTATGCATTTAACCACTTAAATGTTCCTATGATTGCACAGTTATATTGTTTTTTTATTCAAAAATATTGAACTAAGTCCAAATAATTTGCTCGTACCCAGATTCATAAGTTAGCACATAGCATATGCATTAGAATTAGGAAAAGAATTGGTCAGGTGTTATTTAATGGAGTGGCGAGAGAAAATAGCAAAGAAAAAAAAAAAACCTCTATAGTGATTTAGATTTTTGTCCGAAGGTCCAAGAAATGTTAAATTCTAAAAATTATTTTGCATGATAATTATTAAAATAAATTGTTCAACTATTTGTTTATGAATTCAGAATTTATAGGGTTGTATAGCTGCAAATAGGATTTAATAAATACTATGATTACCTCATTTAGGAAAGAAGTAAACTCCTTAGGTGAAATAAAAAAAAGGATTTACATGCCTAGCATTTAAAATTATAAGATTTATGTATTTAATGTCTAATTTTTACTATTACTCTGCTAATGGAGTTTGTTGTGTTCTAGAATATTTGCAGCAGTAGAGAGATATAGAGTTTGGCGTACTACCTTTATATGAAAATTCAGCACACATACAGATAAAAGAAAGGGTGCAACATTCATAAGAGACACCAAAATTTTTACGTGAAAACCATCGAAAGAGAGAAAATCACAAGGTTTTGCCTAGTTGAATTGATTCCATTAGTGTTAGTGGTTGATTACAAATAATGCCCTTCTTCGTACGAGAGCACTAGCTCAATGTATCAAATACACATTGTTATAGCACATTACATAATTGGAGAACAACATGACAGTTGTTCTTATAAGAATGTGGGTCTGTTTATTTTTTTGTAGGGTCGCAGGGTCCTAGTTAGATGATGGTGATCGAAGTGACTGTAGTCGAGTGACGGTGGTCAGAGGGACTTTAGCTGACGGTCATAGGGATTGTAGTGGCGGGCGACTGTTATCGTAGGGGCCATAGTCAGCGGACGACATTGGCTGAAGGAAGGCTTATAGTGGCTTCCATATAGATGTTGGATGATGATGGTCGGACAGATGTTCAACAGCGACGGCCTGGTGGCATGGATTGGTCGGCGGTGATGCCGGGGTAGAACTTCAGGATTCTTCAAGCTCCAAAGTTTTTCTCTTCTTCCCCTTTACTCCTCCTTTTCATGTGAAGAATGTGAGGCTATTTATAGTTTTTGAAGGAGTGACATCCTCAGTAAATATGGAGAAGATCCATGGTAGATTTGAAGTGTTCTACTAGACGGCTCATAGTGATTCTCTTCATCATAAGAGTATTTATCAAGCATTTAAGTTTCTTGATGATATTAGAATTTGATGATCTTGGGCTCGTTGGATTCGTTTCGTCAAGTCTCTTGATTCAACAATAAGAATGTCATGTTTGGATATCGTTTGACCATTTAATTAATGCTTTGAAGCTTCCAAGAGTGTTTTGGCTCTTTGATTTGGGCTCATTTGGGCTCGGATTGAACTGAATTTTGTGTCATTGGATTCATCTTCTTGAGGTGTTTAATTTGACTATAAGCTTTGTGAAATCGGAGTTTGGATGATCTCGAATTTTATTTTATAAGTTTCTAACTTTGGCATACCTCGTGATTTGTGCTCAATCAAGATAATTTTTGGTGACGTATAAGTTGACCCATTATTTTCGAACGCTGAATCTCGCGGAGTCCAAAAATACATGTCTGAGTCTTTCAAATTGTTGCGATAAAAAATACAATTTTAGACAAATTATGAGTTGCGTCCACTTCTTGGATGTCAATGTGGACCTCCCTTTGAGGCCGCAAACCAAATAAAATATCCTCTATCATAATTTAAGTGTTTACTGAAGTTTGCACATTGATTGGAGCAAAAATATTAGAAAATTAAACTTAAAAACTCTTGAAGTTGCTCTAAATTGATTGTAGAAGCTTTGTTTGGTTCTGAAAGTGTCAAAATTGAATTTAAACATTAGAAAAATAGTTATGGGGACCTGAAAAACATCCGAATTGGACAGTTAGGGTCAAAATTGGGCCCGGACAAGGCTTGGCGCTCGAACCGGCTGGCCACTGACCTCCCCGATAGGTTACCCGCTGCAGGGTGCGCACCTCAAGGCGCCCTTTTTTTGGGGCGTGTGAAGAAGTCCTTATAAGACCTTGTTGGTTAAGGCATTTGTGAGAACAGTGGGGTGTGAAGAAGTCCTGATATGACCTTGTTGGCGAAGGCATCGAGAGGATTGCGAGGTATGAATGAGAAGAATGGTTCATGAGACATGTGGATCTACCAAGATTTGTTAAAGCTGAAGCCACTGTCTCTGTCGAATTTACTGCTACCGACCTCTTCATTACCATCGTGACAAGATTGTAACAAGACTGGCTGATGCAGGACTACATGCATAATTCAGAAACTTGCACAAAATATTTTAAGATCAATCTCAGATTTCGTTATGAGTGATTAAAACAACAAAATAAAACTAATGAATGGTCACTTTCGTTTAGGCCAAACTACACAAAATGCTAAGCGGCATCAAAACACGTAGGAAAATCAAAGTAGTGCATGCGGGGTAGTTTCCAACATAATCCTTGTTTAACAAGGAGATCTAAAAGCAAAGAAGTAACAAATCCTACGAATACTAGTGGATGGCAATAAGTAGACACAATTTCTTGTTTTGAACAAACTCTCATGAAGAACTTGGAATTCGAAAGTAAAAGAATCAAGGAAGGAAAGAATCACCTTCACGGAGAGACGTCGTAGAAATCCCACGTACCTTCCAATGATTGTTCCGTCCAAGGCTAGGTGAAATCTTATCGAAGAAACGTCGTGAGATGCAAGGTTAAACTCAAGCTCCGGGTTGATCTTCCATCTCCAATTGAAGTAGGCGCTATGCCTTGAGAAGAGGGTGAAGAGGGAAAGAGAGGGGCGGTGGGGGAAGAGTGGCCGGCGGGTGTGAGAGAGAGGGAGGCGGCTAGGGCTAGGGGCGGCTAGGTTAGATGGAATAGGATTTGTGTATTTCCCAAATCTGAAATTATTTTCAGATTTAAGTAAGAATGGAGGGAAAATTCATGAATTTGAATTTCAAATAGCATGCATTAACCATCCCTTAATGGAGCATTAATGGAGGGGGGCATGAAAGGGGGGCCGGCGGCATGTATAGGTGGGTGGGGTGAGGAAAAAAAAGGGAGTTATGCGTTTCCTAATTTGCTTCGCCAAATTAATTATGAAAATCTCAAATCCGCTCAAATTCAAAATTTGAAATTTGAAATCTCATTGAAAACTTTCCTAATTTGGCGTCGGCCAAACGACGCCAAATTAGGAAACTTCCACCTTGAATTTCAAAATCTGAAATTCATGGAGGTGGTATGGGGAAGGCCGGTGATGGGTGGAAGGGAGGGGCGGTGGACAGTGGGGAGGCCGGCGGTCAGGATGGTGGCCGGCGGGATGAAAGGGAGGGGGCGGGGTTTTCTTTGAGGAGAGGGATTTTGGGATGTGAGGTTAAGAGGGGAAGGTTTGTGGTGGTGGATGAAAGGCCGGAGGCGGAAACGGAGAATAAGGGAAGAAGGAAGACGGGAAAAATCAAGAGCCACCGGTGGTGACTGTTGGGTACGACGGGTGGCCTCTCCTAGGCTCCACCTAGCTCTCAACCTCTCTCTCAAGCTCTTACAAAAGAAAGCTTCAAGAAGACCAATGCAAGAAAATTTGTAATATCATTCATTAACCATCACAAGTACAAGAAGAGGGCTATAAATAGCCTACTACAAAGACACAACATAAAAGACTAAAATACCCTCGAGGGGCTACAAGACTCAATCCCTCAAGCAAGGGTAAAAAGGGAAAAGTGCAGAAATAAAAATACATCAAAATAAAATGATCACACTAAAATCAGAAATACATCGGGTAGATCGTGGCCGTAGATCTACGGCCACGTCGACGGTAGACTTTCCAACTGATGTCCCCATCACTGACATCCAGATTAAGTTCAAAATTTTGTTGGTTCGATGAAAAAGGCTCTTAAGAAGCCTCTCAAGAATGACTACACATGGGAAGAATCCTTTGGGGCCTCTTCTAGAAGCCTCCATTCCTGGAAGTACTATTCCTAAATTTTGTTGGTTCTTAAGTCATCTAAGTTTTTTTGTCATGCGTACTTCAAGTGCTGGCTCTAATGATATTAGTTGTCATGAAAATTAACTAAAGAATTTATTATGAGTTTCATTTAGCATTTATCATGATTTATCAAGGTTTTCAAAACAAGTTCGATATGCAACTCAATTTGATTTTTTGGTTGAGAGTTTTAACTACTAATTAAGAGGTCTTAAATTTGAGTCTTATCTTAATTGGCCTAAATGTAAAAAAAAAATCAATTATTGCACCTTATTTATTACACATCGTAAGAATATTGGCTCTTCGATGCTCCTAAGTTATTCCATTTGATTTAGCTAGAAATGTCAACCTTTAGGTTATTCCTTGCATCTTTTGCCTCTAAACATTCATGATGATTTGACTTACTCTTTGGGGAGCATTGTCTTTATAAATACCAGGGTGCATTTTCATTGTTTGGACTCTTATGACATCTGGATTTCGATTTAGATTCTGAGGTTAGAGACCTCAGAATAAGTTCAAATTTGGAGGGTAGACTTCAGAGACATGTCCCATCAGTATGCAACTGACAGACCCTGAATCAAAGGCCATTTGACTGAGTTTTGAAAATTTTGAAAATTCCTTGGAAAAGGCCTTTAGGACAAGGCCTTTGGACTTAGGATTTTAGTCTGGATTCTGGATTTGAACTGTATTTTGAGTTTGAAAGTGTGGATTTGATCATAGGGTCTGGATTAGATCCTAAGTTCAGGATTTATCTAAGGTCTGGAGAGATTTTAGGGTCTGAGGTCTAGAAAAGTCCTAGAGTCTAGACTGGTCTAGAGATTGAATTGATTCAGGGTCAGGATTGATTTGGATGGGTCCTTAATGACCTCATACAAAAATGAGGTCAACACCAGCTTAATATGAATTGGAGAATCAGGTCTCTGATTATACCAAGTATAATAGTGCCCAACCGAAGCTAAATCAGAAACTCTCGTATTAAAGACAAAGTTGTTAAGTTCTCCCAACTTACTTTGAGAGAGAGGAAGACCCCCCGCTTTCTCAGTGGGGACCCTGCAGTAGTTGAAGTCTCCTAAAATGGCCCAGGGCAGAGGAGAAGAGCTAGGAAGATTAGAAACATCATTCCAAAGGAGTTGTCTTTCAGCAATAGAGTTAGAATCATAGATAACAGAAATACAGCAAACATCCTGAGTCCCCTGTTTAATAATCCCATGTATAACCTGGCTAGAAGTAAACAGAGGTTTGAAGGAGACCTTTTGAGCATTCCACTTGATCCAAATACGTCCAGGTGAGGAGAATGAAAAATTGTCATATGAACCCTCAACGGGAAAGATCGAATGAGCAAAATTAAACTAGTCGTCAGTGACTGAAGCGGCTAAAACCTTGGCTTCCAGAATAAACAGCATATCTAAATTAAATTTAGTAACCAAAGACTTGCAGGACATAACTTTGGAGGCATTGTTGAACCCCCTAATATTCCAAGACGCCATACGTGGGAGGGTCATTTATGTTTATTTTTGGAGTTACTCCCCTTTTTGGCTTGCTTGCTTCTGGTGTTTTTTGGGCTAGGGATATTTTTGGCAGAGCCAGAACTGAAGTTGGAGCTCGGGGATGGGCTATTATCAGAAGTAGACAGTGGAGAGGATTGGGAATTAGAGTTGTTATGGTTCAACAAAGGAGGCTGTTCATTAGGAATGATTTTTGAGAGGGGTGAAGTGGAAGGAGGTTGTAAAGGTGGATATTGAACAAATCTAAATCTTGTGTCTTCTCTATGCGTTGTGATTCTTCTCTCAATCTCATCGTAGAACAATCTAGGAATAGTACTTCTTAACTCTTATTCTCAAAACTCTTGATGCACGCGCTATTCTGCTCTCAGAGTAAATTAGCTAAGTCTCTCACTTTTAGTATCTCCCAACAAGATGGGTCATGCCCCATCAGCCCAGTAGGACTTTATTCTTCAAGCTGTGGAATCATCTAGAGCATGAGCACCTACGATTGAGTTTGAAAAAATGAGGCACTATATTTACAATATCCGTGATGAGGCACAAAATAGGGGATAAATGAAGAATATATGAGATGGTTGGATTTCATGAACATAAAAACTAGTCGATAATATTTTGGCCAGATTCTTGATAAAGCTTTGTTTAAAACTTGCTATAAAGATTTTAAAGCAACTTTTTAGTATAAAAATTTTAAATTTTGTATTAAAAATTTTCTTTAAGAAGTAGTAAGAAATCCGTCCCAAATGAAGCCTTAGTGTCTGATAATTAGTTTTGTTTCACCTGCAGTGGGAATGGTTTGATGATTTGATTGGGCCATTCCGATAACAGTTCAAAATTAACTCAAGTATTATACATTCTTGCTTGAAAATGGCCCGAGGTCGGCTCGATCCAATTCAGGATATACCGAAATTTGCTTGAAGATTGGACCGAATCTACAAAACTAACTTGTAGCTCGTCTGTTTTGACTCTATTTAAGCTCATTCAAAGTAAAAAAAAAAGATAAACGATTCTTTGGTCTTCGTTTTTCAAGCGAAATTCTCAACTCTAAATTAGTACAGTTACTAATAATTGGAGAGGATCCAAATCTGACTGCGAGGTACTTAGCGATTAAAGGTTTTATTCTGCACCTGCTGCTGCTGCAGTTCAATTATTAATATTGAGCTGTCACACATGCAAATTTGTGTGTAAAACAAAAGGGAAATTATAAAGAGGGTGCAATAAAGCTATCTACTAGTTCTATCTCTATTCTTTGCTCTTTCATCCGTCTTTCAATGTCACTTTTGTCCATCCAGAGCAAACAACATTAAGAAATTTGCTTTGTTTCCCTCTATGTTTTTATTGTGATTAATGAAATGACAAAGATAAAGAAACCCAAAAGGGCCAAACTCAGATCTTGCTTGACTTCAAACAATCTGTGACATATATTGAAGGTTGCATTCATTGTCAAAACTTGTTCAATAAATTTGTACATTGCCGCATAACATTTTCAGGGCGCACGAGTACTTCAAGTTGGCTGTGCTGACCGATCCCGTGGACGGAGAGGCAATGAACAAATACGCCAATTTTCTGTGGCACGAGCGAGGAGACTTGGCTGGCGCGGAGGAGATGTTTTTGGAAGCAATTGAGGCAGATCCGACCAGCTCCTACCATCAGAGCTCTTACGCAAATTTTCTCTTACTAACAGGCGGGGATGAGACTTGCTTCCCACTCGACTATAGTGGTCTCGCCGGCGGTAGCCAAATCAGCTGACTTTGTGATAGGGATCGGAAGATTTAAATAGTTTTGACTAGTAACTTCCATTTGTAAAGTCAAGAAGGAAGTAAAAAAGAAGCCCTTATTTGACAAGTTTTAGACTGGACACATTTAATTTTCAGTAAATAAAATTTGCTCAGTATTTCACATTTTAACGGTGAAAATGCAAGAAAAATGATGCACGGGGATGTAGATTTGTGTCATTTTTATGTATTTTCGGGCGGGCTAAATTTTGTGAAGGTGCGGATGCTTGAGCTGAGCTTTCCGATTCTCATAGCTGTGACTTTGGATTAATTATTTTATGTGGATGAACACTGATCAATTAGAATGCGTCACATCACCCCTTGTGCTCCGTACCACAGCTCCGTATTGCCCGGTACCGCTAGGTGGTCTCCGGACTGTATCCGGTCTCCGAACGGAATAATTTCTAGTGACTTTGACTTCGTTTGTTACAGTTTTGTTTAATGTTGCCTAAAGTAGTTTTTTAATAATTTTTTTAGGAAGTAAAAATTAATAATGATAAAAAATTATCCCAAATAAAATGTCTTTCTCGTGTCTTTTTCAATTTACTGATTTGATTTTTAAGTCATATAATGTTTTTTTTCCCTTTGTTTTACAGCAAATAAACATATTAAGCTACATTTTTCTTTTCAAATTTGTTTTCAAGATGATGCCATTTTTAAAGCACAAGCTTGAATCAGTAGCTCGAGCTTAAGCTTGTTTCTGCTCATGGAGTCATAAACAGCAATGTTAGAAATTGGATGTATAATCTGCTGAAGATATGATAAACTTCAGCTTGAGTTGAAGAACAGTTCTTCAATAAAGTATAAAAAAAAAAAAACCATCACAACAATAAGTATTTAGGATCAAAGAAGAAAACAACCAAGCATTAGTCGGTCCATTTAGGTAAAAGAAACAAATGCAATTCTCAGTTCCAATGAGAGATAGCAAAGCTTTGTTTGATAGACTCCAAAATATAGCAAAGCCAATTACTCAAAACATACAGATTGATCAGGCCTTCGAGTACCAATGAAATTGCTTTCCTTTGCATTTACACACGAGTGAGGAGGAAAATTAGTGTAGCTTAAAAAGAATATGATACTAGAAAAAATAGAACATGATACAAGCTAGAATGAGATGCTTAGATTTTATTTAGGGCAATTTTTTATGCTATGTTTTAAACTATAATTATAATTTTTATTTAACCACTATTTATTTTTATTTTTTTAAAAAATTATACTTAAATCTTGTTGTGGCTTCATTAATAAATTATGCTCCAGATTTCTTTTCCACAGCAACATACACGAGAAGAAACTTCATCTTATTGCATGGTCCAAAGTCACACTCCCTAAATGCTATGGGGGACTGGGAATTCCTTCTATTGAGGCTCTTTACCATGGTGTTTTTTGCTCCCTTATTGGCAGATTTTATGCTAACAACCTTTTGAGCTCTTGGTATAAATCTATTTACTATTCCCCTTGGAAGCCTCCCCCTTCTAACGCCTCCAAAACCTGGAAGAAAATCCATGCTACTGCTGTTAAAATTCAAGATCATATTTCCTTTAAAGTTGGACCCGACTGTTGCTTT
Source organism: Dendrobium huoshanense (assembly GCA_016618105.1). Classification (NCBI taxonomy): domain Eukaryota; kingdom Viridiplantae; phylum Streptophyta; class Magnoliopsida; order Asparagales; family Orchidaceae; genus Dendrobium; species Dendrobium huoshanense. The sequence continues at coordinate 14,311,460 of CM028343.1, read as the reverse complement.
TCCATGCTCTGGGATCCTTGGCTGCAAGGTCTCAACAAATTCTGGAACTTAATTGTGCTATTTTCAAAGGGAAGATGGTGAAGGATTTCATTTGTTCTGGGGAATGGCTCCTTCCCAACTCTATTGACAGTCACATTGCTGATGCGATTTCGAACTGTAAGATTGAGGAGAAATCTGATGTACTATGGTCTGGCACTACAAACTGGGTTTTTAAAAGCTTCATGGAACAATTCTATTCTCATTTACTCAAGGTTGATTGGTATCCCTTTGTTTGGCACAAGAATTTCTCCCTTAAGTATGCTTGCTTTTCTTGGATGGCTGTTATTGGAAAACTTAAAACAGCTGATATCTTGAATTCTAGAGGTATGACTGTTCCTATTACCTGTTCACTGTGCCGGATTTTTCCGGAGAATCACAACCATCTATTTTTTGGTTGTGAGTTCTCCTTTACTATTCTCACCAGACTGCTTCCCGAGCTCAACTGCTTCTTATTGAGACCCACGTTGCCTCAGATTTTTGAATTTTACGAGCATTCTGTGTCTCACAATAAGCTGGAGAAAAATTTTGGCTGCCTTACCGTTAGTTGTGTCATTTACCACCTTTGGAAGGAGAGAAACAGCAGACGTTTCTCAAACTTAAGCACAAATTCTGTTAAAATCATTTGCAATATCTCTTACTCCATCAGACTTAAAATTTCAAAATGGAAAGGCAAAGATGCAATATTAAGGAGGTTATCGGGTATTTAGCATACCCTTATTGGGTGCTGCTCTTGTTTTTTGGTGGGCTTTTCTGGTTTTCTGATAGCTATTTTCCTGTCATTTTTTTGGTTTGGGATACCTGGGTATACAACAGCATTTGGGGCTCTTTTTTTATTGCCCCAGTTTTAACTACGATACAAATTCATACTACTCTTGGTACAAATTTTTGGAGGCTGTGGCTTCCCTCTTTCACGCTGATCTTCCAGCTGGATTTTGATAGTCTTCTTCTGGCTTTGAGGGATTCTGATGGAGACAAATTACTATATGACAATGATGACCAAGGCCATCCCCTATTTTTCAGGCCTTGGACGGTCATCTTGGCAACCAGGCTTGAATTCGTTCGTTTGCTGCTTGCTGGAGGTTCTGCGATGGCCTCCCCTTATGCGCCCCTGTCTTCTTCTCCTGGCAACCTAAGCCACCGCAACAGCAATCTGTGTATCTCTCTGACTAAGGATGACTGGGGTTTTGGTCCTTTATTTTCTGAGTCTTTTTATTGTAATTTACTCCATCAGTATCTCTGTTTTTGGCATGCTGGTTGTTTTTCTTATGTTAGCCACAGTCTTTTCTGTTTTTCTTATTGCTGTAATTTGTAATCTTTTGTTCATTTAATACATGGGCTTTTTGCCCCGGGTTTACCCAAAAAAAAAAATTATACTAAAAAACTATTTTTTATAATCACATTAAAAAATAGTCATCTCAAGCGGGAACAATTATTAGGTCAGGTGACCTGACGTAACTCTACGTTCGGACTCCAATAACATGTCGCCACGTGGTCTTACTCAATACCGCGCGGCCCGACGATTTGACCCGGGATTGCTATGCTCGTGTATTGCTCAGTATTGCTCTAGGTATTGCTCAGTATTGCTAGGTATTGCTTGGCAATAATGAAAAATATCAGTCTGTGAAGATCAATACCGAGAAAAAACTCGGTATTGCTCGGTATTGGTCTTCACATAATGGTATTTCTCGTTATTGCCGAGCAAAATTGACCAATATCGAGAAAATACCGAGCAATACCTAGCAACATGCGAAGATAGCAATCTCGTCTCTGTTACTGGTCGGGGTTGTCAGGCCGCGCGGTAAATAGTGGCGTGACACTATTTTACTGGCGTCCGAACGTAGAGCTATGTCAAGTGACCGGACCAAATAAAAGTTCCTCAAGCGGACCCTAAATCAAATAAGTTTTGTACAATATTCTTAATTAAGGAATTATATTAACGCAGGAAACTGCTAGGATATAATATGCAAGCAAAATGTCAAAGGTTTTCTTCGTTGAGATTTGTGTAGTCAAGATCTAAGAATTTATCGTTACTCAACCGAAGTATTAATATAAATAGTATTAATCAGTGATAAGCATTATGTTTCTATATTCTCAAATATTGGACCAAGCCTTGGGAAGTGCTGAAGAAAATTTGCAGTCCAGATGTATGGAAGCCTAGCTACATGTTAAAAAATAAAAAGAAATAAATAAATAACATTAGAGATTTACCCTCGTGTTTAGATTTACGCCTTGAAAGATCTTGGAATATGATGTGCATTGGATTATTTGAAGGCAGATGGCTTTATTTTTACAAAATAGTTATTATGGCACATCAATTCACAAAAAATATAAATTCTCTGATAAGAATATTTCTGGCATTACTTATACATATGGATGTGGGGCATATAGAGGTGGTACCTCTATTTTGTTGGAAGCTAACATGTTTTGCAGTCCCCAAGCAATTTGGCAGGATTTTTAATACAATTCGATCAAAATTTCTGTATTATTGATGACTTGATTACAAGCTAACATGTTTTGCAGTCCCCAAGAAAATGTTGGCGGTGGGCAGTCGTGGCTGGCGGCGGGTGGTGGTGGCAGTCGGCGGCGATGTTGGCTAGCGACCGACAGTAGGAGGTGGTGGCAGCCTGCAGTCTCCAATGGCGGATGGTGGTGGTCAGAGGCTGGTGGAGACGGTTGGTGGTGGTGATTGGCGGCGGTTGACAGCTATCAAGCAAACTTGCTTGTGGTGTAAACCGTTCTCGCTCAAAATTAACCGAGTTTGATTAACCTCAAAAATGAACTAGACAGATTTACGTTACATTTACTTTACTTTTGATTCCTTTTTAATCTAAACAAACACCAAATTATCAAAACCCATATATTTGAAATATTTTATGCTTTAAAGTAGTCCAACCAGAGTACATTATTATTTAATTGATGAGAATCCAAATCCATGACCTCATTGCTCAACCAACACACTTACCTAATTTTAGATAGCAAATGAAATATCATTCACTATTTATAGATTAGATACCTTACAAAAGAATTATTTCGTGATTATGAGATTATACAAAGACAATGATGTATGGTATAAATGATATTGCTTGATACTGCACACATATGTATATTGATTATGAAATTAGTTTGCTTAAATGTATCTAAGAAATAATATTTTTAACTAATATTTGTTTATTACTTTTAATTAAAAATAATTTAAATTAATAATTTGAGAGTTACATAATAAAGATTGGAAACTTTTGAATTGCTAAAGTCTAACAAACTATAGAAAGATGCAATGTTTATAATTTCTTAACAGCAATTACTTTTATATATTAATAGTAAATGTTAAACATCAATAACAAATTTTAATTATTTTTTAGGTGTAGCCTATAAGGCTGAGATTGGGACGACTTTCTTACTTATTCTTAATAAAGGAGCTTTCCAACACAAAAATTTTAATTTTTGTAATAAAAAGCTGCTTTAAGAGGCCTCGTTTGGGACGGCTTTCTAACTGCTTCTTTAATTTTTATACTAAAATGCTATTTTAAAAAGCAGTAAGAAAGTCGTCAAAATGAAGCCTAAATAGCAAGGAGGAAGCACCAAAGCTTGTTATATATGTTTTGTGCATGTTGAGCCAAACAGTTTAGTTTATTGTCATTATAATATGAGACTTAGAAAAAGAAATATTACAAGAAAGCTAAAATAAAAAATTTGTAATAGATTTAAATTATATTTTTTATAATGAACATTCATAATCCAATGAGAGAAGAATATGTTGGATCCAACATCTAACCTACTAAATGGTTTGGCTAAATAGAGCTAGAGAACATAAATAAGAATAAGCGGGTATGGATAGTGGCTAGAAAATCACTCAATTCTTATAAACAATAAAAATAACATGAAGTCTAAAATATGTCTTTTGACCAATTATTTATAGGGTTAAAAATGGTATATGAAAAGTTATACCTAAAAAAATAGAGAAATTATAGATGTTTGGCAAACACAAACTCATATAGATATGTAAACTCGGTCTAAATGTGTATACGTAGTCATCTATAGCAACATGGTTCAGGATGTCTCTAATAAGTACAGTATGCGAGAACCTTGGGCGAGTCCTTAAAGGAACATGGTTATCTATAGCAACATGGTTCTTCCTTGTTAAGGCTACCAGCCTTCCATGAGTTTTAAAGGGCTAATGCCTTGAATGTGTTCTCCAATATGAACAACTTGGGCGAGTCCTTAAAGGTGAATGCCAAGATGAATGACAAGTACGTCTGGGCATGCAACAAGTCTTCGAGGCAAGAGTGACTGTGAGTTCGGATTTACATAGTTAAATGAAGCAATGACAATGGGCTTTGTAGGTGGTACAAAGATACTGATGGAAGGCTGGTAGCCTTAACACAAAAGAACTACTAAAAGAGTTGAGTGAAGGCAAGTTCACTAGTCAAACTCACTCAGAACATATGCATCCTATGTTAAGAACCTCAGGAGTGAGCTCCTACAGTGCAAACTTCTTATGGGTCAATGCCTATCCGTCTCAATCCTTACTCTGGCGGATGCTTTTGTGAGTGATACTTATTTTGAGCGACTGTGCCTTTTGACCATTCACATCAATGGAGTACTTATTTGGTATATGTAAATTACTTATATCAGCATATATGGACATACAAAAGAGGAGAAATTACACTAGATGATAGGTAGAATGAATAGCTTTATAGTATGATTATGGAATCAAATTATCAAAAATAGGTGCGATAAGGAAACAATAAATTGAGAATATATTATTTTAATTTATATTAGAATGGATCTAAGAGCTTTTAAATTTATACTAAGATTAATACAATTCATAATGTCATATATAACCCTTAATTTTAGCATAAATTCAAACAAAAATTAAACACAGTCTTATGTTAATTAATAATAGCGAAAAATAGATGACTAGGGAACGAGATGAGCATGTAAAAAGAAAATCTAATGATGATAATGATACAATGCATATCAATGGACCTATTGGATATGATGTTGGTTAAGTACTTATACATACATAATGATGGACATATGTGTATCGATGATCAATCTTGTGGACACAAATGTGATAATTATCAAGTTCATAACTTTGAAGTGGGGACATTATAAATAATGCATATGATGATATTGACACATAATTTAGTTCTACTGACTAATGAGAGTCTTGATCAATCTTATATAGGATATTGTGGAATTAGTCATGATTAAATCTTTTAATACTATTAATTAATTTATGAAAATTTTATTTTAAATTCAAATGCATCATTAAAATTTAATATTAATAACATTTTAAAATAAATTAATAATTATATATTTATATTTTTTGTTTCAATAAAATAAGCCTAATAATATGGATGTGATAAAATACTTAATTTAGATAAAAATTTATATTTTTGCATTATAGATTTTTTTTTATTAAATATTTTGTTGTGCACTTATGTTAGTTTTAAAAAATTAAAGTTCTAATATTAATATATATGTAATTAATTTTTTATTCAGCCATCCCAGCTTTAAATTTTATTTTCCTCATTATATGGAGGTCTATAAGAGCAGCATTCACTATTTGATGATTTGTTTTTATTTGGTCAAATATTAGGATTTAGGAGTACTGTAGTATCAATATCATGAAGAAGATGCTGCCAATGACCAATCTCGTGATCCACCAAGAATTGGCACATGGCTTGGATTTCTTTTTATTAACAATTAAATATTAGCAGGTACAGTTTTCATGTGTAATTAAACCAACAACGGAATGGTCATGGCGTTAATAGTAATATTAATTAAAATTCTATTGTTATTGAAGCATGCATGTTTTTTTGTTAAATTTTAAATAGTACTTTGCTATAAGACTACTGTTTAGCATATTTTATAATCGTAATTTTGAAAATATCAAATTTATAATTTTTTTTTTTAATAATTATAGATAAAAAATTGAACATCGCGTCATAAATGTTGTCTCCGGTCATCATAAACAAGATAGAAACACACACATTGCATACATAAGACTCGAATCCAAGACCTTTTAGTTGATAGTCTAAGCTCCCAATCAACATACCATGATGAGTTGTGTGGCACAGCACTGATATCAATATTGATGATTGACATCACCAACAATATAAATGTCTATAAGATGTTACGATAATATTGATGTCAGTCATCCCAAATAAAATTGATGCAGTCTATCATTTAAAGGGCAATGCCTGCAATTTTGAATAAATTTGATACACATCATAAATACCAACATAGATGTATGTTGATGTTAACAAGGTTCTTATCCCCTATCACTAATATGTCAATACCCATGTTTGAAATCATCCCCATTGCTTGCATTTTCCAATAATGTTCATCAATACATAGCATTAACATTTGATACTTGTGCTTTCTTTATTGGTAATAATACATATAGGTCTAATACCTGTAATACCTGTATCTGTTTAATTATCTTCTAGAATACTGTAATAGGACATACATAGGCTAGACTACTCTATAAATATAACTCTGTACTAATACAAAAGTATGAAGGGAATATATCTTTTCTTTAATCATCTTATCATGGTATCAGAGCGGGTTTTGTCTATCTAAAACCACTTTTTTCGCTCTTTCTTCTTTTTCTTGTTTCCGGTGATCTTCTCCGGTAAGTTTCTCCATCCTCAAGTATGGAAATCTCGTCATCCTCTCAGACTGATGAAATTCAAGAACTGCATCTTGAAGACAATCTCACCATCCTTGCCTCTCTCAAATTCGTGATCTCAAACATGAAGATTATTGTTCCGGTGCAGCTGTCATCAGAAAATTATCCTATTTGGAGATCATAGGTTCTGAAATTACTTACTGCAAACGGTTTTGCTTCTTTTCTCTCCCAATCTATATCCCATCCGGCTAAGCACAAGACTCGTCAAGATGGAAGCCAAGAACCCAATCAAAAATATCAAGAATGGGTCCTCGTTGATCAAAACCTGGCGGCTGCACTCTGTTCCACTGTTTCTCCGGCCATCCTCTCATATGTTATTCAGCTGACCTCTACATTTGCTATATGGCAGACCCTTGAAAGACGTCTACGCTCGTCAAATAGATCGCGCGTTATACAGCTCAAAATGAGCTGCATAACGTTCAAATGAAATCACAAACCATGACACAATATCTTCAGCAAATTAAGACCATCGTTGATAACATTAGCTCGGCCGGATCGGAGATCGATCAAGAAGATGTTCTATTGTATACGATGAATGGATTGCCACCGTCGTATAATGCCCTCAAGACAACCATTCGGGCAATGCAAACACCCATGGACATTGATACATTGTACTCGCTACAGATAACTGAAGAAATCAATCTTCAATCAGAATCTGCTCGTCAAACCTTCATCGGCGACTCGTCCACCGCTCTCTACTCCAACCGTGGCCGTGGTCGACGCGGACGTGCAAGATCCTCCACACAACAACCTCGGTATACCAACCAGAATATACCTCAATGCCAAATTTGCAGCAAGAAAGGCCATCTTGCACACAACTGTTGGCATAGATTAAACATCTCTGTTAATCCCCCTGACGCGGCGGCTACTCATACATCAACTAGAGCCATGGTGGCCACAACCGACGGTGACAACCCGGATTGGTATCTTGATTCGGGTGCTTCAGCACATCTCACAAACTCAGTTGATAATCTTTCACAAGTTCAGTCTTACAACGGTACAGACACCATTACCATAGGTGATGGCAGATCTTTACCTATTGCTCACTCCGGCAATGGTATTCTACCAACACCATATTGTAAGCTACAACTCAAGAATTTACTTCATGTTCCGCATTTATCGCATAATCTCCTTTCTATTTCTAACTTAACACAAGATAACAATGTTTCTGTAAACTTTAATCCATCTGGTTTTGCCATTAAGGATATGAAGACAAACAGGACACTGCTATCAGGTCCAAATCACAAAGGTCTCTACCCAGTTCGCTCGGCCAACAGGATTAGCTCTGGCAACATGGCGTTAACAGCAAGATCCAATGCCGCTACTCTTTGGCACCAAAGATTGGGACATCCTCATTCCAGAATAGTTAAAGCTGTGTCTGCTTATGATAAAAATCTTCATATACCTAATACATCATTTTTTTGTTCAGATTGTACGACCTCAAAAGGTCATAGGTTATCTTTTCCAAATAAAACTCATCGTGCATCTGTACCTCTCGCTATAGTGCATACTGATGTTTGGGGTCCTGCCCCAGTTTCATCGCATCAAGGTTTTCTGTATTACGTCGTTTTTATTGATGACTTTTCTCGGTTCTCCTGGGTTTTTCCTATGCAACACAAGTTCAAAGTTTTTGAGATTTTTCGGCAATTTAAAATTTTTGTTGAAAAACAAACCCAATTTCAAATAAAATGTTTACGCTCAGATGGTGGTACAGAGTATTTAAATAACAATTTTAGAAAATTTTTAGATCACTATGGTATTGCTCATCAAACCTCCTGTCCATACACCCCCGAACAGAATGAACTAGCAGAGCGTAAGCACAGACATCTCCTCGAAACAACTCGTACATTGATCACCACTGCCTCACTTCCTCAAGATTTCTGGCCAGATGCGGTGCTAACGGCGTCCTTCATCATCAACCGGTTACCTACGGTCGCTACGAATTTCAGGTCACCTCTTTCCATTTTATTTCAAAAACAACCTGATTATAAATTTCTTAAGGTCTTTGGATGTGCATGATATCCGTGGATTCCACCAAATCAGCACAACAAACTGCAACCAAGGTCCCACAGCTGCGTGTTTCTTGGCTACTCGCACATATCTAAAGGCTACAAGTGCCTAGACATTAACACGAACAAAGTTGTTATATCTAGGCACGTGATCTTTGATGAACTTACATTCCCGTTCAAACAAGATATCATCACACAAGGTAGCTAATATTCCCTCTTATAAATAGAATGAATGAGCAATATACTAATGGTATTTATTAGTAGTATTTTCGATGCTTCAAGGCTCTTATTTTCACGTTGGAAGCCATCAATCATGGGTCCTTAGCTTAGAAATGGATAGCTCCTTTTCTTAAAGTCCTCTAAAACCTTTGAAGAGGTAGCTCTTTGTAACAACATTAATTCTGAAAATGGAAAACCTTCTTGGGACATTGAGGCATTGCACTTGAGAGCATAACAGTGTTAATAAGGAACTTTTATTCTATCCAATGAACGTACGCAGAGGAAGGTTCGGTTTTAGGCAAAAAAACGCTTGTACCGAGTTTTTCGCCTAAAACCGAACCTTCCTCTGCGTATGTTCACTGGATAGAATAAAAGTTCGTTAATAAGCGTCAAAAAGTTGTGCAACGACCCAGGTGCTCTCAAGTTTTTCAAAAAGTAATTCAACGCAATATGCAGACATTATGATGCACAAATGTTGTGATGTTGAGCACTAAAAAGTATTATTTATGTTGCGTCCTGGACTACTCACAGTGGTAGAGAAATATGACATTTAACGTCTTAACTTTGTACGAAGATCCAGCACTCAAGCATATTCAAAGAGGGTGTAGTGTTCATAAGAGACACCAGAGTTTTTACGTGAAAACCCCTCAAAAGGGGGAAAAATTACGGGCCTTGCCTAGTATGAATGAACTCACTAGTATTTGCAGTTGATTATAAATGAGGCCCTTCCTTAGGAGAAGGCCTTGACTTGATGCCACAAATGTACATCATATAGAGCGCATTACATGGTGGGAGTTACAATAATTAACATAGGCAAGTTTGTTTGGTCAGTATGATCGTAATTGATAGGATAGAGATATGAAATAACGTAATAGGCAACGAAAGTCGGAAGGACCATAGTCGGCAGGAGATACGGGTCAGAAAGACTATTGTCTGGCAATGGAGGTCGGAATGACCGTAGTCGGCAGAAGACTAGGGTCAAAAAGATCATTGTCTAGGGGTAGAGGCCGAAAGGACCATAATTGGAAGGAGACAGAGGTCAGAAAGATCGTTATCTGGCGATGAACGTCGAAAAGACCGCAGTTAGTAGAAGAGCGGGATAAGAAATACCATTGTCTAGCGATGGAGGTCGGATGACCGTAGTCAGAAGGAGATCGGAGGTAGAAAGAACGTTGTTTGGTGATGGAGGTCGGAAAGACCGTAGTAGGCGACAGAGGTTAGAAGGACCGTAATGGCAGAAGACCGAGGTCAAAAAGACTGTTGTCTGGTGATTGAGGTCGAAAATATTGTAGTCAGTAAGAGATTAGGGCAAGAAAGACCTTAGTAGGAAGGAGGTTCTCTGATAGAACTCTAGGCATCAGGTGGTGGTTCGTAAAAGTCTGGGCCTCAAGTGTAATATCAGTTTTTGCTCCAGGTTCGTCTGGACGAAGTTGGATCGTCCAGGACGATCGGTACAGGTTGTGCAGAGAAAATCATGTTTGGCTGTAGGGTTCGTCTGTACGAAATTTGGATCGTCTGGACGAAATCAAGTCAGTGAGCCCTTCGCCGGGGACGATATTGGATTTTCGTCTGGACGAAATTCTTTTCTTCATGGATCGTCTGGTACGAAGCTCGATCGTCCAGGACGATCAGTTTGGATATATATAGAAATGAGATATTTTGAAGAGAGAGAAAAAGCTGAGGAGAGAGAAAAACGAAGGAAAAAGTGGAAAAGTGGATTTTCGGGCGACGCCGAGCTGTTTTCGTCCGAAGAGACTGTTGAGGAAATTGCTGTGCGCAAGGTAAGGCACAATCCGACTTTCTCAATTTTCAGAACCGTCACTTTTGGCGGTATTATCTGTCCGGAATTAAGTTTCGTTTGTGATTTTCGTCCGTAATTTCCGACTGGTTTAGTTTTTACCGTACAACTTTCTGTATTTTGTTGAAGTGCCGAGTGTGCACATTTTAGTTATTTTCTGAAGATTTTCGTCCGGGTATTTTTGATTCGACTGTGTTTTTAGTCGACTGGATTTTTCTGTGAACTTGGAAATTCTCTGTGCAGTAGAATAAATGTTCTGAAATGTTGATATCTATATTCTGTGCGAATTTGATAAATTGTTATTTTCAGGAAAATTGTGTAAATTCTGTATACTGCCGTTGTGCTGCCCGATTTTTTTTGAGTAATTTCTGATTCGTTCGGATTTTCTCTGAATTGATATGCTATCTGTATATGCTATGAAAAGGGAGTTATAAGGGGCCTGGATCCTATGAGATTCAGTTAGTGAAACGGGATATCTGAAATGAGCTCAATCTGAAATTTTGATATTTGTTCTGTTCCGGATCCGAGGAAACAATCTGTTTAGGTGCTATATGCACTATATATGTATTCTGGTGCTGGAAGCACATCTGATCTGTTCTGGTGCTATAAGCACATTGGTTCTGGTGCCAGGGGCACACTTAGCTATTAATTACTCAGCTATTATTCTGGTGCCGGGGGCACATTTAGCTATTAATTAAATATCTGATATCTGATATATGCTGAGTTTGTTCTGTTCTGATATGATCTGTACGATTCTGATTCTGTTATTTAATATGTCTGATCTGTTCTGTTTTGGATTCGATACGACCTCTGTTTCCGTACAGTTCCGTTTGATTGATATCTGTCCGATTCTGTTCTGATTTTGTACGGATTTGTCTGACGTGTTGGTTTTGAGTTTCTGAGGATTTTGATTGGAGGTTTGTTGCTTTACTGAGCTGTTGAGCTCACCCTTGCTTTCTGGTGGTTTTCAGGTTCTGGGAAAGGCAAGGAAGTCCAGGATTAGTTCAGAGTCTGATCAGTTTAGGTATTGTTTTGTACCTTTTGATTTTTGTACAGTCATGGCTTTTCTGTTCTGTCTTTCTTTCTGTTGGAAGCCATGTACTGTTCTGTAGATGATTATTTTGAGGAAATGAAATCAGATAGATGTTTTGTTCCGCTGCATTTGATGTTTTTAGTAGCTCTGTGTTTGTTAGTCTGTTTGAATTAATTATTTGGAAGATTCAGTTCCGAACCAAATTCCAAAGCTAGATCCTGGTTAGTGCATGCTCCGTCGCGATCCGGCGCGGGCGGGATCCGTCTCGTCTCGGGTCGGGTCGTGACAAGCTTTTTTGGTATCAGAGCAATGGTTTTGGAATTTGAGAATTTTGTGAAACAGAGCTATAGGAAGTGATCAGTAAGTCTGTCTGGGGGGTAGTTTTGATTTGTTCGGCTTTTTATTGTGTTGTTTTTGTGATAGTTTTCCGGATTTTTCTGGATTTTCTGTATGGATCAGCCAGACCCAGACATGACAGATGGTCAGAGTGCCGATCAGGCAGCACCAGTGGGGAGTACAGCCCCAGTGGTCGGTGCTGATACGCTTTCACAGTTTGCTTCGCTTGTTGCTCAGATGATGAGCGAGACTCAGAGTAGAGCTTCTACTATCAGATCTGATGATTTGGACAGACATTTGCAGTTATTTCTGAGGTTGAAACCTCCGAGGTTTGAGGGCGCTGTTGAGCCCAGAGCTGCTGAGGAGTGGCTGAGGCGAGTGGAGAAGACCTTTGACGGGATGCAGTGTCCGTCAGACAGGAAGGTACCGTTAGCAGTTTTTCTGTTAGACGGAGAGGCTGAGCACTGGTGGGACGGCCAGCAGGCAGCCAGATTTCAGGGCAGACTGAACTCTTTGATTACTTGGGAAGAGTTCACTGAAGTATTCAGAGATTGGTTTGTTCCCCTTCTGCACGACAGCAGATGCAGGAGAACTTTCTGAGGCTTGTTCAGGGGAGCAAGACGGTGATGCAGTACGAGGCTGAGTTTACTGCATTGGCCAGGTACGCTCCGCAGCTGGTTAGCACTTCTGCTGAGAGGTGTTACAGATTTCTGAGGGGATTGCGAGATACCTTGAGGCAGCCCCTGATACCATTCCGGATCACCGATTTCTCTGAGCTTGTGGAACGAGCTCGTCTGATAGAGAACGACCTGTTGGCTACTCAGCAGCGGTGGACTGCGAGTAGGAAGAGATTTGGAGGAGAGGCATCTGGCAGTGGTTCCTCTGGGAAGAGGAGATTCGTTTCTGGATCTGGATCTGGAGACTCCAGGAGGAGCGGAGGGTCGTCTGGTACTGTTACCAGTACGACGAGTTCTGGATCTGTCAGTTCGGCACCTGTGTGCCAGAACTGTGGACGGCGACACTTTGGCCAGTGCTACAGGATGGCTGGTCTGTGCTTCCGATGTGGTCAGTCAGGACATCGGATTGCGGAGTGTCCACAGATGGGATTTGATCAGCGATCTGAGGGCTTCGTCAGACCTGTTGGTTCAGCAGCAGGAAGACCGAGGACTGTTCCTCCACGCCCTGAGGGATTTGCTGGTAGAGGTGGTGGTTCTAGTTCTGCACCACGGAGACCACCTACTGTTCAGAGGGAGCAGAGTAGTTCTGTTGCTTCAGCTCCTGTTCCAGTTCAGCCCCGAGTTTACAGTTTGAGTCAGCAGGAGGCTCGAGATGCTCCCGATGTTGTGACAGGTACGGTTTATATTTCTGATCAGCCCTGTCGTGTTTTGTTTGACTCCGGAGCGAGTCATTCTTTTCTGTCCGAGCACTGTTTTGAGGCTTTACGTTTGGATTCTCTTTTACTTCCGGTTTCTTTGTCTGTGATTTTACCGGCTGGGAATCCTTTGATTGCTCGACAGTTTTGTTTGTGTGAGATTGAGATTTCTGGCAAGAAGTGGAAATCGAGTTTGATTCGATTGCCGATTTCTTCATATGATGTGATTCTGGGCATGGATTGGCTGAGTCAGTATGAAGCCCAGATAGACTGTCTGAAGAAGCAAGTGAGTTTGCTTATGGCTGGAGAGAGAGTTGTATTTCAGGGATTACGAGGTGTTCTCTCCAGTCTGGTTTCTGTGTTGGAGGTGAGCAGGATGTGGAAGAAGGGATGTCCGGTATTTTTAGCTTCGGTGCGGGATCTGAACCTAGAGGTTGGTTCTGTTTCTGAGATCCCTGTGGTACGGGAGTTTGCTGATGTTTTTCCTGAGGAGTTGGTTGGTTTACCTCCGGATAGAGATGTGGAGTTCTCTATCGATGTTTTTCCGGATACAGCTCCTATATCAAAAGCTCCGTACAGGATGGCACCGAAAGAACTTTCTGAGTTGAAAGTTCAGCTTCAGGAGTTGGTTGACAGAGGGTTTGTACGCCCTAGTGTTTCACCCTGGGGAGCACCTGTTCTGTTTGTGAAGAAGAAGGACGGTACACTCCGTATGTGTATCGATTACAGAGATTTGAACAAGGTCACGATCAAGAACAAGTATCCTTTGCCTCGGATTGACGACTTGTTTGATCAGCTTTCCGGATCTTCGGTATTTTCGAAGATTGATTTGCGATCCGGATACTATCAGGTGAAGGTGAAGGAAGCTGATGTGGTGAAGACAGCTTTCAGTACTCGGTACGGGCACTACGAGTTTTTGGTTATGCCTTTTGGGGTAACCAACGCGCCTGCTATTTTCATGGATCTGATGAACCGAGTATTCAGAGAGTATTTGGATCAGTTTGTGATCGTCTTCATTGACGATATTCTGGTATATTCTGCATCTGAAGATGATCATGCCAGACATTTGAGGATTGTGTTGGAGACTTTGAGGAGGCATCAGCTGTATGCCAAGTTCTCCAAGTGTGAGTTCTGGTTGAAGAGCATTTCTTTTCTGGGGCATGTGATTAGCGGAGAAGGCGTTTCTGTAGATCCCCAGAAGATTCAGGCAGTTGCAGATTGGCCAAGGCCGACTACGGTATTTGAGGTACGTAGTTTCTTAGGCATGGCCGGGTATTATAGGAAATTTGTGAAAGGATTTTCACAGATTTCGACGTCTCTGACGAGACTGACTCAGAAGTCAGTTCCTTTTGTTTGGACACCGGAGTGTGAAGCTAGTTTTCAGAGATTGAAGGATTGTTTGACTTCAGCTCCAGTGTTAGCACTTCCGTCAGGAACGGAAGGTTTTCAGGTATTCAGTGATGCTTCACTGAAAGGACTGGGATGTGTCCTGATGCAGCATGGTCAGGTAATTGCTTATGCTTCGAGACAGTTGAAACCACATGAGAAGAATTACCCGACGCATGATTTGGAGTTAGCTGCAGTAGTTTTTGCTTTGAAGATTTGGCGTCATTACCTGTATGGCGTCAGCTGTGAGATTTTCACTGATCATAAGAGTCTGAAGTACATTTTTACTCAGAAGGATCTGAATCTGAGACAGAGGAGATGGCTCGAGTTGATCAAGGACTACGATTTGACTATTCAGTATCAGCCTGGGAAGGCTAATGTGGTAGCAGATGCTTTGAGCAGAAAGTCTTCTGGATTATCAGGTATTCAGCTTACCTGTGATGACTTTCTGATCCGTGATATGGAACAATTGCAGTTAGAGGTGATTTCCTCCAGTAGTTTGGAGTTGGCTCAGATGACCATTCAGTCTTCTTTGGAGACAAGGATTCAAGAAGCCCAGAAGTCAGATTCTGATTATTCGAAGTTGATTGCACAGATTGGATCTGGTAAGACTCCTGAACTTCGAATTTCTGATTCTGGTGCTATTTTCTGTAAGAACAGGTTGTGGGTACCTGTGTTTGGAGATTTGAGGCGGGAGATTCTGTATGAATCTCATCATTCAGGCTACACTGTTCATCCAGGCAGTGGTAAGATGTACGCTGATATGAAACTTTTATTCTGGTGGCCTGGGATGAAAAAGGATGTGGCGGAGTTTGTGTCGAGATGCGAAGCCTGTCAGTTGGTGAAGGCAGAGCATCAGCGACCAGGTGGATTGTTGCAGTCGTTGCCTATCCCTGAGTGGAAATGGGAGGAGGTAACGATGGACTTTGCGATGGGTTTTCCTCGATCACGACAAGGACATGATGCCATTTGGGTGGTTGTAGATCGATTGACAAAGTCAGCCCATTTTCTTCCGATCAGACAGACGGATTCAGTTGAACGCTTGGCACAGATTTATGTGAAGGAAATAGTCAGATTACACGGTGTGCCTCGTGTGATCGTATCTGATCGAGATGGACGTTTTACTTCCAGACTTTGGAAAGGCATTCAGCAAGGCTTGGGTACGAAACTACATTTCAGTACAGCCTTTCATCCTCAGACCGATGGACAGTCTGAGAGAACCATTCAGGTACTGGAAGACCTGTTGAGACTTTGTGTTCTGGACTTTAGCGGAAGCTGGGAAGATCATATTCCGCTGATTGAGTTTGCTTATAACAACAGTTTCCAGTCCAGTATCGGTATGGCACCGTACGAGGCTTTGTATGGCAGGAAGTGCCGTACTCCTTTGACTTTGACGGAGGTTGGAGATAGACAGGCTTTGGGAGCCACTTTTGCTGATGAGACTGCTCAGAAGGTCAGTTTGATAAGAGAAAGATTGAAAGCTGCTCAAGATCGTCAGCAGAAGTATTACAATCAGAAGCACAGGTTTGTTGAGTTTCAGGTTGGTGACTTTGTGTATGTCAAAGTCAGCCCGATGAAGGGTGTGAGCAGATTTGGTCAGGTAAGTAAGCTTAGTCCAAGGTATGTTGGACCTTTTGAAGTTTTGGAAAGAATTGGAAAAGCTGCTTACAAGTTATTACTTTCTGACTCTATGCCTGATGTGCATAACGTGTTTCACGTATCCACTCTGAGGAAGTGGGTATCCGACTCTGGGAAGAAGGTATCTGCTGAAGAGGTTGAGATTCAGGAGAATCTGGTGTACAAGGAAGAGCCAGAGTTGATTTTGGCGTACGACGTCCGAAAGCTAAGAAGTAAACAGATTCCAATGGTTAAAGTCCAGTGGAAGCACCGTACTGCACGGGAAGACACTTGGGAGAAGGAGTCTGACATGAGACGGTTGTACCCTTACTTGTTTTGACTGAGTTTGGACTGGATAATGTCGAGGACGACATTTTTCTAAGTTGGGGAGATTGTAATATCAGTTTTTGCTCCAGGTTCGTCTGGACGAAGTTGGATCGTCCAGGACGATCGGTACAGGTTGTGCAGAGAAAATCATGTTTGGCTGTAGGGTTCGTCTGTACGAAATTTGGATCGTCTGGACGAAATCAAGTCAGTGAGCCCTTCGCCGGGGACGATATTGGATTTTCGTCTGGACGAAATTCTTTTCTTCATGGATCGTCTGGTACGAAGCTCGATCGTCCAGGACGATCAGTTTGGATATATATAGAAATGAGATATTTTGAAGAGAGAGAAAAAGCTGAGGAGAGAGAAAAACGAAGGAAAAAGTGGAAAAGTGGATTTTCGGGCGACGCCGAGCTGTTTTCGTCCGAAGAGACTGTTGAGGAAATTGCTGTGCGCAAGGTAAGGCACAATCCGACTTTCTCAATTTTCAGAACCGTCACTTTTGGCGGTATTATCTGTCCGGAATTAAGTTTCGTTTGTGATTTTCGTCCGTAATTTCCGACTGGTTTAGTTTTTACCGTACAACTTTCTGTATTTTGTTGAAGTGCCGAGTGTGCACATTTTAGTTATTTTCTGAAGATTTTCGTCCGGGTATTTTTGATTCGACTGTGTTTTTAGTCGACTGGATTTTTCTGTGAACTTGGAAATTCTCTGTGCAGTAGAATAAATGTTCTGAAATGTTGATATCTATATTCTGTGCGAATTTGATAAATTGTTATTTTCAGGAAAATTGTGTAAATTCTGTATACTGCCGTTGTGCTGCCCGATTTTTTTTGAGTAATTTCTGATTCGTTCGGATTTTCTCTGAATTGATATGCTATCTGTATATGCTATGAAAAGGGAGTTATAAGGGGCCTGGATCCTATGAGATTCAGTTAGTGAAACGGGATATCTGAAATGAGCTCAATCTGAAATTTTGATATTTGTTCTGTTCCGGATCCGAGGAAACAATCTGTTTAGGTGCTATATGCACTATATATGTATTCTGGTGCTGGAAGCACATCTGATCTGTTCTGGTGCTATAAGCACATTGGTTCTGGTGCCAGGGGCACACTTAGCTATTAATTACTCAGCTATTATTCTGGTGCCGGGGGCACATTTAGCTATTAATTAAATATCTGATATCTGATATATGCTGAGTTTGTTCTGTTCTGATATGATCTGTACGATTCTGATTCTGTTATTTAATATGTCTGATCTGTTCTGTTTTGGATTCGATACGACCTCTGTTTCCGTACAGTTCCGTTTGATTGATATCTGTCCGATTCTGTTCTGATTTTGTACGGATTTGTCTGACGTGTTGGTTTTGAGTTTCTGAGGATTTTGATTGGAGGTTTGTTGCTTTACTGAGCTGTTGAGCTCACCCTTGCTTTCTGGTGGTTTTCAGGTTCTGGGAAAGGCAAGGAAGTCCAGGATTAGTTCAGAGTCTGATCAGTTTAGGTATTGTTTTGTACCTTTTGATTTTTGTACAGTCATGGCTTTTCTGTTCTGTCTTTCTTTCTGTTGGAAGCCATGTACTGTTCTGTAGATGATTATTTTGAGGAAATGAAATCAGATAGATGTTTTGTTCCGCTGCATTTGATGTTTTTA
Organism: Dendrobium huoshanense; assembly: GCA_016618105.1. Taxonomy (NCBI): domain Eukaryota; kingdom Viridiplantae; phylum Streptophyta; class Magnoliopsida; order Asparagales; family Orchidaceae; genus Dendrobium; species Dendrobium huoshanense. The sequence continues at coordinate 14,292,980 of CM028343.1, read as the reverse complement.
GTAGCTCTGTGTTTGTTAGTCTGTTTGAATTAATTATTTGGAAGATTCAGTTCCGAACCAAATTCCAAAGCTAGATCCTGGTTAGTGCATGCTCCGTCGCGATCCGGCGCGGGCGGGATCCGTCTCGTCTCGGGTCGGGTCGTGACATCAAGTGTTGGTCTGGCAGAAGTCTGAGCCTTAGGTGGTGGTCTGGAAGAAGTTTGAGGCTCAGGTGGTGGTCCAAAAAAGCTCCGGGCACCAGGTGATGGTCCGACAGAACTCCAGGCGTCAAGTGGTGGTTCGGTAAAACTTTGGGAGTTAGGTGGTGGTCCGGCATAACTCCGGGTCTCAGGTGGATGTCCGACGGAACTTCGGGCCTCAGGTGATGGTCCGACAGAACTCCGGGCGGTGGCCGAGGAGCTAGGAGGCAAGAGCAATCTTCGATCTTTCTCTTGCTCGCTTGTTTGGAGCCCCCTTTTTAAGAGAGAGGATGGATCTATATATAAATTTTCTAGAATGACATGACCCGTAAATAGGATGAAGATCAAGGGTAAATGGTGAGTGGTTTGGATGGACGACCGATGTTGAATCCCTTGATCGTGGACCGTTTCTAAGACATTTGAAGGTCTTAATGATGTCAGAATTCCATGATCTTGGGCTCGTTGATTTTTCTCGTTGAGCCGCTCGATTCGATTATAAGCAAGTCATGTTTGGAAACCATTTGGTTATCCAAATTGTGGTTTAAACCTTCCAATAGCACTTCAGGTCCTTGATTTGGACCCATTTGGACTCGGATTGACTCTAATTTGGTGTCGTTGGGTTTGTAATTCCAAGACGTTCAGTTCAACTATAAGTTTGCTGAAATCGGAGTTCAGTTGTTCCTAACTTTAATTTTGAAAGTTTCCAACTTAATTTTGCCTCGAGATTCATGCCGATTAAGATAATTTTTCAAGAATGTATCGATTTATATTAGATCAAGTCTGCTGAATCCATATCAATAAGCAAATTAGAATAAAGTAGAATGACTCGATTTGCCCATTCCTCATCTGTAATTTTAACTGGATTTGTATGATTTCCTGTCATCGGGGTTTGTGCTAATTGAATTTTTGTTGTGTTATAAAAAAAAAAACTTGAAATTTTCAAATTTAAAAATTAAACGTACTAATTAGTAATGACTAAGATTTCATTTCATTTCTTTAATTTACATTCAATCCGAACAACTGTACGAAGCAAATGAAATCAAAATTTGAAGCAAAATCACAAGCGCCGGGCAATTCTTGCATCTCCTGCTGCCATAAATGTTAACTGCAGAAGTGTCTGCCCCACTGTGTCGTGAACCGTGCGGCCACAATTCCCATCTTCTGAAACCTACCAATCTAATTTTCCTTGGCCTCACCTTTTTACCCTTCTACCGACAAATTAGAAAAAATAAATCACCAGCGGCTTAATAGAGATTTTTTTTGTAACAAAACATTTCAATAAATCGAATTTCTATTTACACACTTTTAACAAATTTGGGCTGAAAGATCAGAAATCAATGAAAGGAGAGAGATTCAATGATGACCCCACATCTCTGCAGTAAGATGCAAAGCGATTAAATACGTGCAGCTAGCGGCCACGAATCTATTTAGTTTATGGCTTTGGCCCTAAAATTTCAACACGGAAATTAAAAAAAGAAAAGAAAAAAGATGCAAGTTAAGTGCAATAAATTAAATAAAGGAGGCCACTGTTTTCCTACAAAGCAAGGTCTGTAACATTTAAATTGGAAATCACATTCGGGCACACAGTCCACCATTCCAACATCGCTCACCAAAACAAAAAATGAAGAAAAATCACCATTTTAAGTTTCTGTTTCTGGCCGTACTCTTTTTCCTTTCTTCTCCGGCCATCTCCAGCTCGGAGAAAACCAGCCGGAAGACATACATCGTCTGCGTCGATGGCGAGGCCAAACCATCGGTCTTTCCTACCCACGCCCACTGGTACGAAACCGCTGTGGCTGCCGCGGAAGCCGACTCTTTCGAGGGAGACACTGGTTGGACCTCCGGTGGCCCCCTCATCCACACATACTCCTCCATATTCCACGGTTTTTCAGCTAGGATGACACCGTCCGCAGCAGCAGCCCTCTCGGTAGCAGCCGGCGTCCTCGCAATTCTTCCAGAGCAAGTTCGCCACCTGGACACTACCCGTTCGCCGCAGTTCCTCGGTCTCAAATCATCCGACAGCTCTGGCCTCCTCGCTGAAACTGACTTCGGTTCCGACCTTGTCATCGGCGTAATCGACACCGGAATCTGGCCGGAGCGCCGCAGCTTCTCCGACCGCGGCCTCGGCTCCATCCCTGCCAAGTGGCGCGGAACCTGCGTTGCCGGGACCGGCTTCCTCACCACAGCCTGTAATCGCAAGCTCATCGGCGCAAGGTACTTCTCCGGCGGCTACGAGGCCACCAGTGGTCGAATGAACGAGACTGCAGAGCTCCGCTCTGCACGCGACACCGACGGCCATGGAACTCATACCGCCTCCATCGCCGCTGGCAGGTACGTTTACCCGGCGTCCACACTTGGTTACGCCCGTGGCGTTGCCGCTGGGATGGCGCCCAAAGCACGTCTCGCCGTTTATAAAGTCTGTTGGGCCGCTGGTTGCTTTGATTCTGACATCCTCGCCGCCTTTGACGCGGCCGTCGCTGACGGCGTCAATGTCATCTCCCTTAGCGTTGGCGGCGTTGTCGTACCTTACTACCTTGACGCCATCGCCGTTGGCTCCTTCGCTGCGGTGGAGGCTGGGATATTCGTCTCCGCCTCTGCAGGAAACGGCGGCCCTGGAGGACTCACGGTCACTAACGTCGCTCCCTGGGTGACCACCGTCGGAGCGGGATCCATGGATAGATCCTTCCCCGCTGACGTTCGCCTCGGAAACGGACGCGTCCTCCCAGGTGTCAGCGTGTATGGCGGGCCGCCACTCAGAAAAGACTTGCTGTATCCCCTAATTTACGCCGGCAGCCCTGGAGAAGCCTCTGGCGGCGGCGGTGAAGGATACTCTGCCTCCCTCTGCCTCGAGGGATCCCTAAGCCCTAGTACTGTTAAAGGCAAGATCGTCGTTTGCGACCGCGGCGTCAACTCTCGGGCGGCAAAGGGAGAAGTAGTTCGGAAAGCCGGCGGCGCTGGCATGATACTCGCCAACGGCGTCTTCGACGGAGAGGGCCTTGTCGCCGACTGTCACGTCCTTCCGGGTACTGCCGTTGGCGCCAGCGCCGGGGACGAAATTCGAAAATACATTGCATCAGCCGCCACCCCCACCGGCACTATTCTATTCCGCGGCACGCGCCTCGGCGTCCGCCCGGCTCCTGTAGTCGCATCCTTCTCCGCGCGTGGCCCCAGCCCTCAGTCCCCAGAGATCCTAAAGCCGGACGTTATCGCCCCGGGCCTGAACATCCTCGCGGCGTGGCCGGACGGCATTGGTCCCGCCGGGATCGAATCGGACCATCGCCAAACGGAGTTCAACATCCTTTCAGGAACATCGATGGCGTGCCCCCACGTCTCTGGCCTCGCGGCGCTGTTGAAGGCAGCGCATCCGGATTGGTCACCTGCGGCTATCCGGTCAGCATTGATGACCACCGCTTACAACAAAGACAATGAGGGGAAACCGATGCTAGATGAGGCAACCGGAAACGTTTCCGGCGTCTTCGATGCAGGAACCGGCCATGTTGATCCTCGGCGCGCGATGGATCCGGGACTTATCTACGACATTGCCCCAATGGATTACATCAATTTCCTGTGCAATTTAAACTACACATCAGAAAATATAAAGTCCATCACAAGAAGAGGGGCGGATTGCACGGGGGCGAAGAGGGCTGGGCACGCTGGGAATCTGAACTACCCGTCGTTCTCGGCATTGTTCGCTGGGGTTGCAGGCAATGGTAAAACGAGACAGTCAACGCATTTCCTGAGGACAGTGACGAACGTCGGGAGAGGCGCGGCAGTATACCGTGCGGAGGTTTCGGCGCCGGCGGGGAGCAAGGTGGAGGTGGAGCCGTTGGAATTGAGATTCCGGCGGACGGGACAGAAACTGAGCTTTCTGCTTAGAGTGGAGCTGGAGGCGGCGGAGGGGGAGGGAGGAAGGTTGCCGGCAGGGAGCTCCGCCGTGAGGGGCGGCGAAATCGTGTGGAAGGATGGTCAGCACAGCGTTAGGAGTCCTATTGTTGTTACGATCCAGGCTTCCCTTTGACGGTCGCTGTGACAGCATTTACAATTTCCTTTAACGCTTTTTCTTTTAAATCTTTTCTAATGTTTTTCAAAGTGCTGAAAACAAGCAGAGTGACGTTGTGAGTTTGTTTTAAAGCGAAAAGATGTACATTTCGATAACGGGTTTGTAAGTGCTGTGGTGGGGTATAAATAGATGTTATCGTCGTTTTTCCTACTGAGATGGGCTTTTTCTGATGGGTATTTAGTTATAAAACTATATAATGTATTTCATTAATTGTTGAATAATTTGTTGCTTTTTCTTAAATTTTTTGTATAAGAAGGATGTATTATTTTTATAGTCTTGAGTTGGTAAAAAAAATTTGGATGAGAAGATTTTGAGAGTCTAATGTAAGAGTTAATTGATTATCCATAACAAATTTCACCTTGATTTATTGATTGCAAGTTTTGACCTTCAATTAAGAGATTATGGATTCGAGTCTTATGTTTGTGATGTGTGTGGGAGTTTACCTTAAGTAGCTTAAGGCTTTGTTTGGGACGACTTCTTTATTGCTTTCTAAAACGGAGTTTTAGTACAAAAATAAAAAAATTTGTTCTAAAATTTTGTTTTAGAAAACAGTAAAAAAGCCGTCTTTTGATTATTGAAGCAGGGAGAAATAATTGAAGAAAGTGATACTAATAACTCATAAGAGCAAAACAAAAAAAAATTGTGTTCCAAAAATGTTTTTTATATATTCTTTTTTTTCTAAGCTATTCTATATATGATATACCAATAGAAATTTTTAGAAAATATTAAAAACTAGGTACAACATAGGTATAATACTCCTAAGGTAGGTAATTATTAAGATACACCACATCATACTCCCCTTATTCGAAGAATTTGTGGGCATGGGCTAACAACGGGATCATGCGCATCAAGGTTGCTGAAGGAATTTGGTCGCGGATAGGTCGTGGGTTGTGAACGCGGAAGTGGGGGCATGGATTGCGTGCAGCGAAGGCGTGGGTTGTGCGGGCCAGCGGTCACGCCGGGCATTGAACGAAGGCGTGACACGATCGCTTGAGTGTGGGAGAGAGCTGGAGTCATGCAAACGGGTCGTAGGCTGGAGCATGTGTAGATACGGGATGGGCTGGTCACGAGAGCTACAAGATATGCTTGAAGGTGCGTGTTAATAATGACATGAGCATGGGCGGCAAAAAAGCAAGCAGGCTCGCACATGGGTGCGAGCATGATCAGTTCGAGGCGGTGACATGGGATTATGTGTGGGTGGATGTGATTGCGCCGTGTGTATGAGAGACACATGAGGAGTCGAGGAAGTCACATGAATCTGAGTCGCGGGTAGATGGAGGGGTGCTTGCAGCAGCTGGGTTATGCGAAGAGAGTTGCATCATGCTCGACAGAGAGGATGAGGTTGGTCCCATGCAGGTGTGAGGAGTCGAGGAATGGGGAACTGTTGCTAGGCTTGTAGAGAACATGAGGCGTGTCGAAGTGGGAAGATTGAAGTCTGATGGGAAGGTGATGCTGTTGTGGTTTCATAGATGACAGATTTGTTGGGATTTAAGGAGGGCGACCACTTGAGTTGGAGATGAAAGCTATCCGATTGTATGATTGCCATCGGTGAAGTTGTATTTGTCGATATGGTTATAAGTTGGTGAAGGTCGAATAATCAGTATGGTTTACCAGCTAGTTGAGGTCAATTCGTCTGTATGATTGCTGTTTGCTGGAGATCGCTTGTGACACTCGCTTGCACTACCTTCATCCTTCATCCTTGGTCTCTTCGAAGTTCTAGCTCTGATACCAAGTGATATGGGGAGAAATCATTGAAAAATGTGATACCAATAGCTCATAAGTCCAAAACAACAAAAATCGTATTCCAAAAATATATTTCATATATTACTTTCTTCCTAAGCTATTTTATATACAATATGCCAATAGAAATCTCTATAAATAATACCCCTAAAGTAGACAATTACTAAGATGCACTGCATCAAATATTCATATATATTAAAGTAAATTTAAGGAGTTTTAAAGCTCAACTCATGATGATGATGCCCTAATCCAAATATCTCACATTTTCATTAGAAGCCCATGTACTATTTTATTTATATTTTTTATATAAATTCTAAGGTTTTATGCTTCTCTGTGATACTTTATAAAATTAGAATTGGTTTAATGTTTTCAAGTTAGTCCATTAATTAGCTCAAAGAGAAGCAACTCCAACCCAATTGGTGGGTTGATTGTGTTACCTTCCCACTCGTATTTGGTCAACCAAAGAGCTAAAACTAGATGAGTTCTTAGTGGTGAGGATAATTTTTACATTTTTTAGTTAAAAATCAATGGCAGAAGAAATCTCAACTACATAAAAGAAATAACCACCCTTGATGATCCCTGCCGCTAATATTGTTATCAATGACTTTGAAGGACTTTTGAACTTCAACCAAACTATCAATACCATATTTTCTCTTATTTGATTGGTAGGTAACACTTTGTTGTCTTTCAAATTATTTTTGTTGCCTCTGTTTTTTAATGAAAAGAGAAAGAATATCTTTTTCTTAATTACCCAAAAATTCTACCCCGTAGTCCTAATAATTACACAACTTCAAATTTTTCATCATTTCTTGGAGAGAGTATTACGTGCGGAGTCTTGACTGAGCTTTTCGTCTAGACTCCAATCACGTTACTTAGATTTTCTCTCTTTTACATGAGAAATTATTACGTGCGTTCACCGAACTATTAGGAGGTCAAACAGGACACGTCACGTCACCCTATGTACAACGGTACATAGTAATAATACACATTAAATTGATGACGTGATGCATCCTGATTAACCTCTGAATGACATCCGATGACATCACTTAATATATTGGTCTTGCACACACTTTTTTCTAAAAAACTTAATAATAGTAAAATATAGATTCCAATGATATTTGACTTCTAGTCTTGGAGAGATTATTAGGTGCGGAGTGCAAACGGGGAGAACCGTCCGCACACTAATATAAAATCCAGCTAGGTATCATTCGGTACTGCTGGGTACCACTAGGTATCGCTTGGTATCCTGTGTCTGTGCAGACGGTGATCTCTCCATCTGCACTCCGCACCTAATAATTTTCACCGTCTACACTACACACCTAATAATTTTTCCTAGTATTGAGACTTTCAATATGATTTAAATTGGAGCAACTCTTGTCCTGCTCCTACTTTTAATTTATTTGTGTATATGGCTGTATGTGTGCCCTTAGATTTTTAAGTAGGCTCATTGAACAGAGGTGCTTCGCTGTCCCATTTTGAATCGCTTCATTCTTCTTAACTTCAATACTCATCTCCTTTTTTTTTTTTTTCTAATCAACCTTTTATTCTTACCAATCCTCTTTGTCTTTGGCTAAAATGCCATGTGCCTCTTCAGTTGAATTATGTATGCTTTTTTTATTCATTTAATTTTATTTCAGTTGAGAATTTTATTTAGAGATTTTTTTATTATTATTTTACTTTTTAAATTATTGACACACATTAATTTAGGTATTACTTTTTGTTATTTTATATTTTTAAAATATTTATTTAATAATCTAGCTTATTACAATATATTAACTTTAAATAAATTATCTCATTGATTTCAAAATAATTATAAAATTCAAAATTATGTTAAAAAAATCCAAAAATAATATCCATATTATTTGTGTACGACCAATTTAATCTGAAAAAATCATATAGCTTCAATTTAATCCATCGAATATAAAATTAATTTTAATTTAGTACTTCAAATTACAAATATGCTTTCAAATTTTGTTATGCGTGGAATTTAATTGTATTGATCAATCTAAATGGTATGTTGCCTCGAACCTCAAGTTTTTCATTCTTGTTGGGGGTGTGGGGGTTACCTTTGCTTGGGTTCGGGTGCTTTGCAACCGAAATTTTTTTTCGTACAACACCTCGGCACTGCATACTCTAGCACCCCAGTGCTATGTACCTGAGCGCCCGACATTGTGTTCCTAGCACCCCAGTGCTAAACAAAAAAGAGCAGCGCATCACAACGGATCAAGGTAGATTTGTAAGCCGCAAAGCCCCAAACTAGCGTCGTAGCGCTGCGAGAGGAAATGGATGGTTTTTTTTTGAAGGGTTGCATCTCTTAGAGTTATTTACTTGTCTTTCTCTTGTATTTTAGAAAAGCAAGAAGAGAGTGAAAGAGAAAAGAGATCTTATTTCTCCCAATTTTATAGTGGATTTTTTTTATGTGGTGCGTCTTCGTAAATTTTTCTCTATATTTAATTTTATACGTTAAATTCAGGTATTTTTTTATTTTTTGGTGCTTTTACTTTCTTACTTATTTCGTCATTATGATGTTTACTCATCCTAATCTCCAACCATTTTACTAAATATATTATTTTGAATTAATTTTATATAATTAAGAAGATTAAATTAGAGTAACATCATATTTTAAAATTAGAATAATCATTCAGGAATAGTCGATGATGATTTTAAAATTTAACACGTTTTAAAAAATTATAATTTCTTATGATAGTTTTACCGCCCTTTGAAAAAAAGTTGGATGAGTTTGATAATTGGGCTCGGTGAGGGCCACTTCTAGCACGTGAAGGGAATCGGAGTGTTGTGTGTACAGGCGTGAGCTGTATAGGAATAATGGCTTTTGCGCTGTCTGAGAGGAAGGGTATTGGCATCATTCGAGTACTGCTCTCAAGTATGACAGCAGCAGTAGAAGCACCATCACAGCCCGGTGTTATAGAAATAAAACAGGTAAGGTTCTGCTTCATTTGTGATGCACTAATTTCTTCCAAATGCGGCTGTTAGAGTCTCCCAAGCTAGGAAAATTATTACTTCCGGCCTCCGGATGCAAATCTGAACGTGTCATATCACCCGGCCCCCGATGCATTTGGATGGATTCGGATGATATGACGCGTCCGGATTCATGTCTGGACGATTCAGATGCTGGACATAATAATTCGCCCAGGAGCTGATATTTATTTCGCAAAGTTTTTCTATTCAGACGCTATCTGATTTTAGAGCATCTAGCTGATAGTTCATAAATATCTAAATACGATTTATGGTATCTTTAAGAGAAAAATTAATAGTAACTCATTTCAAATAAAAATTCATTTCTTAACATAAAAAAAAGGAATATTACTATTGTTGCTGGCTAGAATATACGCGGTGATAGAGTTATAATATTGCGCCTTAGCGTTGTACGGATACCCAACTCACATATAAAGAATACAAGATCTTTTACGTGGAAAGCTCTAGAAAGGGGAAAAACCATGGGGTCTTGCCTAGTTGAAATGATTTCACTAGTGTTTGGGTAAAATATAGTGGGTTGACTCTTAGGGCGATATAATTACAAATGTCAACAATATGGTTGAAATCTAATGACAAACGAGATTGAAAGTCCAACGTCACTTGATGGACAAGCAGAAGTTTGGCATTACTTGAAAATTCAGGTGACAGTTGGTAGCATGGCAGTGTTTTGGCAGAACTTCGGAGTCGGGCGGTGATCCGACAGAACGCTGTCATCGGTTGGTAGTCTGAAAGAACTTCGGGCGTCAGGTGGTGGTCAGATAGAATTCCAGGCGTCAGGTACGTGGTGGTACAGTAAAACTTCTGCCGTCAGGTGGTGGTTAGCAGAAGTTTAGGCCTTAGGTGGTGGTCCGACAGAAGTCCAGGTCTCAGCAGAACTTCAGGCCTCAGGTGGTGGACCGGCGGAGCAACAGCGTCAGATGATGGTCCGACAAAACTCCGGGCGAAAGGTGGTGGTCTGACAGAACAACGACATCAAGTGGTGGTATGACAGAACTCTGGTCATCACGTGGTGGTCCAGCAGAACTCCGGGCCTTAGGTGGTGGTCTGACAGAAGTCCAGACCTCAGGTGGGATATATTTATAGATTTCATAGAGGGACATTTCCCGTAAAATAGGAGGAAGATTAAAAGTAAATGAGGAGTGGTTTGGATAGACGATTGATATTGAATCTCTTGATCGTGGATTGTTCGTTGGATATTTGAAGGTCTTAACGATGTTGGAATTCGGTGATGTCGGGCACGTTGGATTCGTTTTGGCGAGCCGCTTGATTTATAAGCATATCACGTTTGGAAACTATTTGGTTATCAAAATTACGGTTCAAACCTTCCAACAGTGCTTCGAACCCTTGATTTGGACCCATATGAGCTTGGATTGAGTCGAATTTGGTGTCGTTGGGTTCGTATTTTCGAGACGTTCAGTTCACCTATAAGTTCATTGAAATCAGAGTTAGGATGATCCTCATTTTAATTTCAAAAATTCCTAACCAGATTTTGCCTTGAGATTCGTGCCCGATCATGATAATTTTTTTATGACGTATGAACTCTTTTTTATATATTTTTTTATTATAGTCTTATATTTATTAATATTTTGAATTAAACATACCTATAATTTTTTTAATAAAAATAAATCTTACTCAGTAAATTATTTAAAATAAAAAATCAAATTTAAAGAAATTAAATACATAAAATATATAAATATATTAAAATTAAAAATTTAATAACATAAGTTAAACTAATATATTTGAGATCAAAATTCTAAAAAAAAAAAAAATGTTTGTGAATAATGCAACATCAATGTTGACATCGCACTGTTTGCGTTACAAAAAATACGGCTCAAATTAGAGTTCGGGTGGAGCTAGTGGCGGATGAGAAACACTTGTTTCGCATTCGGTTGAAGATGGATTTTAGAATATATTTTGGATGAAAGTATTTCTCTTAAAGATGATTATTAAATTGTGAAATTTTTTTTTTTTTTTAAAAGCGATCATAAAATACAATCTTCTAGTTTAAAATATTTTTAAAAGTATAATAAAAAATAATAGTTAAACAAAATTATGAATAAAAAATAATATAATAAAAAATTTATTTCAAATAAACTCCAATAATTGACAAAATTAGACTTTTTTATACATTTTTTAAATAGCACTTTTAACAAATTTAGAACTGTTGCTTAACTCAAATGATATAGTTGAAAAAAAAAATGAATGAGTCTTTATATGGTTAAATACATTGGATTTTGTGTATATCTATAAAATATTCTTTAAAATTTAAAAAAAAAAAAACTTATTATCCCAAACAATGCCTTAATAAGCTTTGTCCACATTTTTCAGAACATCTGTTAAAATATCAATATTTTATATCCACTTCTCCAACGGCATCCATCATTATAGCCGAGGCCTATCGTGCAAGCTTTTTGTCTCCACTGCAACGAGCTAGCTTCCTTGAGGCTTCATCTTGGCCTTCTCTATTGAAGACTTCGAATAATGCGCCTTGCTGGTCATTATTTAGATTTTATTTGATATAATTGTATAAAAATTGTCTCAAATGAAATCTATAGTAACAATTTTTAGATCAGTGATAACAAATACTGTTAATAGATTGATGATTTTAATACTGAATCCACTCAATCAAATTGAAACGAATAGTTAATTTTCAGAAAATAATATTAGTAGAACGAATTATGAAGGAAGCACAAAACTGTATAAGGCTTTGATTGTGAGTAGTTAAAGCTAGATTGTCCGGTCTTGCACGCGAGGGCTCGCTCAAAGACAACTAATAGGGGGAGGCTATTCAGTCACACATAGTGAACCTTTAGTCCCCACCCTCAAAAAGAAAGGCTAAGTCATTTATATTAAATTTGTATCTTACAAAGGAAGCCAAGCACATAAATAATACGAGATTTATCCTTACAAAGGTCATTGCTTTGCAAACCTGGCCCGCTTGTACCATTACAATAATGCTTATCAATTTGCGTCAGCCTGATTGGTTCCCCCATTACTCGCCATGTTTAATCAGATAGGTACAGACAGATCTACGTTCACATTGATAGAATGAAGAGTGGTCTTCTAGAAAGATAGTTTAGATAATCATGGATGGACTATTTCAATTTTTTATAGGAGGATCTTTTAAGACAGTTAAGATAAATTTAATTAATAAGATTCAAATTCAGACTTTTTGGTTGATAGTCAAAGTTTCCACTCAATTTATTAAGAATTTCATGATATATATATATATATATATATATATATATATATATATATATATATATATATGTGTGTGCGTGTTTTAGAAATTTGTAGAATTTTAAACTCATACAAATTTACAATTATATCCAGCCAAATGTTTGAATCTAATGAGTTTAATTTTATTATTTTGCCAAAAAATATTTATTTTTTAAATTGATTATAAGAGGTTATATAAAAATCGTCAAAAAAAATGCCAAACATAGTTGGTATTATAAATTTTGTCTTTATTTGGCACAACTTTCTTACTGCTTTTTTAAAGCAGTTTTTTAGTACATAAATTAAAAAAATTATATTAGAAAATTGTTTTAAGAAGCAATAAGAAAACCGTCATAAATGAATCCTATATAAACAAAGAATGATAATTATGCAGCTTACCTTGGTCTGTTGGTTGAGAGTTTTGGGTTTCAACCAAGATGTCTTGGGTTCGAGTCTCACGTATATGATGTGCGTGTCAATTTATCTTAATTGACCTAAATGTCCCAAAAAAATTACATCTCATATGAAAAGAAAAAAAGAAGTTCCTAAATGTAAATTTTAGAACATTGAAGAAAAATGGACAAAGAAATGGTGTGAGGTAGTTTCATCTTGAATCTTGTATAAACACATGATTGTTCAGTAGAAATACCACATTAGAGAAGTGCATCTTTAGTTACCAACAACTTAGGTTTTTTTTATGCCATCATAGCACATTTGTAGCCTTCATACCATACATATTTCCATCAGCTAACAACATGCAAAAGAGCAGATCAAAGAGAGTAAGAAGTTACTGATAAGAGATGTTCTATTTGAATGTGGAACATATGATTAAAAAAAGATTAATGGTTTATTACAATTATTTTATACCCAAATTATTCAAGAATAGCTATGAATAAATGCAATAAATAATATAATTTTAAGTGAGTAGAAAATGACGGGGAACCTAAATTTTACAATAAACTACTGTAAATGAAGAAGACAACAACTAACGGTTGATGTTTGAAAAAAACAAATGTTGTTCGGCAATTCTAGGAATGTAACTGAGCTGAGTCGGCCGGTGAATCGGCTTGAGCTCAATTCATTTATGTGCTTGTGAGCCGAGCTCACGAGTCGAGCTCGAGCTCTTTTAGTAAACAAGCTCGAGTTCGAAGTTGATGAGGCTGGGCTCGTGAGCTAGCGAGACGGCTTGAATTACTATTTGATTAATGCTAATAAATGCTGCAGTTATAATTTTACTAAAACAGTAAAATTTTCTAATAGTAAGAGACATGGGCATTGGGAAGTAGTAAATGAAGTATTGAACTATCAATGATATGAATAACACAATATCAGGATGAATTTGTAGCGATGTTTGGTATGTTAAGAGTAGGCCATTACTTAAGATTATATACTATAAAAAAATTAAAAAAATATACTATAAATAGAAGAACGAAGACCTGAGATAGGCAAAATTTTGAGAAGGTTCATGCTTTAAAAATTATTTAAGAGAAGGAGCATAATAGTAAATAAATTTAAAAAGGAGCATACTCGTGTACAAGAATTGTGTTTTTAAAGAAAACGGAAAGCAGGTGTGCGTTTTCTAAAAAAATGCGATCCTCCATCGTGTTTTCCTATGAAAACGTGATACTTCACTGCATTTTTAAAGAAAATGCGATCCTCAATCATGTTTTCCTCATAAAACATGACTTCACTGCATTTTCAAAGAAAATGCGATCATGCGATCCCAATCGCGTTTTCCTCATAGACGTTTTATTTGCATTTTCATGCCGTGGGTTCAAGTGGTGTTGAAAATATCAGAAATATGATTTAAATTTGATTAATAATACATAATTAATTCAAAATCTATTCTCAAATATTTAATATCTCCAAATTTTTTTATTAATCAAATTTAAACCATATTTCTGATATTTTCAACACCACTTGAACCAACAGCAAGAATATGCAAATAAGACGCAATGGACGTTCGGGTTTGCATTGAAGATGCTGTGAAGTCACGTTTTATGAGAAAAACGAGATTGAGGATCGCATTTTCTTTTAAAAATGCAGTGAAGTCATGTTTTATGAGGAAAACGCGATTGAGGATCGCATTTTCTTTGAAAATGCAGTGAAGTATCACGTTTTCAGAGGAAAACACGATAGAGGATTGCATTTTCTTAGAAAACGCACGCCTGCTTTGCGTTTTCTTTAATTATTATGCTCCTTTTTAAATTTATTTACTATTATGCTCCTTCTCTTAAATGATATGCTCCTTCTCTTAAATGATTTTTAAAGCATGATCCTTCTCAAAATTTCGCACCCGAGAAAATGTTTTACAGCTAAGAAAATCATTCAAATTTTTCTAAGGAATAATATTAGTAATGAGGGGATGCTATTTGATAAATCGATCTCATTTCTCTCGATGTGCTATAGTAGTCATGAATTGACAAGTCATAATATAAAGTGCAGCTTTTGGAGATGTTAATGTGTTCAAAGTAGATAGAATGGAGACGGTTCCCCATCATCTTGCCGGAGATGTTAACTAGAAAATCTTATTCACTAATTAAAGAATGATACATATTTATAGATGTACAACATGAATATAATAGAAAAATAACAAAAGAGTGGATAAATATTATTAAGGATTAATAAATGTTTTTCAAAATTATATACTTTATTGATATAGTTGTTATGTGTGGAATCTAATTGTGTTGATAAATCTAATTATTTTGTTGTCTCGGACCTCAAAACTTGTCGTGTATAATAGGGTAAACTTGTCCACTACAGGAAAACCTGTTATTACCGGCGGACGGAATACGCCGGAAATAATGTAAATTCCGACGGAACCGTTCTTTTCCGGCGCATGTTCCGGCGCAAACATCTCCGCCGGTTTAAGGTGCGTTGAGTTTAAAATAAGCCGGCGCAATTTCCGCCGGTAACATACGCCGTAACAGTTCCGCCGTAACGTGCGACGGAAATGGTTCAGGCATCCCTGTACCGTCGGATTTTCTGGCGGAACATTCGTCGGTGAATTTACCGTATTTTGCGCCAAAGGTTGACGCAAACTTTACGTCAAACACATCCGCCGAAACGGCGCCGTTTATTACCGTCTAGACTTTTCCGCCGAAAATCGACGGTATTCGCGTGTTTTCCTGTAGTGGTCATTTATCCCCTGCTTGGGAGTGCTTTGCACCCAAATTCCCCCCCCCCCCCCCCCCCCCCCCCCCCCAAAACGCCCTAGAGCTATGTACTTGAGCATCCCGATGATGTATTCCCGAGCGCCTGGCCCCAACGTTGTGCTCCCAAGCGTCGCAACACTTAACAATAGAGAGCAGAGCATTATAGTGATATAAATACGGCGCTTCAGCGGTGGAAGATAGAAGCTTGAAGGCCGTAGTGCACCAAATTGACGCCGCAACACTGTGAGACGGACTGTACGATTTTCTTTATCATTTTTCTTGTTATATATGGAATCTTATTTTAGTTGATCAATATGGTTATCCTGTTGTCCTCAAACCTGAAAGCTTGTGGTGTACATTGTAGGGTGCGGGGATTTTAAATTTTTTTCATAGAAAGCCATAGCACTTTGTACACGAGCTCCCCAGCCCTATGTTCTCGAGTGCTCCAGCGATGAACGACAGAGACCATAGAATTGTCGCGGTCAAAATATTGCACCTCAGCAAGTCAAGACAGAGACTAAGCACCACAATGCTGAGTGTTTGAGCATTGAAGCATTATCAAATAGAGACTGGGCACCATAGCGCTCCAAACCGACGCCGCAACACTACAAGATGGATTGGAGGGTTTTTTTCTCATTTTCTAAAGGGCTGAGTTCCTTGGCGTTTATTTACTTGACTTTCTATTGTATTTTAAGTTAGTGTAAGAGGGAGAACGATACATGAGAGACGCAAGAAAAAAAGTGAAAGAGAAGAGAGATTGTACTTATTTCTTTCAAATTTCTTATTGAATTTCTTGATGTGATGTAGCTCTTTGATTTTTTTTTTACATATTCTGAATTTTTCTACATTAAATCCTAAAATCCTTTACTTTACGCTGCTTTTACTTTCTTGCTTGTTCGTAATTGTAGTATTTACTCATCTTCCCCCAACATTTGTTACAAAATTTTTCTCCTCTTCATTGTGGTGTTTATATATCATCTTTGTCTGGAAACCTACATCCAGTGGAGAATCTAAACTCTATTCTACATAGTAATGTTAACTCTGTTATCAATGTACATGCTAGCTTTTTTTGTCTTTATTTCTGTAAATATTGTGACCAGTGTCATAAAACAATAAAAGATGACGGTAAAATTGAAGGCATCCAATCGAACAACTCAATGAGGTAGGCCCGAGCAAATGAGGACACATCTCTCTGATCTGCCCTTTGCCTGCATTTTTCTTTTCATTTGTCACCATCCTCTTATCCATTCACAATCAAACTCAGAGTAGTGTGATAAGCTAACTGACTCACCAATTTACCAAAGGAAGAAGAATGCCTTATAAGAATGTGAAATGTAAACTTTGAGATGCAAAAGTAAATGCACTGAAGCTTTAAATGTTCTGCGCATCTATATGTTATTATGTACAAAATCCCTTTTGAAGAAAACAGAAAAAAGGCATGGAATATACTGGATAATTTTTTTCCAAACGGCTAATAGCTCATTCAAACTTTTTAGCCTAGTTGAAGAAAATTTGCATAGTACAAAGTCGGTTAGGAATTTTGCCAATGCTTATTTAAATCTTCTGCGCAGTCCCAACTTCAGTTCTACTTCCTGCTTTGGTTATGCATGACCACATTTGGTAGATCACCAGCTAAGCTCATTTGCTGAACCTCCAATGATGATAGTATTTTGATGCTTTGAACACATCTTACAAATTCCCTGCATTTATCACATTTGTGATATAAGCATAAAATGATAGAAATTTGATGTTCAAAATTGCTCAGTATAGTGAAGAATATGCGTACTCCCAAGGATCATCCCCAACCAAAAGTATGTCATTCTCATGATCCACATATACTACTTTCCAGTCGGTTCTTTGGGGATCTTCTAGTTGTCCCTCAATTCCAAACATGCAAGCAAGATCATGGCGGAGTTCATGGTAACCTCGATAGCGCGAGACATCAATTGATCGTCCAACAGATCCACGCTTGTGAACCTACATAGTGAGGTAGCAACAAGCAGAGAAATTAGTCCAAGCATTTATGATAGCCAAGCAAAACTGAGGCTTCATTTGGGACGGCTTTCTTACTGCTTCTTAAAGTAGCTTTTTTGTAGAAAAAATTTAACTTTTGTACTAAAAAGCTGCTTAAAGAAGCAATAAGAAAGTCATCCCAAATGAAGTATAAATATAAGTTTTTATCAGGAGTTTGTTCAGTCAAGTGGGAGTTCTATAGCTCGAATGATTCTGTGTACAAGCACATTAACTCCTGCTGTTTCAGCGGATACCTAAAGCATTCTAATTGTGTTTTTCGTCTGATTAGCTTGCTACAGGGAGTTACGTTATTCAAGCTTTTTAATTCTCAACTTGTCCCACAAACTTGGTCAATTTTCCACTGCTGATTGGACAAAATTTACATACCTTGGGGTTTTCTTTAATAGAATTGGCAATAAATAGAATCTTCTAGCTTCAAATGTTTATTCTATTCATTCATGTAAATTGATTGTGAAGTAGTTTGAGATGTTATGGACTGCTTCACAATACTGGTAATGTGCTTCTCACTGTTTAGTTAAAGGTGAAGTACACGACCAAAAATGCAAAATCGACATCATTAGCATTAATCAAAGTATTTGGGATCAGCTTTATTACTCATTCTTCATTGTTGAAGAGCGCTAATCTTTATCAATAGGTAAGAAAGCAAGCGTTTCTGAATTGCAAGTCATCAAATATCAAAAGATTGTGCAGGCTAACATTTATGATCAAAGATGTAAAGAAAAGAACACAAAAATTTTCACATGTCTTTCTTGCAAGTGGATGCAAACCTAGGATTACAACTCTTTACTCTTTACCTTTCTGTCATGCAATGGTGTAGATACATATGATTTTGCATGCCCATGCTTTTTAATGACTTGCATATTTGAGTTTTAGGTGTTGATCCCTATTAATTTATTTCAGCGACCACGAAATTTATTTGATTAAGCATGAATCTTGATATAATATTTGAATTGAAAATTTTCGAAATTAACTCAGGATCATATGAACTCTAATTTAAACAAATTTATAGTAAAAACAAATGTTTCAATGTGGCAAGTCCAATAACACCAAAAGTGTCTTGATCTGTGTCTAAATGTGCGCAAATCAAAAAATTAAAATATAACTGAAAGATTTATGATATTAATTGAATGATCAAATGATCCTGGAATCAAGCTTGCTTACAATCAAAATGAGTATCCCGATAAGAAGAATCCAATGCACTCAAAAGCATTCATTTCGAAGATCATTAAGGCACTAAAATGTTGAAAAAAGAATTAATAATCGAGGGAATCAACATGGGCCATTTGATGGAGAATTTGTGGATTTTTTTTTCAAAATTATCAAAACATCATTCTAGAAAATAATTAAAAAAAAAATATCATTCTTCATGTAAAGGGAGCTTAGACTTTGACTTGAAATTTTAGATAATTTAGAGAATTAAAAAACTCCAAAGTTCTACTTGATATTTGACATTAACAATCACAACACTATTGCCATTGCTTGCTAGCCATCATCCTCTATCATTGCCTGATTGCCACTATCCAACTACTATAGCTTTACTTTTATATCTTGACCACCATCACCAGCTTTCATCTCCTGATTGCCGTCACCCAACGATAATCTCAAGACCACAACCGTTCATTAGTGACATTGACAGCTATTGACTAGGAGTCATTTGGTGACTGACATCATTACTCTTTAAGGCTCCTCCAACATTCTCTAGTACATCAACACGAGGTCAAGCTAATTTTTAACACAATGTAAACTTATCTTTTCCAATCGAGGGAAAGAGCAAAGTTTTGTAACCTCACTTATAAATGAATATTTTATATGATTTTTCTCTTATTATATTTTTCATGCAAGAACTTTAATGCCTTTCAATTTTTTTTTTTTATACATGTATTGAATCTTCATATTAATTTTTTTATTTTCATAAATATTTTAACATGCAATAGTTTAGCACTGTCAGTGGGAAACCATCCCATCATTTTACAAATACTAGTCAAACGACTGACATGTGTAAAATCTATCAAAATCGAGCTTCATACTCCAACATTCATCAATCTAAGAACCAACACCTCAATCAAAGATAGGAAAATCCAACCAATAAAAGCCCTAAAGGCTTATCCTTTTAGGATCGTATTTGCAAGATGAACAAGCATCAAGCTCAAATCTTTTAGCTCTTAAAAAGAGACCGGCAAAGAGAGAAACATCATAGCATCATGGAGTCCAACTACCATAAAATCAACAATACAAGGGGTTGATCAACTTGACAGAACTCATGTAATGCATCATAGCCATCAATGCTAAAATGCCTCTTCCATCACGCCTCAACAAGATCTTCTTGATATTTTCAGTTCAACCCATCCTTCTTATATTGACCGATCAACTCATAATTCTCGAACAACTTTGGAGGATTTGATCTAACTTCGCCTTGTTGATACCCCTTATAATATCATAAAATAAAAACTTTAATACCTCACTCAAGAGAAATTCTCTTTAAGATAAAGAAAATAACTTACTTCTCACTACAGTTTGAGCTATAACTTCTAACCAATGTCATTCTCCAATGCCACATTCTAGTAGGGTTCAAGTGTCGATCCTTGTGATGGCCCTTTTGGTTCTTACAAGAACATCAACCAGTACAGGTCTATCATGTATATTCTATAGGCTTCTAATGCGCTCTATCTACCACTCTTATGCCTTAAACTAGCTCTTGGTTCTACTCTTTTTCTAAGAGGATTATCCCCAACATTGCCGACCTTCTCAGACTCTTTGTTGAGAAATTTATTACAAAGTAAAGGATTAACAATAATTTCTCATCTTTCTAGGATTCACCACATGAGGGTGAAAGCCCTTAAAAAATATTTTTCAAAAATTCTCTTTGAAATATTGTCAGATTCTAGGAGTAGATCCAAAGTACTATAAGATATTTTTCTTAGAGGTCACCGTATTAGACATTTTTACTCTATATTGATATGAGAGATAGTTCGCTCATGTGTTTATCTTATTCATTAAATAGAAACACATATTACTATTGACGAGGCCATCAAATGCCCATTAAAACAATTTTGATAATCTTCAAATAAATGCAAGAACCCACAACAAAAATTTGATTGACCTCCCTAATGAAATAAGTATGACCAGTCAAAAGATGGGAGAAAGCATTTTTACCAGATTCAACAGTCTCAATAATACCATGAGACACTTAATTATACCCTATTAAGCACATCGAAAGCTAACATTTTAATGAAGATTTAGATGTCTAAACATCCGGAGTGGCTAAAGCCATTTAAATTTTCAAATGGAATAGACCAATTCTGATATTGTCATTTTCATTATTCAAAAGGACATTTGGCAAAAAGTTATCTTCATCTACAAGGAAAATTTTGAATGATTGATTCATCAATGGCACCTAAGCCATTATTTAAAAAAGAAATTAAAGATCGTCAGCCTCACAACAAAGGAGATCACAAGATTCATTACCAAAAAAGTGATCAGTGTTATTGATATTATCATAAGGATGCTACTAGAACCTATATATCATGATGCACAAGAAGGCATATGTTCGGCCGGCCCAGGAGGGGCCAGCTGGACCGGTCTAGCCTGGATCGGTCCACGTCTATTCCAGATGGAACGGTCCACATCTATTCCAGATGGAACAGACATGGGGGGCGGAACTCATGGTGAGCCCAAGCATGAGTTAAAATTAGTATTGGAGGGAATTTTTGAATGGGAAGAGCTGTTTTGGTATTTTGTATTTCTCCTCTATGATTAATTAGGTTCTTAGGAGGGAATTAGGGATCATCTTGAATTTGAATGTCATTTGAGATCTAGGGTTCGTGTGCTTTGGGCTCTTGGCGTTGCCGGAGATTTGGAGAGTTGTTCTTCCTCTCGAATTGAAGAACAATTGTATCATTGCTATTGTATTTCATCTTCTAATAGAATACAAGTCTATTGTTGAGTTTTCTCTCAGATTTCTCCTTGATTTATTGTTTTTTCTGCTGTGGACAACAGACCTGTGTTGTTTTCCTACTGTGGACATCAGTAATTTTGATGTTTGATCATCGATTTGGGTTAGGGTTGCTTATGAACTCAAGTATTACCTTAGGGTTACTTGCGACTCAAGTATTTCCTATCAACATACTAAAAAATAATCAAGTTACTTTTGACACCTTGACTTTAAAGGAATACATTATACACAGTAAGATTCTTTAATCATTTTAGTTAAAATTATGATAACTACTAGCACACTATAAAAATTTTAATTAATATTGGCAGCTAGGAGGTTATTAATTCTTAATTGCTTTCATGAAGATTATCTTGATAACATTCGTGATTTTGGAGAGCATACTACAAAAGTTACAGGCACAACAGCTCTTCCAAATAAATTGAGCTCCTCATCTTATTAGAATTTCTAAAAAGATTTGTATCTTAGAGATAACTAGATATTTGCATTTTTAAATAATACTATATATTATCTTTCCAATTAAAAGAACCCATTAGAGCAAATAGTAGATAGGGTATCCACTATAAACCACAGGAATGCACGACTATAAGGAAATTTGATAAAAAATTGATATTGGATAAGGTCCTGTCTAGAAAGACTCCATGATAATAAGTAGTGTATGAGATAATAAGTAGTGTATGAGATATTCACTAGTCTAAAAATCTTAAAAGACATAAACTTTAGAAAAGACAAGTTATACACTCATTTAAAAATCTCAGAAGGCATACAGCTAAAAAAATACATGTCATTTCTCATCTTAAAATCTTAAAAGGCACAAACCTCATAAGGTATAAATTATTTTTTATCTTAAAACCATACAATAAACAAGTCTCAAAAGGTGCATGTTTTTTTTTTAAGATATAATCCTAAGAAGGAATATATTCCTTTTTATTCAAAAAAATTAGAATGTATAAGCTTAAAAAAGAATAGATTTTGTAGGCAATTAAAAAAATCCTAGAAAGCTTAAACCTAAAAAGGCACAATCTTTCAATTCATAAAATCTTATGAGCCATAGGCATTAGAAGATAGATGGTCTTTGTTCATCTAAAGTGTTAAGAGATCAAGATCTCTATGTTTCAAATGGGTGGCAAAACGTTTTTTATGACCAACATAAATATTCAACTATGATATGCTAGATTTCTAATAAAAATTGAAGATTTCAAATATAATTCAAAGACATCTAAAAGACTGTCTTCTATGGGGGCAAGTTCTCAAAAAATTGAATTATTCTTACACAAAAAATTAAGAGTTCATCAAGTATTATCAAAACTTTAAAAAACTTGATAAATATTGATCATGTTTGTATATTAAGATGTGAATAAAAATATATTTAAGGGTTGGACAAATAAAAAGCCTTATTTTAAAACTACATATAGAACTACTAAACCTACATGATGGCAAGATACTCTTTATCACCATCAACAAAGACTTAACTGAAGATTTCTACAAACTTCAAGTCTTGAAACATATCCCTCAACTTTTAACAGAATCTCTTCCTTTTTGAAATATGTTGTAGTCAGTGTATCTCAACTGATTCTAATAACAACAATACCAACACTTATGCCAAACATCACCAATGTTGACACCCAACGTCAATATCAAGCTAAGACTTAAGGCTCCATTTTTAACGGTACCTGAAATATATATACATTCATATCAAATTGGAGTACCATTCTTTTTTTTTTTAAGAGAGAAAAATATGTCAAGCATGCTTAAAATTATGGGAGGACATATAAAATTGTATTTTTTTTTTTTTCAAGCGGCATAAAACAACATACAAGTCTCAAGAAAAACAACATACAAGTCTCTAATGCGTCAAAGTAAATTTCTACTGTAGCAATTGAATGTAAAAAACTAAAAACTGTGAAAAACAGCCACTCAAGAATTTTTCTAGAAAAAAAAATTTCTAGAAAAATTCTGTAGTTTTTGGTTAAGAATCTACATATCAAAGATAGTATAAAAAAAAAAATTTAATCAACTTTGACAACTATACAAGTCTCAAGAAATTTTCAATGTCTTTATTCAACAAAGTGATATATTGTATAATGCTGTTGTTCGTGAATTTTTCACTCTACGAAACAGTAGTAATTTTTATCTAAAAATTGGTGAGTAGCCAAAGATGATATAAACAATCAATAAAAGACTTTTTAATTTTTGTATGACTAGTTTGATCTAAAAAATTCACTAAATACAATAATATGATAAATTTAACATTTGAAAATAAAAAAATTTTCAAAGCTGAGAATAGTTGAATTTTGAGATGAAAATTTTTGCGAGAAACACACATACATATGATTAGTCAACAAAAATAATAAGATTAAAATTTAGATAAGTGTACCAACAATTAAGAAATTGCTTAAAAAAAAAAATACTAAACAAAGTTTCGGTATTTTGGGGGACTTCTTTTATCATCTTTGTATTACCGCACTAAGGACTGATCGACCCATCAATTATTCTCTCTTATATGAGTCACATAGATTCTAAAGTCCGACAATAGGGTGAAACATCATCAGTAAATTCATTGATCTAGCACGAATTATAATGGATAAATGGAATACTTGAATTAAAAATTTTTAGAATCAAATTCGGTGCAATCTGAATTCTAATTTCAACAACATAGTAGAAATGATAGTTTTGATGAGATGAGTCTAACGACACCAAAAGTGTTTTAATCGAAGTTCAAATAAGCCCAAATAAAGAACTTCAAGCATAGTTGAGAACTTTGCGACATTAATTGAAGGACTAAATGAAATCCGAATCTCATTTATTTACAGTTAAAACAAGTGTCTCGATGGGAAATCCTATGAGCTCAAGATCATTCAATATTTTAATCATTAAGGAGATAAAATACTTAACATGATTTATGATTGAAGAAATCAACAAGGTCTATCAAATGGAGTGTTTGTAGATTTTAGACAAACTTATCAAAATGCCACTAATAAATTATAAATCGACCTTTATTCTTCATATAAAATAGCTTAAATTTTGACTTGAAATTGGGGGAGCTTAGATATTTGAATAACTCTAGAACTTTGCTTGATATTTGACAGTAACTATCACCGTCCAATTATCATCACCTATCCACCTTTGCCTGTCGCCGCTCAACCGCCTTTGCCTATCATCACCTAGTGGCCAACTCCTAAGCACCATCACTTGACTTTCATCCCCCGAACATCGTCATCAGAAGACTAGCTCCTGACCACCATCATCCATCAATGATGTTGACAACTATCGATAAGCAATCATCTCGTCACCACCATCATCACCCTTCATGACCTTCAACATTCTCTACTGCAAACACATGAGCCAAGCTAGTATTCTACACATTGACATCCTATCTTCTCCAATTAAAGGGAAGAGCAAACTTTTATAACCTTACTTGCATGATATACTATTTCAATTACATCAAGTCCCGTGGTTTTTTCTCTCTAGATTTTTCATTTAATAATTTTAGACATTGTTTTATCTATTATGTATGTGCTAGATATTCACACAAAACTAAGAAATTAAAATCTCTCTATTGTCACAAATATTCTAATGCGTAACAAACTTAAACCTATCTCAGAGAAAATCAAATCAGCTACCTTCAGGATGTAATCATTTAAGTTTTCAAAGGACAAACCTTTGTATATGTCCTCCTGCGTTGTGGCTGGTTAGCCCACATTTCTTGGTTCAGCATTCCAACCTCGTTAAAACAAGCATCAGCTGACCAGCCAGGATTGAATGGCATATCTTGCAAGCAAATGACTGAGAACTGACAGCAGCAGTTGAATCGGTGTCAACATCCCTCTGATTACAATAACTTGGTAAGAAGTTTTGAATATCCTTTCCAGAACCGAGTCCCCTTGATAGCATAGAGTTCTGTAACAGAATATCTGAATTGGTTCCTGTAAGAAGGTTACTATGAGAATCATGACGAAGATCTGCATCCAAACATACAGGAGAATGTGAAAATCCTTCCTGTAAGCTGCCGTCCAAGCAAAAAGAATTCATAGAAGAAGAATCCAATTGATCTCTCATACTATTCTGGCAAAGAATATGATTAATCTCCTTGATCACGTGCATCTCATGCCTGTTCTGAAGTCCTTGCAGCACTTTGCTAGGTACACCATGCATTGAGACTTGGCAAGAACTGGAAGGCGAGGTAGAGCATGAAGGTGCATCATTTTCGGATGGTGGAGGTGGAGTTCTGGCGAGTGATTGAGGGTTAGAGTGACCTGCTATTTGGTTTTTAGGTAATTGCTGGAAATTTTGCTGTTGATGAAACAGCTGGTTCTGCAATGGCAACTGCTGAGAAAGCTGAGATTGTACTTGAGCACTAAGCTGAGACAGCACTTGCTGGTGTTGAAGCTTCTGTATCAGTTGCATCTCTATCTGCTGCTGCTGCTGCAATAGAGAATGCTGTTGCAGCTCCACTGGTTGCTGGAAGTTGGAATTAGATTGAAGAAGCACTTGTGGTTGAAGATATGTCTGGTTCAATAGAGTTTTTCCTTGAATAGAGTGAGATTTTTGGTTCTGTATAACTTGTTGCTGCTGTATCTGAAAGGCAGATGGCTGAAGTTGTTCATTAAGTAACAGCGCTTGAGATAAATTTTGTTGCTTTTGTGCATTAAGCTGTTGCAGATTCTGTTGTTGGCTGTCGTGTTTTCTCTGTTTTAAATGTGTCTGACTTTCTGCCAGCTGCTGCGGCGGCGGGAATTGAATCTCATTGGAATTTTGCTGCTTTGGTTTCTGGTGTTGATCTAACTGTTGGCTTTGTGGATTTAATTTGAAACCGTATTGAAAATTCGGAAAGCAGGATGTGTGAGACTGGAAACTCAATAGTCTTGCCGGATCGTTGCAGATGAGGCTACCTGGAATAGATGCTTCCATGGAGGGGAGGTAGGTTGGTTGGGAAGTAGAGGAGCTTAGCCGAGAATTCTGCTGTATGGCCATCCACTGAACCAGACTCAGGCCAGGGAACAGTTGACTCTGAGTATCTTTTATGCCAAAATCATCCCCAAGACATGGGATGACACTTTTAAAGGCAATCTCCGCTTCAGCTTCATCATCTGCTATTCACAAAAATAAAATCAAAAGATATAAAAGGAAAATACAGAAAATAAGCATACCTTGAATTTAGTTGTTGCTAATGACCCATCTTAAATATTTTGAAAATATACTAACGTTTTTCATAATGAATCTATGAATAAAAGCCCAAAGTGAAGGGAAAAAAATGGACAGTAGTTCTAGCTTCATTTACGGATGTTTATTCATGCTTATGTGCCATAACTTCTATTTTTCTTATGGCCAAAAATCAGGCTTGATATCACTCTCAAAAAAACAGGTAGCCTTCAAATCCTGAACTAACATAAAATATAAAAGACTGCATCTATATTTTAATGATTCTTATGCATAAGAAGCATCAAGAATTTTTACAGCACAAAGAACTGGAATATCTAAGCCAAGAGGTGTTTAACAGCTTTCCAAAATTCCGGATCTTAGCTAATCGATGTTAGAATGAGACATTCTTAGTGAAAAGTGAGAACAACCAAGAGATTGACATTGGAATAATCATTTCCGGGGCTGAAGATCTGATGAGCTCATGAGCCATTGTCAAGTTGAGTAGATACAAAATTTGAGCAGATGTGAGAACTCCTTCATATGGGAAACTGCATGGCAACAAGCCCGAGAGAGTGGCTCAAAGTGATGAGTGGGTGAAAGAGCAATGCTAATTGGCGAAGCGGTGGCAACTGAGCATGATCGATCAGCGTGTAAGTAAGCTCGAGTGGAGCGTAAGTACTAGTGGGTGAACCAAGTAGGTCGATCTGCGCAAAAGATCATACACGATCGAGCGAGCAAACTGGCAAATGAAACAAGCTATGGAGTCACCACAAGCTGGCAAGCAAGAGATTCAATTGATCAAGATTCTCACAGGTGTGAATCCTCACTAGATCTTCAACGGCACAAAAATTTCAAAACACAGAACCCTCAAAGGATTTTTAAAACAAACGAAGATAAATAATAGTTCATTGAGAAAGCTAAGACTAGGCTTGTAGGATCATTACAGGATCTTCATGGGATCCTCAACAGACACAGGATCCCCCCCCCCCCCCCCCCCCCCCCCCAAAGATTTTTATGGGATCAACACAACCAAAAGCAAGATGAAGGTGAACATCTATTTCATCGAGTGAAAGATGAGATATGGGATCCTCATGAAATCATCACAAGAGACAATGGGAAAGACAACTTAGAATGTTTCCTCTAATGCTATGACAGAAAATATAAAATACCACATCTTTATTTTATTGACCCTAATGATAGTATAAATATAATTATATAAAGGCAATAGGAAAGAGCAATAAATACAATAAAAGATAATATAGACCATAATAATATATATATATATATATATATATATATATATATATATATATATATATATATATATATATATATATATATATATATATATATATATATATAATTACTATATGTATTTGTAATAAACATTAAGAATATACGATAATATAAAAATTCTAATAACTCTACATGAACTTGCAGCATTGGAGGATAATGCCCAAGGCCGCAAATCTCTAGAAGTGGGCAGCAACAAGTTTGTTTAATTATCATTAGCCAAGTTCGAATCAATAAGGGTTGCATTGTTCACAAGCTAAAATTTTATATATTTCAAAATAAACAAATGATAGAAAATCTTTGGTGAAAGTCACTTCAGAAGAATGACTAACAACATAATGGTGAAAAATGCCAGCAGCAGAATATACACTATTATAAACATTGGAAGCCAATGAAAATTTCTATTCAAAGAATACCCAGTATGTAGAACTAATAAAAAAACCCATGGAGGAGGGCTTAAGTAGAATGGAGGAGGGCATAAGTAGATAAAATTAACAAAAATTTACCAGGCATCCCTGGTTGTTTAGGGAATTTAGGCCTAAAAAATGGAGGAGGGCTGAAGTAGACTGGAGTTGCAACCGGTTCAATCTCCCATAATGATACCCGGCTTGGTCGATCAGCCGCTGTTAATTCATCCCAGCCAACCTAATAATTGCAAAATTAGAGAAAGAAGTAAAATGTTTGAACAAGAACCAGTTCATTATGTGCGTGAAAGGAAAGCAAGCATATAAACAATTTTCAGCCTAAATATAGCTTAAACACAGTTCAAGAAGAAGAATTGACAGTTAAAAACCTAAAGATGCCTTTTTATGGTAAAAAATTCAAACCTCAATGTTACGCCATTGCGAAGTTTTCCACTGAGTTGCATCGAGGTCGCTGATGCCAGTGATTGTTCCCATGTACCGGCGAACACCGCATTCCTCTGTCTCAAACATCATTCTAAACCTCATGCCAAGGGACACTTGCATGTAAAATGTCTTATTATATTTTGCTAAAGGAATGACAAATTCAGAGGGGCTTGCTCTATCACAAAAACAAAGAAACTTTATCAGATTATAACAAGATTTTCTTGGAAATTCTGAATAACCATTGAGTGTTTAGGGACTACCAGATATACCTTGGGTTGTAAAAGATTGTAAATGGACTACTATTCGCAACAGCATGAGCAGCAGCAGCAAGTATTCCTATGTGCATACTGTCGCTTGAGAGGACAGAGGAAGAAATAGTTGGTTGCTGCCTGGTGGCACGCCTTATACCCAAGAGAAGTTGTGATTTTTCATCCCTGGGATAAAAGATTACATGTAATAAATTTAAATTCTTCATTAATGTTGACATAAAGGCCAAAATCTATCTAATTTAGCCTACCGAATGAAAAGGACAGAATCTCCAGCAAAAAGCCTTTTTGTGCTTACAAACACACTCCACCCTGTTGTTAGTAGATGTCTTTTTGGTTGACCTGTAAATAGGATCAACTTAAAACTAGAGGAATTATAGAAAGCAGAAAATGTAGGAGGAAAAGGAGTTCCACATTACAGTTTAGGTAAGTTTATTCAGATAGCTCCTAAAATGTGAGAGCTTCCCATGGGTATCTTCTTGAAGCAAGGCATCTTATGAGGGGTTAAACATATTCACATAAGATTAATGAAATGAAAATTAAGAATTATTAACTATCTAGACAAAAGTACCAAATTAGTCTTCAACTATTTTGGGAGACCATTTTAATCCCAGAATATATAAAAGGTCAGATTTAATCTTTGCACTCTTTAAATTGGAGCAAAAATATTCAAGCAACAAAAAGTGATGAAATTTAAAGTTAATGGATCATGGGTGTAAATGAGTCGAGTTGAGCTTAAGCCATCCTCGACATTTATTGTAATATCGATTATGTTTAATTGCTCTATAGTTTAGTTACTTTCATGCATTTATTGTAAAAACTTGAAATTTCATAAAATGAAGTAATTGAAAATAGGAAAAAAATTTGAATTTGAGCGCTGCTTTCTTTAGCAACTTGGATCTCTGCATGCAACGTAGCGCCATTATGATTTATAAATACGCAGCATCATGCACTAAATGATGTTTTTATATATAATTAAATTAAATATCCCTCACCATCTTAACCCCCATACCCAGCACCCCCATTCCCATTGCTGCCTTACCGAGGAAGAAAGGAGGGGAAGAGGAGGAGAGATTAAGCTCTCTTCAGGATTGTATTTTCCTTTGCTCCAGTTGTGAAAAGTGTTCTGATGGTGATAGGTAATCTTAGCCCTACCTGTGTTTTCAATGATTTTGTATTTTGTTAATTTTCTCTCTCCTAAAATTGATAAAAACTGACTATCACTCATTTTGATGAACTTCCATTATGTAATTTTTTATATGAGGTAGATATCGTTATTATGAGTATTTTGACATGTTTATATTAAAATTTCATCCATTGATTTTGCATATATATTATTTTAATTAAAATATCGTAATTGCACCTAGTAATGTTCTTGTATCCGAATTTTGGTATTTTTTTTGCAAATGATCAAACATTTGACTTCTCATATATTAAATGTTTCATAAGCATTTCATCTCTTGCAAACATAATATTAATTTTGCTTACCCAAAATTAAAGAAAAAGCTTATAGAGAATTTGCTTATGGATTTTGTAAAATGAAAGCATCATCTAATCTAGCCATATGTTTTTGAAAATTGATAAGGAATTACAATTCCCATCATATATGCAAAAAAAAAAAGTTCAGCACATCCTTTTGTCAAAGATAACAATGAAACAAAATGATACTGATAATCTCTTATGGTTTCATCTTAAATTTTTTAAAAGGGTTATTTTAAGTCTAGAGTAAAAGGAATTTCATGGTTTTGAATTTTTAGATGTTTGGTTGAGTTAAATAAATGTAAAGTAATCTTTTGAGGGATAGAATCTCTGCATAGTTAATTTTCAATGTATTTTGAATTCGATTAAATTGGGCAAATGTGAAAACACAAGTTGGTGCAAAACTAAATAGACCCTCTCCTTTGTTGGGTCTAAGTCTTGCATCTGATAAGCGCCAACCCTATGCAAACTCTAGCTTGTACCCTTGCCTTTGCAACCCTTGATCTCACCTCTACCAAGCACCAACTTCACATCCCTTAAGTGATGGTGATGGCCTCATGCATGCGCTCACTTTCACCCTCAATACCGTAGCTGCCAACCTCACCGCTACCGGGCATCCACCTTGCCTCCCAAAAGCTGACCTTGTATAGACCCTCAACTCTACCCTTACCAGTGTAACCCACAACCTCACCTCTATCATGCACTAGCCACACCTTTGTACCCCCTGACCTTACCTCCATTAGGGGTTGGCCTTGACTCTACAAACCCTCAATCTCACTAATATCACTCACATCATTGTCCACAGAGAGAAAGTGTATGAGCAAAAGTTTTTTTATCTTTTGAATCTTATTAAAATAAATATAAATTTTCATTTTAGTGTATTTGACTTACACTTAACAAAACAATAACCCGAAATTCAAAATATAGAAGTTTTTTTAACATTGCATTCTTTTACTTTATATTTTAAATGCATCCAACTAAACAACCCCTAATGAGAAAGTAGATTATATTTGAATGATGTTCATTTATCAATAAAATTTTCTGTTACCAAGACAAAGTTCATCTCTTCTAACTACATCTGTTCCTATCTACCTTATGTAAATTTAGATTTGTCTGGAAATAAAGGTATATGTTAAAAGATGTTTATGTAGGGGTGGATCCCTTTGAACATTGAGTAAAGAAGAATAAATACTCACCAACCAAGGTGGATCCCTTTGAACATTGATTACTTTTTTTTGGGACATTTGGATGAGACTGACTCTCTAACATCATAAATTAACCTCAGAACCAATGAATTGGCTAAAACATCTTAGAGGATCCATACCTCGATATATATGCCGAAATGTCCATACTATGTCATGCAAGTCATTGGCCCCTAACTCTTGAGTTGGTGGTTGCAATGTAAAATCCTAGAGATCATGCAATCTCTGTATTAACTGTACTATTCAAAATTAACATTAATTTCTTCTGAATCAATAGCAACAACAAAAAGGATGAAGATGATACCAGAGGCGGGAATATCTTTTCAGCAGCTCTGCGGGGCACAGAAAATCCTCCATGAGTACTAGTGTCGCTTGCTGTAAGTGTTTTGCAGAAGAACTGTGTGGGTTGTTTGTTCTGCTCGAGTCCCATTTCAGAAGCTAGCAATGCCTCTCTATCAAACTTTATAAGATTTTCTTTAGAAAAGAACTTTTCAAAGAAGAAAAGAGGAAATTGAGCATTAAAGGTTAGCAACCAATTATAGTGTGATGGAACCTACTTTATTAACTGGTTGAAGAGTCATTTGAGCATAAACCTCATCTGTTTCAGTATCAGCCTGACCATATCAACATAAGATATATAACAATGATGCAGAAAATTCATGTAGCAAGCACAGGCATTAAGGGCATCTCCAACCGAACTCCAAACGCTTGAATTGTGTCGCCCGTGAGTTCCAGAACGGTAAAACTTCCGCTATTTGGTTGTTGGTGAACACTGGGACGCCAATATTTGCACTATTCATCTTTGCAATTTTTCTGTCTCTACTGAACTTGCCGAAGAAATGCGCGGAAGAAGAGAACAACCGTCACCTTCGCAAAAGGTGGCAAAATGGAGTTCGATTGGAGATGAATCATAGCATTTTTTAGTTTCATGACATTTTGGAGTGAAAAATGAGATTTTCAGTTGGAGATGCCCTAATTCATTTTGAAAAAAACATACATGTAAGGTGACATTCTGAAGCACGCAGATCAATTTAGAAGGAAGCGATGGGTAAGTTGGAATGGCATCCATTTTTTTTTGCATTGAAGCTGCTACCTGAAGTTCAAATTCATCAAAATCATTCATAATTTATCATAAAAGATCAAAAATGGGGATCAAAACTTTAAAAGAAGCTAGGGCAGACTTGTTCGCTGTGGCCTTGAGGGAAATAAACAACATGGCTGCCTGCTGGTGGCAAAGACACGAGCGGCCCAGCGCAAGCGTGCCATAACTCTGAGTTTATGCTTTTTCTTTCCCCTGTTTAAAAATATATCAAAAGATCAATATATAAATAAATTTAAAAATATTTGAATACAACTTATTTGGACTTAAAGAACAGAAAAGTATGCATTTGGTTTCAACTTAGCAATTAGGAATTCAACTTTTTCAGAAGTTTCATTGTGATTTTGATTAAATAATAGAGCATCGAACGCTAAAAGAAGGGAAAAAGGGAAAAAAACTACGGTTTTGCAGAGGTAGAATAAATATTGGGAGCTTAACATAGAACAACTTTAACCAACTCCAGAAAGCAGAAACTAGGTTACCTTTTTCCATCAGCTCTCTAACCTTCCTAAACTCTTCTTCATCCCACAAAATTTGAAGAAAATACCAAAATTTCTATGAAACAGGGTGAAGTTTAAACTTTGTAGGAAGTAAAGATTTTTCACCTTCTGAAGTATTGGCCGGAAAGCCATTCGCCGGCGGAACCTTCATGATCTTCTAAAATTTCCTCCAAAACAAAAATAGTAAGAGAGAACCAGCAGCCACCTTGAACGAGAAATCCACCAATGTGCTTTGGAGAAAGAGCACAGAGAACTATATTTTCTTCCTCAGAAGTAATCGAGAACTTCAGCTTCAAGCTAAGTACGATACACTAGTTAATTCAACTTCAAAAGCAAGGGGAAAAGATGACTAGCAAAGGACTGGAGGTCCGGAGGATCACTGGCGACGACGTCATTGCCGGAAGAGTTTCTGTGTTCCAAGCCGACGGAAAGGGTGGTGGAGCCGCGGAAGGTGCAAATAGTGACCAACCACCTGCCGCAATAAAAAAAAAAAGAAAATTGCTTTATTTATTTTATTTATCCATTTCGGCAGTCTTGAAAATGACTTTGCGGTCACATTATAATGGTTAATTTATAGCATAAGAAAGTTTGTGCGACTAAATGCTAATATTCGGGCGGAGAAGCCGGACGCGCACATGCTCGGGACCATCTTACAGTGCAGGTTCTCCTCTGAAAAAATTTGTCTCCATGTATGATCAGCTTACAAATATTGTTGCATCCTAAAATATTTGTGGATGCAACAATATTAAATCCTAAAATATTTGTAGATATATGAATCTCTATAAATATTTTAGGATGCAACAATATTTGTAAGCTGATCATACGTAGAGACAAATTTTTTGGAGAACCTGCACTGTAAGATGGTCCCGAGCTTGTGCGCATCCGGCTTCTCCGACCGATTAACAATTCATATATCACATAAAATATTTGTAGAGATATGAATTTTAACATTCTAATCTTGAACGAAGATCCAGCACATATATAGATAAAAAGAGGGGCACGAGAATTATAAGAGATTTCAAAATTTTTATGTGGAAAATCCTAAAAAGTGAAAAAAAATATGGAGGTTGACATAGTTTTAATGATTATACTAATATTTGTTGTTTACCTCATAGTCAAAACTCGTGGTGTCAATATTTCACATGACTCAAATACCCGATTTGAAAAATTTCGGGTTAGGGTCCACCCAAACATGAAACATGTCGGATTCAGCAAATCGACCCGTTTCAAAAATCGGGTCGGGTTGACCCAGAAACCCGAATTGACCCGAAGCCCCATTTTTATCCGAAAACCCGAGATTGACCCAATTTTGACCCGAAAATCAAAGATTGACTGTTTTTTTATCCCAAAACCAACAATTTTTTGTCAGTCCCGAGTCATTCGGGTCGTGTCGAGTTGACTCGGACCCGAAGCGGGTCTGGTTAGGGTTTACCTGAATAGTGTTAGATCAGTTCCAGGTTCGACCCGAATCGGCCCCTGACCCGAAATTGACACCCCTAGTTAAAACTCTCAACCAACATATCAATGAGAGTTGTATGTTTGAATGATGATGTGCTTATAACTTTGTGTATGATATGGTTATTTACTGTTTAATAAATAGCTCACTGAAATCACAACAAAATAATCATTTAATGTTGACCTAATTATTTATTTATGTCTTATTTAAATTTAGGAAAGCCTCCCCAAATCATGTGGTATTTGAATTTTAATTAATATTTGATTTAAATACACTTTCTTATTTTGAGATTCTAAATATAACAATCTTTAACCCCTCATATTAATCACCCATAATCATGCTAGCTGCCGAACTTACCCCCTCCCTATTTCCTCTTTCCCTCCACTTTTCAAATTGATTATTCAAAGCCTTCCTTATTCAATGCATCTTAAGTTTGAAAAGTTTTCAAATTCGAATTTAAATTAATTGGAATATGAAATTCTTTCTTGAAATTAGGATGAACCATATTAGGAAGCTTTACTTAATCCTCCCAATCTGAATTTAATTAAAGACATAT
Organism: Dendrobium huoshanense; assembly: GCA_016618105.1. Taxonomy (NCBI): domain Eukaryota; kingdom Viridiplantae; phylum Streptophyta; class Magnoliopsida; order Asparagales; family Orchidaceae; genus Dendrobium; species Dendrobium huoshanense. Next base: position 14,257,806 of record CM028343.1, on the reverse strand, counting down.
CATAATTCCCATTTCCTTATTTTAATCATATAAGTTTAGAAACTCCTTAAATCCATAGTCATCGCATGCGGACACATTCATCGTATGTGTCCACATTCAACGCATGTGAACACCTTCCCTTTTTCCCCTCTTTTGGCTGACCCCCTCCTCTCTCTCTCTCATCTAAGTAATAATCCAATTACAACACCCCAATAATGGCTAGCATTTGGTTCTACATTAATTCTCCATATCATCTTTCACTTCAGAAAGTGGTGAAAGATAACAAAATAGACTCCAATATCAGAATGACTACACCAGGATGATTGCCTATGTACCCCCCTCCAGTGGGGATCAAACCAAGTGTAGTTCTTCAATACAAGTGGAATCAATCATGAACCTGAATATTCATAAAACCCCTAAAGTCGATGAACTTCTGAACTGGTGGCACTTTTATGAATATGTCTGTTGGATTCACCTTAGTATCTATCTTCTTCAACTGAACATTGCATTTATGAATCAAGTCTCAAACAAAGTAGTGCCTTACATCAATATGCTTAGTACGAGCATGATAAACTGAATTTGTGGCCAAGAATATCACACTCTGAATGCCATAGAATAATGTTAGAGATTTCTAATCAACTCCCAAGTCTGCACCCACGAGACTTGCTCCGCTTATTATCATTGCCACCCTTTTAATTCTTCTGCTTCTCATGTCTTCCTCATTGGAGTGTGAGAGCATCAGTCAAATCCATCTTTATAGATTTCTTGTCCCTACATAAGAACTCATAATTCAGTAATATCGTAGTTATCTCACCATAATTCAAGATCTCCTTCCCATGAATGAGTGTAATCTTGAAGTTTTAATACTCATCTAGAAGCGAATTCAACTGAAGCAGTGTCTTATCTTTATCTCCAACCTCCTCATCCAAATTCAACATATCTTCCTACAGCTTTGTGAAGTCATTCAAATGCTCATCAATAGTAACCTCATGTCTCATCTAAAATCAATAGAGCATGCGTTTCACATGGAGAAGATTCTTGAAGCTTTTTATTAGATACTTGCTCTCTAAAATAGTCCATAGTTTCACAATATAAGTCTCCAACATCACCCTATACTTAATCTCCTGAAATATGCAAATTTTTATCAAGTCATAGGCACTCCGTCTCATCTTGAGCAAATCTCTCACATAAATCTCTTCAGATTTTCATCGCTATCCAGAACATCCTCTAAATAAAAAAAATAAAAAACAGTGCATCCATCATCTCACATCTCCACATGTCAAAGTTTCATTTGTCGTCACATTTCGTCACATCGATTTTGACGGGATGTATAACCATTCGATTGATCCCACCTTCTCCACCATCGAGGTGGATGTACCCATAGCTCCACCGGAGTCTCCAAAAAATTACATTAATATATGTCAAGTGCAACTTTCAAGGAGTCTCTAAAAAATTATACCTGTCTCACATAGCTGAAATAACACCAATTCGGATCTCTTTATGCTTCAAGCAATGATTTGGGATAAAACTTAATAGTTTGGCCACAACAATTGAGGTTCAAACACCCCAAATCGATATATGTTGCTCGATCCTTACACAATCACATGAGAAGGGACCCCGCTCGAATCGTTCGAATGAAACCAATTTGTAAAAAATCCTTACGCGCAACTAGTCGCTCTTCTTTTCGTCCTTGACACTCGCACCGACCCACACCTTTCGCATGTCTCCTATGCGCTTTGACCCACAAGCGCTTCTTGCCTTAGCCAGGGGCACGTTGTGCGCATGCTTTCGACCACGCACTCTCTGTAATATCAAGATCTGCTCCAGGATCGTCCAGGACGATCTGGGATCGTCCTGGGACGATCAGGTGAGAAATTGCTCCAGAATTTGCCCAGAAGTGTTCCAGGTGTTTTCCTGTAAGCATCGTCCAGGTCGATTGAGGCATCGGCCAGGCCGATTGGCACTGTTCAAAATATCGGCCGGACAATAGCCCTGGGAGCTGTCCAGGACGATCAATTTGGTCGGATCGTCCCGGGACGATATGGCGATCGGCCGGGCCGATCTGAAGATTACTTAAGAAAATTCTGTCGTTTTGAGGAGGGAGAAAAATCAGATTTTTATAAAATATCTCTGAGGAGAGAGAAAGTCTAGGTTAATCTTGGAAAAGTTGATTTTCGGGCGACGCGGAGCTGTTTTCGTTCGAAGAGACTGTTGAGGATTTTGCTGTACGCAAGGTAAGGCACATTCCGCCTTTCTCAATTTTCAGAACCGTCGTGTTTGGTGGTATTTTTTGTCTGGATTTTTGTTTCCGTTAGCGATTTTTGTCCGTATCTTTTGATTGGTTCAGTTTTTACCGTGTAACTTTCTGTATATTGTTACCGTGCCGGGTGTGCACGTTTTGACTATATTTTGAAGATTTTTGTCGAGGTATTTTTGATTCGACTGTGTTTTTAGTCGACTGAATTTTTCTGTGAACTTGAAAATTTTCTGTGCAGTAGAATAAATGTTCTGAAATGTTGATATCTATATCCTGTGCAAATTTGGTAAATTGTTATTTTCAGGAAAATTGTGTAAATTTTGTATACTGCTGTTGTGCTGCCCGATTTTGGGGTAATTTCTGATTTGTCCGGAATTCTTCTGATTTGATATGCTATCTGTATATGCTATAAAAAAGGAGTTATAAGGGGCCTGGATCCTATGAGATTCAGTTAGTGTCTGGGAAATCTGAAATGAGCTCAATATGAAATCTGATATCTGTTCTGTTCCGGATCTGAGGAAATTTGTTTAGGTGCTATAAGCATTATATATGTATTCTGGTGCTATATGCACATCTGTTCTGGTGTCGTGAGCACAAAGGGAGGCATAAGGGGCTTAGATCCTATGAGATTCAGTCAGTGTCAGGGAATTTAGCTATGAATTATATATTTGATATCTGATATCTGATTTGATACAAATTCTGACAGTTCTGATCTGATTCTGATTCTGTTGATCTGATATGTCTGATCTGTTCTGTTTCTGATTTGATACGACTTCTATTTCCGTACAGTTTTGTTTGATTTGATCTGTTCCGTTCTGATCTGTTCGATTTGATATCTGTCCGATTCTGTTCTGATTTTCTGTACGGATTTATCTGATGTGTTGGTTTTGAGATTCTGAGAATTTTGATTGGAGGTTTGTAGCTTTGCTGAGCTGTTGAGCTCACCCTTGCTTTCTGGTGGTTTTCAGGTTCTGGGAAAGGGAAGGAGTCCAGGAATAGATTTCAGAGTCTGATCAGTATAGGTATTGTTTTGTACCTTTTGATTTTTGTACAGTCATGACTTTTCTGTTCTGTCTTTTTTTCTGTCTAAAAGCCATGTATTGTATTTGTAGATGATTGTTTTGAGGAAAAGAAAAGATAGATCTTTTGTTCCGCTGCATTTGATGTTTTTAGTAGCTCTGTGTTTGTCTGTTTTATTTAAAATATTTGGAAGATTCAGTTCCGAACCAAATTCCAAAGCCAGATCCTGATCAGTTTTTCTGTCGCGGCCCGGTGCGAACGGGATCCGTCTTGTCTCGGGTCGGGTCGTGACAAACTTTAGTGGTATCAGAGCAATGGTTTTGGAATTTGGGATTTGTGTGAAACAGAGCTATAGGAAGTGATCAGTGAGTCTGTCTAGGGGGTAGTTTTGGTTTGTTCGGCTTTTTATTATGTTATTTTTGTGATAGTTTTCCGGATTTTCTGAATTTTTCTGGATTTTTCTGTATGGATCATCCAGACCCAGACATGACAGACGGGCAGAGTTCTAGTCAGGCAGCACCAGTGGGGAGTACAGCCCCAGTGGTCGGTGCTGACACGCTTTCTCAGTTTGCTACACTTGTTGCTCAGATGATGAGCGAGACCCAGAGCAGAGCTTCTACTGTCCGATCTGATGATCTTGACAGACATTTGCAGTTGTTTTTGAGGTTGAAACCTCCGAGGTTTGAGGGCGCTGTTGAGCCCAGAGCAGCCGAGGAGTGGCTGATGAGATTGGAGAAGGTCTTTGATGGAATGCAGTGTCCTGCGGATAGGAAGGTTCCGTTAGCAGTATTTCTGTTGGACGGAGAGGCTGAGCACTGGTGGGTTGGCCAGCAAGAGGCCATATTTCAGGGCAGACTGAACTCTTTGATCACTTGGGAAGAGTTCACTGAGGTGTTCCGAGATTGGTTTGTTCCCCCTTCTACACGACAGCAGATGCAGGAGACTTTTCTGAGACTTGTTCAGGGGAGTAAGACGGTGATGCAGTATGAGGCTGAGTTTACTACATTAGTCAGGTACGCTCCGCAGCTGGTTAGCACGTCTGCTGAGAGGTGCTACAGATTTCTGAGGGGATTATGAGATACTTTGAGGCAGCCCCTGATACCATTTCGGATCACTGACTTCTCTGAGCTTGTGGAGCGAGCTCGACTGATAGAGAATGACCTGATGGCTACTCAGCAGCGGTGGACTGCGAGTAGGAAGAGATTTGGAGGTGAGACTTCTGGCAGTGGTTCCTCTGGGAAGAGGAGATTTGTTTCTGGCTCAGGATCTGGAGACTCCAGGAGGAGCGGAGGGTCATCTGGTACTGCTACCAGTACGACGAGTTCTGGATCAGTCAGTACGGCACCTGTGTGCCAGAACTATGGACGACGACACTTTGGCTAGTGCTACAGGATGACTGGTCTGTGCTTCCGATGTGGTCAGCCAGGACATCAGATTGCAGAGTGTCCACATATGGGATTTGATCAGCATTCTGAGTTTCGATCTAAGGGCTTTGTCAGACCTGCCGGTTCAGCAGCAGGAAGACCGATGACTGTTCCTCCACACCCTGAGGGATTTACTGGCAGAGGTGGTGGATCTTGTTCTGGACCACGGAGACCACCTACGGTTCAGAGGGAGCAGAGTAGTTCTGTTGCTTCAGCTCCTGCTCCAGTTCAGCCACGAGTTTACAGTCTGAGTCAGCAGGAGGCTCGTGATGCTCCCGATATTGTGACAGGTATGGTTTATATTTCTGATCAACCCTGTCGTGCTTTATTTGACTCTGGAGCGAGTCACTCTTTTTTGTCTGAGCGCTGTTTTGAGGCTTTACGTTTGGATTCCATTTTACTTCCGGTTTCGCTTTCCGTGATTTTACCGGCTGGAAGTCTTTTGATTGCTCGGCAGTTTTGTTTTTGTGAGATTGAGATTTCTGGCAAGAAGTGGAAATCAAGTTTGATTCTGTTGCCGATTTCATCGTATGATGTGATTCTGGGCATGGATTGGCTGAGTCAGTATGAGGCCCAGATAAACTGTCTGAAGAAGCAAGTGAGTTTGCTTATGGCTGGAGAGAGATTTGTATATCAGGGATTACGAGGTGTTCTCTCCAGTCTGGTTTCTGTGTTGGAGGTGAGCAGAATGTGGAAGAAGGGATGCCCAGTATTTTTGGCTTCGGTGCGGGATCTGAACCTGGAGGTTGGTTCTGTTTCTGAGATCCCAGTGGTACGGGAGTTTGCTGATGTTTTTCCTGAGGAGTTGGTTGGTTTACCTCCGGATAGAGATGTGGAGTTCTCTATCGATGTTTTTCTGGGTACTGCTCCTATATCAAAAGCTCCATACAGGATGGCACCGAGAGAACTTTCTGAGTTGAAAGTTCAGCTTCAGGAGTTGGTTGACAGAGGTTTTGTACGTCCTAGTGTTTCGCCCTGCGGAGCACCTATTATGTTTGTGAAGAAGAAGGACGGTACACTCCGTATGTGTATTGATTACAGAGATTTGAACAAAGTCACTATCAAGAACAAGTATCCTTTGCCTCGGATTGATGACTTGTTTGATCAGCTTTCCGGATCTTCAGTATTTTCGAAGATTGATTTGAGATCCGGATACTATCAGGTGAAGGTGAAGGAAGCTGATGTGGTGAAGACAGCTTTCAGTACTCGGTACGGGCACTATGAGTTCTTGGTTATGCCTTTTGGGGTAACCAACGCGCTTGCTATTTTCATGGATCTGATGAACCGAGTATTCAGGGAGTATTTGGATCAGTTTATGATCGTCTTCATTGACGATATTCTGGTATATTCTGCATCTGAGGATGATCATGCCAGACATTTGAGGATTGTGTTGGAGACTTTGAGGAGGCATCAGCTGTATGCCAAGTTCTCCAAGTGTGAATTTTGGTTGAAGAGCATTTCTTTTCTGGGGCATGTGATTAGCGGAGAAGGCATTTCTGTAGATCCCCAGAAGATTCAGGCAGTTGCTGATTGGCCAAGGCCGACTACGGTATTTGAGGTACGTAGTTTCTTGGGCATGGCCGGGTATTACAGGAAATTTGTGAAAGGATTTTCATAGATTTCGACGCCTCTGACGAGACTGACGCAGAAATCCGTTCCTTTTGTTTGGACACCGGAGTGTGAGGCGAGTTTTCAGAGATTGAAGGATTGTCTGACTTCAGCTCCGGTACTAGCACTTCCGTCAGGTACGGAAGGTTTTCAGGTGTTCAGTGATGCTTCACTGAAAGGACTGGGATGTGTCCTGATGCAGCATGGTCAGGTAATTACTTATGCATCGAAACAGTTGAAACCACATGAGAAGAATTACCCGACGCTTGATTTGGAGTTAGCTGCAGTGGTATTTGCTTTGAAGATTTGGCGTCATTATCTGTATGGCGTCAGATGTGAGATCTTTACTGATCATAAGAGCCTGAAGTACATTTTTACTCAGAAGGATCTGAATCTGAGACAAAGAAGGTGGCTCGAGTTGATCAAGGACTATGATTTGACTATTCAGTACCAGCCTGGGAAGGCGAATGTGGTAGCGGACGCTCTGAGCAGGAAGTCTTCTGGATTATCAGGTATTCAGCTTACTTTTGATGATTTCCTGATACGTGACATGGAGCGATTGCAGTTGGAGGTGATTTCCTCAAGTGGTTTGGAGTTAGCTCAGATGAGCATTCAGTCTTCTTTGGAGACAAGGATTCAGGAAGTCCAGAAATCAGATTCTGATTATCCGAAGTTGATTGCCCAAATTGGATCTGGTAAGACTCCTGAACTTCGAATTTCTGATTCTGGTGCTATTTTCTGTAAGAACAGGTTGTGGGTACTTGTGTTTGGAGATTTGAGGCAGGAGATTCTGTACGAATCTCATCATTCCGGCTACACTGTTCATCCAGGCAGTGGTAAGATGTATGCTGATATGAAGCTTTTGTTCTGGTGGCCTGGAATGAAGAAAGATGTGGCAGAGTTTGTGTCGAGATGCAAAGCCTGTCAGTTGGTGAAGGCAGAGCATCAGCGACCAGGTGAACTGTTGCAATCGTTGCCTATCCCTGAGTGGAAATGGGAGGAGGTAACGATGGACTTTGCGATGGGTTTTCCTCGATCTAGACAAGGGCACGACGCTATTTGGGTGGTTGTAGATCGATTAACGAAGTCTGCCCATTTTCTTCTGATCAGACAGACGGATTCAGTTGATCGCTTGGCACAGGTTTATGTGAAGGAGATAGTCAGATTGTACGATTTGTCTCGCGTGATTGTTTCTGATCGAGATGGACGCTTTACTTCCAGACTTTGGAAAGGCATTCAGCAAGGCTTGGGTACGAAACTGCATTTCAGTACAGCCTTTCATCCTCAGACAGATGGACAGTCTGAGAGAACTATTCAGGTGCTGGAAGACCTGTTGAGACTTTGTGTTCTGGACTTTGGCGGAAGCTGGGAAGATCATATCCCGCTGATTGAGTTTGCTTATAACAACAGTTTTCAATCCAGTATCGGTATGGCACCGTACGAGGCTCTGTATGGCAGGAAGTGCCGTACTCCTTTGACTCTGACGGAGGTCGGAGATAGACAGGCTTTGGGTGCCACTTTTGTTGAGGGAACTGTTTAGAAGATCAGTTTGATAAAAGAAAGATTGAAAGCCGCTCAGGATCGACAGCAGAAGTATTACAATCAGAAGCACAGGTTTGTCGAGTTTCAAGTTGGTGACTTTGTATATGTCAAAGTCAGCCCGATGAAGGGTGTGAGCAGATTTGGTCAGGTGAGCAAACTTAGTTCAAGGTATGTTGGACCTTTTGAAATTTTGGAAAGGATTGGAAAATCTGCTTACCGACTATTGCTTTCTGATTCGATGCCTGACGTGCATAATATGTTTCATGTATCCACTCTGAGGATGTGGGTATCCGACTCTGGGAAGAAGGTATCTGCTGATGAGGTTGAGATTGAGGAGAATATGGCGTACAAGGAAGAGCCAGAATTGATTTTGGCGTACGACGTCCGAAAGTTAAGAAATAAACAGATTCCGATGGTTAAAGTCCAGTGGAAGCACCGGACTGCACGGGAAGTGACTTGGGAGAAGGAGTCTGACATGAGACAGTCGTACCCGTACTTGTTTTGACTGAGTTTTGATTGGATAATGTCGAGGACGACATTTTTCTGAGTTGGGGAGATTGTAATATCAAGATCTGCTCCAGGATCGTCCAGGACAATATGGGATCGTCCTGGGACGATCAGGTGAGAAATTACTCTAGAATTTGCCCAGAAGTGTTCCAGGTGTTTTCTTGTAAGCATCGTCCAGGCCGATTGAGGCATCGGCCAGGCCGATTGGCACTGTTCAAAATATCGGCCGGACAATAGCCCTGGGAGCTGTCCAGGACAATCAATTTGGTCGGATCGTCCCGGGACGATATGGCGATCGGCCAGGCCGATCTGAAGATTACTTAAGGAAATTCTGTCATTTTAGGAGAGAGAAAAATCAGATTTTTATAAAATATCTTTGAGGAGAGAGAAAGTCGAGGTGAATCTTGGAAAAATTAATTTTCGGGCGACGCGGAGCTGTTTTCGTTCGAAGAGACTGTTGAGGATTTTGCTGTACACAAGGTAAGGCACATTCCGCCTTTCTCAATTTTCAGAACGGTCGTGTTTGGTGGTATTTTATGTCTGGATTTTTGTTTCCGTTAGCGATTTTTGTCTGTATCTTTTGATTGGTTCAGTTTTTACCGTGTAACTTTCTGTATATTGTTGCCGTGCCGGGTGTGCACGTTTTGACTATATTTTGAAGATTTTTGTCCGGGTATTTTTTATTCGACTGTGTTTTTAGTCGACTGAATTTTTCTGTGAACTTGGAAATTCTCTGTGTAGTAGAATAAATGTTCTGAAATGTTGATATCTATATTCTGTGCAAATTTGGTAAATTGTTATTTTCTGGAAAATTGTGTAAATTATGTATACTGCCGTTGTGCTGCCCGATTTTTGGGTAATTTCTGATTTATCCGGAATTCTTTTGATTTGATATGCTATCTGTATATGCTATAAAAAGGGAGTTATAAGGGGCCTGGATCCTATGAGATTCAGTTAGTGTCTGGGAAATCTGAAATGAACTCAATATGAAATCTGATATCTGTTCTGTTCCGGATCCGAGGAAATTTGTTTAGGTGCTATAAGCACTATATATGTATTCTAGTGCTATATGCACATCTGTTCTGGTGCCGTGAGCACAAAGGGAGGCATAAGGGGCCTGGATCCTATGAGATTCAGTCAGTGTCAGGGAATTTAGCTATGAATTATATATTTGATATCTGATATCTGATTTGATACGAATTCTGACAGTTCTGATCTGATTCTGATTCTATTGATCTGATATGTCTGATCTGTTCTGTTTCTGATTTGATACGACTTCTGTTTCTGTACAGTTCTGTTTGATTTGATCTGTTCCGTTCTGATCTGTCCGATTTGATATCTGTCCGATTCTGTTCTGATTTTCTGTACGGATTTATCTGATGTGTTGGTTTTGAGATTCTGAGAATTTTGATTGGAGGTTTGTTGCTTTGCTGAGCTGTTGAGCTCACCCTTGCTTTTTGGTGGTTTTCAGGTTCTGGGAAAGGGAAGGAAGTCCAGGAATAGATTTCAGAGTCTGATCAGTATAGGTATTGTTTTGTACCTTTTGATTTTTGTACAGTCATGGCTTTTCTGTTCTGTCTTTCTTTCTGTCTAAAAGCCATATACTGTATTTGTAGATGATTGTTTTGAGGAAAAGAAAAGATAGATCTTTTGTTCCGCTGCATTTTATGTTTTTAGTAGCTCTGTGTTTGTCTGTTTTATTTAAAATATTTGGAAGATTCAGTTCCGAACCAAATTCCAAAGCCAGATCCTGGTCAGTTTTCTGTCGCGGCCCGGTGCGAACGGGATCCGTCTCGTCTCGGGTCGGGTCGTGACACTCTCCGACTTCACACATGCTTCAATTGTGCACATGCTTCGACCCAAACCTTCTGCTTAGAATGCCTGCAACCGAATTGTGCAAACCACGGCTTAATAACCAGGGTGCATCCCTCTTCTCTTGCACAACCCATGCATGCGAGCCTTTTTGCAACTACACCCGCTTCTTCTGCTCTGACCAGGCATGTGCAAACAGAAATCATTATCCCGAATTTCTTCCTTCGCCTGGACGAACCACTTGAAAAAAAATAGACTGATCTCTCGTTCTTCAAGCCACCGCCAAAATTCCAATTGAAATCCCTCTTTGTACCAATTATTGTGCAAAACAACAAAAACAACTAGAACAAACATAATCAAACATAGCGATTTACGTGATTCGACGAAGAATTGGCTGCATCCATAGGGAGGGGATGATTTCACCATATTAAAAAAAATAGGGCTACAATTATCTCTCTCTCTCTCTCTCTCTCTCTCTCTCTCAATAGCTATCAAGCCTTTATTTATAGGTTTGAAACAAATCAAACAGGAAAACAAAATCAATGCATTAATCATGAAAATCTATTCAATTAGATCTCCTAATCAAAGTCAATAAAAATATTCCCAAAAAAAAAACTGAATTAGATATGGAAGGATTTCCATAACAGGATGTTAGTTGGCAAATACCAGACTATATTATTCAAACAGGCACTAGTTTTTTTTTTTTGTTTTTTTTTTTTTTGGGACATTTAGGCCAATAAAGGCAAACTCATACACACAACGCATACACATAGACTCGAACCTTGGACCTCTTAGTTGGAAGCCTAAGCTCTCAACCAATAGGCCAAGGGGAGTTGTGTAAACAGGCACTAGTTGATTTGAGAACATTTGAATAATCTTTCGGTTAAGGAAATAGTCAGAACTTCAATAAGTCCATGTAATTTTTCAATGGTCCTTATTTCTAAAATGAATGAAAGAGGACATAATTAGAAGCCTATTTATTTACAACCAATTTGGTGAGCAATCACATAATTAGAAAGACTCAGTGCGACATAAAGCTTGAAATAAATAACAACTTATATGAAAGAAATGTCCAAACATAATACATTATTACACTATACCCAAAAAAAAGGGACAACAAAAAAAGAGATTTTTGCTACAGAGGACACAAATTTGATTAACTTGCAGTCCTTCGATTACCAATACAACCTATTGCCCATGTTAATAACAATGGTGCTTATTGAGAAACAGAGACAATTACAGATTAAATTTTTACTTCGCATGAAAATTTTATAAGGTTTATGGGTGCACTGTACCTGCTTTCCTTTTGTCTCTGCAATCTATCTGCAAGTTTTGCTAAATGGTGACGCCGTGGGCTTTTCTTGTTTCAAAAGGGTGGAATGAGAATTATTAATTAACAATTAATGATGATATTAATTTTGCAAAGTAATTAACGAGTAAGCTAGCTATTAAGTACGCAGCTCACCTTGATATTTCAGACCAAGATAATGGGAGATTCATTTGTTAAATCAAAATTTGATGGCCATTTATGCATCCTCAAAAACTTTAATGATGATGATTTGTCGGAGAACTATGCAATGCAATGATTTTCATGTGAGATTTTGATGAGGATATTAATCGAGTTAAGGGATGTGGCAAATATATCTTTAATCAAATTACAACTCCCAAAAAACTTTTGATAGTTGAAAGTATGGGGTGACGATGCATGAACTTTCATACTAAGAAAAATGTTAGTGGTTCAACAAGTTGGCTGAAGGTAGCCTATGGAATGAAGTGAGTAGACTTAGGGTTTGTTTGGGATGGTTTTTTTATTGCTTTTTAAAGCAGATCTTTTGTACAAAATTTTAATTTTTTGTACTAGTATGATACTTTAAGAAGCAATAAAAAAGCTGTCACAAACGAAGCCTTATCTTGAGAAGAAGATGGGAGTTGCTTCAACGTTGTTGAAAGCAAAATGTAGGAAGATAAACACTCACACCCAAAATGCAAGGAAGATAAACTCTAACGTGCAAGGGAATCACAACCGAACCAATTAATAAGAGATCAGAAATGCACCACACTAAGGAACTTTTATTACGTCCGGTGTAAGGACGTAGAGGAACGTCCGGTTGGAGGCAAAATCCCGCCAAAAAACTCGGTATTTGCTTAGTACAACTAGGTATTATTTGATATTAACGAGGAATACCGCTTTTGAAGACCAATACCGAGTTATACCGAGCTGTACCAAGAAATATTGAGTTGTACCGAGTTTTTCTAGAAAAAACTCGGTACAACTTTTGTATAACTTGGTATTTCTCGGTTTAGCTCGGTAAAACTCGGTATTTGGTCTTCAAATGATGGTATTCCTCGTTATTGTTTGGTATTGCTCGGTATTTGCTCGGTACAACTCGTTTTTTTTGCGGGATTTGGCCTCCGACCGGACGTTACTCTGCGTCCGATCGGAGGACGTAATAATTGTTCCACAATAAGCCATAGCTGCAAACATTAAAGGCATAGATCCCTCCATGAAATAACAAAAAATTTTGATACCAATGTCAAGGGACATTGACATCAAAGGAAGAGAATTACAAGCATGGGTGAAGTCCAAGAGGATGGCATGCTAAAAAGGCCTGGCGATGATGTGGTGCTCCCTTGGCATGCACTTTTGGTGATAGAGATTCGATTTTTACTTGCAAAAGAAAGCAACATCCTGCTTCTTGTTTCAAGAAAAAAAAGCCATATCCATAAAAGGCTTGACAATAATGGTGGGCAGTGCACTAGACAAGCGGTTAGTAAGAGAGGCAGGGACAATTACTCCTATTTTTTTATATGAACTCATGATGATTATTTTGAGTTCAGTACATGTCACAATCCAACCCGATCAAAATAGTTCTTATCATGTTAGATTGTAATAATACAAATCCAAAAAAATTAGTTTTGAAATATTTCAAATTCTCTTCACATATTCATTTTAATTAAATAACAAACTGCAAAGTTACTGAAATATTCAAGCACTAAAAATAAACTCATTTACAATATTTCTTTCATTTCATCAGAAATGTATAAACTATAGCACATGACTACATACAAAAGCTGTAAAATTGAATAATAAATTAGCCATGATTGTACAAAATTAAAATAGAGAAATGTCTATAAACTCATATCTAATCATGAACTACTAATCAACATGCTCCTTATTTTTTCTAGATCATGAAAAACAAGAAGCAAAACCTGTAATGCCCCGTTTTTTTACTCAGACAAATAATTTTTTAGGAGTCATTATAAATCAAAGTTGAAAACTGTATTGGTTATAACATTGACATTGTAGTGCTTTAATTACATGAATATTTTCATAATTTTTGGGCACTGAAGAAAACCTTTAAGAAATTAACATATATCTATACAAGTGGATATTTGGGACCGTTAGGTACCCTTTTGCAAGATAATTTTACATAATTGTTTAAAATAATAAGTTCTATTTTATGGATATTTTTCTATAATTTTTGAAAAACCAAAAGATTTTATATTAAAAATTTAATAAATTAAGTAATTAAATTCATATTATATTATTATTTATTATAAAATATCTTAATGCTTAATCACTTTTTCCTCCTCTTCATTTTGGCTAAACACAGAATGGGTTAAGGGTAATTAAGAGAGAAAGAGAGAAGAGAGAAAAAAGAAGTTAAGATTTAGAGGCCGTGAAGCTATTTTCGTTCATCGAGCCTATTAGGAGATTTGCTCATCTTATTGTAAAGAATATTTAACTTATTTTTTATTTCAATAATTTTGTATTTTTGTTTTTTTATAATGAAATTTGTATTTTCGTTATAAAAAAATGATGATAATTTTGTATTGATAAAATTTTTATCACCTAACTTTTTATATGTTATAGAAATTTAGATTATGAACATTTTGAATATTTATTTAAGATTTTTCTTTGAGTGATTTTGAAAATATAATAATTTTTGTCAACTTAGAATTTTTTTTTAACATTTTAAAATAGTGATTTAGTTCAATTAAAGCTTCAGAATATTATTTTATGCAATATCTCACAATTTGATTAAATTCTAAAAATATAAATTTTTGCTCAGTATGATTTTTGTTGTCAACCGTTAGAATTTTTTGGTACTTTGTGAATTAAGATCAATTATGCTTTATTTGCTGCAATGTATTCAAAATAAATGTGGACATATGATTGGGATTACTATTATAACACTATGATAATACTGTATATGTAAAAGACAAATAAATACTAGTTGACATATTGGTTGAACACTGATTAGCTTGTATATGATGGTGGGCTGACGAACTTTTCTTTAAATACTATAGTTTGATTTTATCCTCTACTAATTCACGTGATACATTGATTAATAGTTATAAGAATATAATTATTGTGCCAAGGAGCATAGAGTGATGACTTTATTTATTGAGTCAATGATTTACTGATATTGATATGATACTTAAAAATATCGTGATAGAGGACTTCTTACTTATTTAGTGCGACTACTGAAATACATGCTATTATGGCATTATTTTTATAACTACACATATTTATTATTAATGCATTATTTTTCTACTACTATTGGATTATTATTATTAATGCTATTAATATAGACACCGATACTATTTAATACAATTGATTCACTATATAATAAGCATGTGAAATACTAAATACGTAATATAATGATTTGATATTGATATAGAATAATTAGATAGCTTGTGTATACTCGTATATGATTTTATTACGTTGGTATGATTTTGATAATTTTTACCGATAATTTGATTTTACTGCTTTATGATCTCTCGGCTTATTAATAGTGCTTATTGATAGTAGTGATACATAGATTAATTTATAGACTTGATACTCGTACATATTTATTGATTTTCTTATAGTATTATTTAATCATTTATAGATTTTATTACCACTACATGTGAATTTTATTATTTTTATACTAATTCAATGATCATATGAATGCTACCGCTATAATTTGATCCCTAACATGCATATTGCTTATTTACCTTGCTTTGAATCAATTGTAGGTTTATGTGACCTACTGGCTTTTTTAGCACATTATATTGGGTTAAATAATTTCAGGTCAAGCCAAATGAGCAGGATTGTGAGACTAATCAACATTTCTTTAGGTTCAAATTCTTTTTATTTTAATTATTTTTATACTCAGGACATAATAGTTTTGATACTATTGTATAAATCATGAGTAGTGTATATGATTTTTTAGAAATAAATACAAATTCATATATAGATATTTTGAATTCCATAATTATTTTTATTTTTTATAAAAGAAGTTAGATATCTCTAGTATTGTTTATAAGACGATAGAAGAATAATTCTTCCAAAATTGATTCTAGTACATTACAAAATCACAATGAGCTACAACAGCTTAGCAGACAATACAAACCGATCTAAATTTCAAAATTAATTTATTAAACATTTAATTAAAAATTTAAAAATAGTTAAATATAGTTTAATAATTAATGTACTAAGAAATATAATAAGAGCACAATGATTATCTAATTATTTAAATAATAATACTGAATAGATAAATAAATTGAATATGCTTGCAGACATCAAAACATGACTTATAGTCACAATAATATGTTCCCTGACACGAAAAAAATCTCAAATATTTCTAGCTAATCCATTATTTCTATTAGCATATACAATTTAATCACATATACATAATTTTCATCATATTCTAATAGTTAAAGTGTAATTGAGTGTGTGTCATAATTACACTATTTCTATAATGGGAGGCAACAAAATTTTTTACAAAGCAAAAATGTAGATTTTTAATAAATAACTAAATTATCTAAGTTTGTGTAAAACAAAACTTTAAGACATCGTCAATTGTCCTATAATATTATTTTTCAGTATCTAAATTGTTTTTCAATTTAGAAGATTACACATTTTTCAAAATACTCAGTAAAAATTTTCTAAAAAATATTTAAAATATTCATAATCTTAATCTCTATAACATATCAAAAGTTACGTGTTGAAAGTTTTACTAATGTAAAGTTATCCGCATTCTTTACCTAACAAAAATATAAATTTTATCAAAAATTCCATAAAATTTTTGTATTTTAAAAGTGAGATTAATGTTATGTGACGTAGCTCGAGACAAACAAATTTCTTAACTTAGTCGAAGGACAAAAAACGGACAAAAATGACTTAAAAACCTTCAAAATCAAATTTCTCTCTCTCTCGTCTCTTTTTCCTCTTACATTTTTCCCTAATGCTCTCTGTTAACGAGAATGTGGGTAAAATGGCTTTTAAAAGTTTTTTGTTATTTGTTTAGATTGCAATACTTTGTGTCCACCCTGAAAACAATACTGAAATATAATATTTATTACGAGGATGACACAAAGTATTGCAATCTAAACAAATAAAACTAGAACAAAAAATGCTCTTCCTATGCTGTTGTGCGAGTGCTTGAATTTCTTATTGATAAAATTTAATGAATCCTACTTGGCTAATCGCATACTTACATTTCAGCATGGCTTTATAATGGAAGACACCCAAAACAAAACAATTGAAATTGCAGTTTCCTTCAGCCCTTCTGGACAATCTTCTCAAGGCCAGCAAATGAAGGGCAAATAGTCGAGATGGAGTAGGAGCGCACATGTTACATCTCAGACCATTTATTATTGATCAGATGGTTACGAACATGTGCCCTGCTTCTCCACCACGCTGCTTTGCCCTGCATATTTCTTCCTTCCTTTCTCTGCTTGGCTCTGCTTGCAGTGTGATTTATACTCAAATGGCATCTTTAGCATTTCAATCATAAAAGGAAGCTTGTATTGTTGATGATGGTTACAGGTTGGGCGAACTAAAAGAATTGTGGTTGCTGAATTGTTATACTAAGCAAACACCTACCTGAGAACCATTTCCTACAATCTCATCAATGGAAGTAGACCACCCACCACTTTGGAAAGGAAGAAGGCCAAGGGCTGGAGAAATTATTTTGTGCCGAGATCAGACGCAATACGCTGTCCAAAGACCAACCATAATGCGCCACATCAGCAAAACCGAGCTGCGGTACCGAGCGAAGGGGTGATGTGATGCATTTTGATTAGTCTCCGGAAGACGTTCGGCATCCACACAGAATAATTACTACACTTGACGAATTGCTTGATATTCATTCATTTAAAAGGTTAAACAAAATTTGATTGCATTATTTAACTCAGAATATAAATATGTTCGAACATATTTATTTATTGTTCAAGGAGTAGCTTGTTAAGAGCTCAATAGATATTTACCTAATAATTATTTAATCATTAATGAAAAACTTATTAAATATTTTTATATCAATATTTTTACATTTTACGTGGTTCAAAAGTAATTTAAATGTTAGGAATATAAATATGATAGAAATATTGAGAAAATAGCTAGTAGATTAAAAGTCTCGTCTATTTGTTTAAATAATTAGAATTAACTAGGCTGAAGATATATGGATTTGACTGTTGGACAGTGAAAACCAGTTTATAGCTAAGTTGAGCATATGGGAAATAAAAATATGAAGATGGATGAGCAGCAACCCAAGCAGCATAATTTATATTAGAATGTTAAGAGAGTGTTGCAAGAAACTCATATTTTCTATTCATATTTACTAAACCTTCCTTCTAGACATAGACATGAGATTTTCATCAAATTTATTTCTTTGTACAATTCATTTCGGACCAAACAAGCAAGAAATGAAAAGACTTTTTTTATTTTTTTTCCCTTCAAACCAAACCCACCTGAAGAGCCGTGCTAGATGAGTTATTCATGGAAACTAAATTTTGAGTGAAAGATGAAGGAGATGGTTTTTGGGTGAACCCGGTCAAAATTTATGCCAGAATGTTTTGGGCCGGTTCAACAAGCCCCTGTGCAAATGATAGGAACGTTGCACATTGGATTTCTTGCTTTGGGACTGCTCCTCCTTCATCTATAACTGGGACCTTCTTGAATGGTGTTATCCGGCTATTAGACTCATTTAAAGCATCGTAAGGAGTTGGCCGGCAGTCAATAATGACGAATATTGCTGAGGAGGCCAACGACTTCAGCCTGTGAGAGCAGAGAACTTTAAATAGACTTAGCAGTGATAAGATAAATTTAAGATTGCCTCTCGTGGTCGGGCTCGTGGCAGAGGTCGACGTGGTCGGTAATAGTTTATTTTTGGTAGGTTGAATTTGATAACTGCTCTCTGGTCTGGTTGGGACCTTTTTCGGTGCTATCATTGTGCTCTCGATCTGGTTTTCTCTGTGGGCCTCAGCTTTTGGGTTCTCTGTTCTATGTTTTCATGGTTTGTTGTTGGGCTATGATGTGGCTGGGGCTCGTGTTTCCATCTGCTGGCTCGTGGCAACCTTGGTTATGTTCTCGTTAGGCTCGCAACTTCTCCAATTGGACGGTCGGAGTTAGTCTTTTGGGACGCTGGTAGTCCCGGCCTTCTACTAAGCCCTCGGGGTTGTTTCTCTCCTCTTATTTTTGCTTTTGCTTTTGGGTTCTTGTAATCGCTTTTATTTATGGAATGTATTGTTTTTCTGGTTTAAAAAATAAATAAATAAATAAATTTAGGATTATATGCATTCTAATTTTAAAAAAACCAATAGCTGAACTTAACATCTAGATGAGATGAATCTTTGACATCACAAATATTGATTCGATTTAGGTCCAACTAAATTCAAATTAAACATTTGAAGTATATATTTTAAATATTTTAGTCAAATCGTGCGGATTGATGGTGCAAATCCTATGAGCTAAGATCATCCAATTATGAGATCATTAAGATACCCTAAAAATAAATAAAACAATGAGAAAAAAAATATAGTTCATTGGACTTAAATACATAATCCTAACTGAATATGTTTTGCCCTTTTTCAAGAGAAAGTTAAAAGCCAACTTAATTTACTTAAAAATCAGATATTAAATAAAAGAATAATGGGAGAAAACAACTGATATAAAAAAGGTAAAAAAAAATCAAAAACACATATCATGTAATACCTTTAGGGGTGAAATACTATAAGCACAAGCACAAGTTAAATAACTTTAGTAAATAGTGTCAAAACAAAGGAAAAAAATCTAAAATGTTTGCCATAAAGAGCTTCATCCATACTATAAGAAGATTACTCAATTGAGCTCATTAATCATAATCCTAAAGGAGATATCAACAAGTTTAGGAGCATAAAAGAAGTCTAAATGTTTGTCTTACTTTGAGAGAACATCTCTTGAAGACAAAGGCACATATGAAAATATCTAAAAATAAAGATTCAGTACAAAAGAAAATGAAATTAAGTATCTGATTAATTTCTATAAAAAATCCACCATCTCCTTATTCCAAAATTTAGATATCCTCCCATGATTCTATTTTCTCATGCAACTGAGGTCATCAATGTTTCATTTGGGATAACTTTCTTAATGTTTTCATACTTTTTTAGTTAAAATTTCTTTTGAATTAGAAATTTTTGTACTAGCAAGTTATTTTAAAAAGCAATGAGAAAACTAGCCCAAATGAAGCCCAAATCTATCACAAATAAAGAGATTCTTAATGCACTTTATGATATTGATGGTGACAAAAAAATAAAAACATGGATTCAATGTGAAATTTATCGCTTATTATTGGAACATTAACCCCTACCACCCCACCTGTAATATCTCGTTTCCTTACTGTTCCTCTCTGATTTGGATTTTCCTCCCAGAATCGGCCAGGACGAAGTTTGGATCGTCCAGGCCGATCAGTGCATTGAAAACAGCTGATTTCTGGAGCAAATTCTGGACAGAATCGTCCAGGACGATATTGAGATCGTCCAGGACGATTTGCACTGTTCCTAAAATCGTCCTGATCATCGCCCTGGAGTATCGGCCAGGACGACCAGAATTGGTCTGATCGTCCAGGCCGATCGAGACGATCGGCCAGGCCGATCCATGTATGATATAAGGAAATGAGCTCGTTTTGAGGAGAGAGAAAATCTAAAATAAAAATCAGATATTTTGTAGAGAGAGAAAGAGAAAGGAAAGAGAAGAGGAAACTGGTTTTCGGAGACCGCGGAGCGCTTTTCGTCCGACGCTGCTGTTGGGGAAAGTGAAGATCTCGTGGTAAGGACTCCGAACCCTGTTTCTGTTTTCAGAGATTTTGTGTTTTGACCGAGATATGATCCGTTTTGTGTTTTCGTAGTCGACTTTTCGACCTGATTTTGATTTGACAAGACTTTCACCGCACAACTTTTAGTATGTCATAGATATGATTATTGTACACGATTTGACTGTATTCTACGAAGATTTTACCGGTCGGAATTGATTCTACGTGATTTTAATCGATTATAATCGAATAGAAAATAATCGGGACCTGATTTGATTTGGATTTTATAGATCGATAGTCTTGTATTGATGTTATTGATATTCCTTTGTAATTTGGATAGATTTGGAAACTGTGTCTTTTTGCAGGATTTTTGTGTAAATTTGACCGACTACCGTTATGCTGCCCGATTTTCGTACGATTCTTGAATTGTATGAAATTGATAGATTGATTAGATATGGATATGACTATTGATATGATTGCTTTAATTTATACTATTGAATTGCTTATTGATTGAATTGACTATTGATACTAATCGCAAGTGGAACCTGGTTGAACATTGGTGGAGATTGATATTGATACCTGTACAGGATGGTGGGCCGACGGGCTTTCCTTTAAACATTGATTATTGATTATTGAAGGGAGATATAAGGAGTTTATTGATATGCCGACGGGCGAAAAGAGTGACGGCTCTTATTGATTGAACCAATGTATTATCTACAACAGCAATATGGATTCTACAACAGCAACATGACCAGTAGATTGTACTTGTTCAGTATATAGTATTGAATTGCATGTTTACTGTTTTGTTTTATAGATTCCTGCTTTATCGACTTTGATTGGATTTACCAGATCGTACGATTTCATTGATTTCACTGATTGATTCCTGTGCATCGACATTGAGCATTGATATAGAAATGGATAGATATAGATATTGCATTGATGGCATGGACATCGTACTACTGCTTATAGATTCATCGTATTGCTGCCTATAGACTTATAGATTCACTGTCGCTACTGTTCTTCACTGTATTGACTGTTTTATAGATCTATTGTTTCGTATCGCTTTTCTCGACTGATTTCATTGATTTGATCGTATCGATTTGATTGACGACGTTGTATTGATTTAGTTGATTGATTATATTGATTTATCGAATTGCCTGCTGCTGCATTGATTGGTTTTATCGACTATTGATTTCCGCTGCATTGACTCATTGACCATTGACTGATTTGGATTGAATAGATTGACATGCATATTGATTACATTGCCGTGCTTTGATTTCAGTTATAGGTATTAGGTGACCTGCTGGGCTTTGTAAAGCTCATTATATGTGGTTGATATTTTCAGGTCAGGGCTCGGGAGCAGGAGATAGGATTTGATCCAGATCTGCAGGTTTTTAGTTCTTTTGATAGATAGTTGATTCTTTTGTACTCAGGACAGGATAGCTTTTCTACTTGTATTGATAGTGTAGTTCCTGAGTATTGTATATGATGTTTTGAGATATGAATCGACTGTTATATTGATGTTTTAAATCTTATTGATGTTTGATAGATTGCTTACTGAAGGATTTATAGATAACTCTGGTAAATTGTTGCGAATTGATCGACATTCTTTCCAAGTTAGATTCTGGGGCGTGACAAGTTGGTATCAGAGCAATGTTATTGGAAGAATGGATTGTTACCAGAGTTGTAGGTTTGGATTGAGAGATTGGGTAGACTGGGTAGCTTTAAGAGCTTCATTGGCATACATCATTGCATGTGTGTATCATTCGTTTTGAATTGTGCAGGTGAAAAGATATGGATCCTCCGGCAGAATCCAGTGTACCGAATGAGCAACACAGCGCATCTCCAGCACCTTCAGAGAGTATGATGCAGTTAGCTACTGCGATTGCACATGTTATGGGGGATGCTCAGAGCAAGATGAGTGAGAGCAAAGAGGAAGAAGTTGACAGACATTTACAGATGTTCCACAAGCTGAAGCCTCCGTTGTTCAAAGGGGCTGTAGGACCACAGGCTGCTGAGGATTGGATAATGAGGATAGAGAAGATTTTTGATAGCATGCAGTGTCCGGGGAACAGGAAAGTACCATTGGCAGTATTCATGTTGGAGAGTGAGGCAGAGAGATGGTGGATTGGACAGCAGAGAGAGAAATTCCAGGGGAAGACCAATGCTGAGATCACCTGGGATGAGTTCACTACAGTGTTCAGGATGTGGTTTGTACCACCGTCAGCTCAGCGACAGATGCAGGAAGCATTCATGAGATTGGAGCAAGGCCGCAAGTCAGTGATGCAGTACGAGTCCGAGTTTACTGCACTTGCGAGGTACGCTGCTCACTTGATTCCTACTTCTGAAGACAAATGTTATAGATTTCTGCACGGATTGAATAGAGAGCTGAGGCAACCACTAGTACCTTTTCGGATCCACGAGTTTTCTGAACTAGTGGAGCGAGCCCGATTGATAGAAATTGATTTGGCGACACCAGTATCGAGGTACGAGGATACCAGGAGGAGGAGAGATGACGTACGACGAGATGATTCCAGAGATAGAGAGAAGAGAAGCAGGTATGAGGGTTCGAAGGGATCTGCATCGGGATCTGCGTCACGATCTGCATCGATAGTATCATCTGGTGGTTCTGGCACGTGCAGTCATTGTGGTAGACGACATGCAGGTCAGTGCTACCTATTGACGGGACAGTGTTTTCACTGTGGACAGCAAGGACACAGAGCAGCAGAGTGTCCTCAGAAAGGACTGGATGGAAGGACTGGTTCTGGCACGGGTACAGGACAGCAGAGGACTGTTGGCTCGAGAGCCTACAGTGAGAGATCAGGGAACCGGATGGATGATAGGACTGTCAGAGACCAGAGGGAGACAGTTGCGCCACGACCTCCAGTGGTGCCACGCATCTACAGTCTACAGAGTTTACAGCATCAGGATCAGCAACGACCAGAAGATTCTACTGGTAAGATTGATTTAACTAACCGATTGATATTGACATATGAACATTGCATATTGACATTGGATTGATTGCATTGTGTGTTCTGTATGGATTTCGACGAGTTTTGTTTTGGATTTGGATTTGATCGATTTGGTTTGCTTCGTGTTTTGCTTCGTACCTTTAGGGAAATGTCGGGACGACATTTTTCTAAGGTGGGGAGATTGTAATATCTCGTTTCCTTACTGTTCCTCTCTGATTTGGATTTTCCTCCCAGAATCGGCCAGGACGAAGTTTGGATCGTCCAGGCCGATCAGTGCATTGAAAACAGCTGATTTCTGGAGCAAATTCTGGACAGAATCGTCCAGGACGATATTGAGATCGTCCAGGACGATTTGCACTGTTCCTAAAATCGTCCTGATCATCGCCCTGGAGTATCGGCCAGGACGACCAGAATTGGTCTGATCGTCCAGGCCGATCGAGACGATCGGCCAGGCCGATCCATGTATGATATAAGGAAATGAGCTCGTTTTGAGGAGAGAGAAAATCTAAAATAAAAATCAGATATTTTGTAGAGAGAGAAAGAGAAAGGAAAGATAAGAGGAAACTGGTTTTCGGAGACCGCGGAGCGCTTTTCGTCCGACGCTGCTGTTGGGGAAAGTGAAGATCTCGTGGTAAGGACTCCGAACCCTGTTTCTGTTTTCAGAGATTTTGTGTTTTGACCGAGATATGATCCGTTTTGTGTTTTCGTAGTCGACTTTTCGACCTGATTTTGATTTGACAAGACTTTCACCGCACAACTTTTAGTATGTCATAGATATGATTATTGTACACGATTTGACTGTATTCTACGAAGATTTTACCGGTCGGAATTGATTCTACGTGATTTTAATCGATTATAATCGAATAGAAAATAATCGGGACCTGATTTGATTTGGATTTTATAGATCGATAGTCTTGTATTGATGTTATTGATATTCCTTTGTAATTTGGATAGATTTGGAAACTGTGTCTTTTTGCAGGATTTTTGTGTAAATTTGACCGACTACCGTTATGCTGCCCGATTTTCGTACGATTCTTGAATTGTATGAAATTGATAGATTGATTAGATATGGATATGACTATTGATATGATTGCTTTAATTTATACTATTGAATTGCTTATTGATTGAATTGACTATTGATACTAATCGCAAGTGGAACCTGGTTGAACATTGGTGGAGATTGATATTGATACCTGTACAGGATGGTGGGCCGACGGGCTTTCCTTTAAACATTGATTATTGATTATTGAAGGGAGATATAAGGAGTTTATTGATATGCCGACGGGCGAAAAGAGTGACGGCTCTTATTGATTGAACCAATGTATTATCTACAACAGCAATATGGATTCTACAACAGCAACATGACCAGTAGATTGTACTTGTTCAGTATATAGTATTGAATTGCATGTTTACTGTTTTGTTTTATAGATTCCTGCTTTATCGACTTTGATTGGATTTACCAGATCGTACGATTTCATTGATTTCACTGATTGATTCCTGTGCATCGACATTGAGCATTGATATAGAAATGGATAGATATAGATATTGCATTGATGGCATGGACATCGTACTACTGCTTATAGATTCATCGTATTGCTGCCTATAGACTTATAGATTCACTGTCGCTACTGTTCTTCACTGTATTGACTGTTTTATAGATCTATTGTTTCGTATCGCTTTTCTCGACTGATTTCATTGATTTGATCGTATCGATTTGATTGACGACGTTGTATTGATTTAGTTGATTGATTCTATTGATTTATCGAATTGCCTGCTGCTGCATTGATTGGTTTTATCGACTATTGATTTCCGCTGCATTGACTCATTGACCATTGACTGATTTGGATTGAATAGATTGACATGCATATTGATTACATTGCCGTGCTTTGATTTCAGTTATAGGTATTAGGTGACCTGCTGGGCTTTGTAAAGCTCATTATATGTGGTTGATATTTTCAGGTCAGGGCTCGGGAGCAGGAGATAGGATTTGATCCAGATCTGCAGGTTTTTAGTTCTTTTGATAGATAGTTGATTCTTTTGTACTCAGGACAGGATAGCTTTTCTACTTGTATTGATAGTGTAGTTCCTGAGTATTGTATATGATGTTTTGAGATATGAATCGACTGTTATATTGATGTTTTAAATCTTATTGATGTTTGATAGATTGCTTACTGAAGGATTTATAGATAACTCTGGTAAATTGTTGCGAATTGATCGACATTCTTTCCAAGTTAGATTCTGGGGCGTGACACCACCCACCCAAACCTCTATTCTATCGAATATGTACAATACAGCCTTGTTATTTTAGGTTTTATTTGGGATAAATTTTCTTACTGTTTTAGAAAGCTGTTGTAGAGAAAGTAACTTTTTTAAATTAGTGATAAAAATTAATTTTTAGTACAAAAAATATTTGAAAGTGAGAAAAAAATAGTAGCCAAATATAAATTATAATAACAATTTGCGAAGCTCTCCCAAATAGTTTTTTTACTATTTTTAAAATAATTTTTCAGAACAAAATTTTTTTTTGAATTAGAAATTTTATACTAAAAAAATTGTTTTAAAAATAGTAAAAATATTATCACAAACGAAGCCTTAATAGCTAAGGCTAAACGATCTTGCCCTGACATAGGCTAAAGTTTTTTTTTTTTTTTTTCACTCCATTCATTCTATAAAATCATGACAAGCATGTTGTCGTAGTGCTGTTACTAAATTAGCGTTGGTTCATGATGTGGGGGATAATCATTGGATCGTTGGAAAAATCAAACTAGCAAGAAGGAAATCTCAAATCAGGGAACAAAGATAAACACCAAGCTTCAAAAGCTTCAAAGATAATAATATTTCATCAATATCTCTCATTCCTAACAAATATCTTTTATATATAGGCATAATAGAAAACTCTAGAAAGCATATCCCTAAGCTACTACAGGATAAACTATTTCTAAGAATATATTTATCTAATGTTGTTGCACCTCAGTTCAAATGTATAAAAACAAGCTATCGTCTCCTTTCCAGTACACCTTACCACCGCCACAAGAGATCTGGGTATTTTTTAGAACGCAGCCAGAATAGTTTTCTTAATGCAGCAGGTAGGTCCTTCAGCGCCTAACTTGTCAACGAAAACCATAATTATGCATTGAAAAAGCCTAAGAAACAGGCGTTTGGCAAAATTTTCTGGCAAAGATGGATGTTCTTATGTTCAACTTTTTAATGATATATTTGCCAAGTAAATTTTATTGTGTTAAAGTTACTACAGTACTGAGCACAGCACACTGTAATAGGTGGAATCGTAGGAAATGTTACTGCATGGTTATTTTCCAATCTACGTAATAGGGCAAAGGACTTATCTAGAAAATAATGCATAATACATTTTGTTACTGATCACATTTTCTCTCCTAAAAAACAATGAGTACAAATAATATGTTTTTTCACGAAATTTCTCCAAAATATTTTTTATTGATGAGAGCTAATTTCTATGTAATTATTTTAACATTTTTCGTTTTTATTTCTCCTATTTTAATTCCTTTAAATCTCACATATGTAATCTCAGAGAAATAAATAGGTAAGGATCAGCAACCATTGGTTTAGTTATGGGAGTGTGAGTCAGATTAACTTGTGAGCTGGCTCAAGCTTGATGTGCCAACGAGCAAAGTTTGAACCAGTCTTAACTCAATTCATTAGTTAGTTCATGAGCCAACTCGTTTAAAAAATATGAATATAAAATATACTTAAGATATATTAATTTTCAAAATTTTAAGTACAAAACTGTTAAAAATATTTATAAATTATATCTCACTTACTTTTATTAAGTGATTCTTCATTATATTTCTTCTAATTTTTCATTCTTTTCATCATTTTATTATCATTGCATGAATCTAAGCATTTTCTCTCTTTCAAAATAAATGAGCAAGCTCGAACTCATAGCGGCTCGAACTTCTCGAATAATTTAAATAAGGAGAAAATACATTTACTAGGCCGGATTTTTTAGATGGAAAACTACGATTTAAAAATACAGGGCATTTTTTATTTAAAAGCTGAGTGATCATGTCACCCTTTAAATTGATAAAAAAGAAATAAATTACAAAACAAACAAAAAATATAAATCAAGGACAAGTTAGACAAAACATAATAACAAAAAAGAGTCCATATGATCTCCTCCGGAAGCTAAGGAACTAAATAGGTGAAAGAGTATAAATTATTTTCGAGATATTTAAGCCAATTAAGATAAACTCATATATACATTATATACACAAGATTCAAATTCTAAATTTCTTAGTTCACAGTCAAAACTCTCAATCAATACATCAAGATGAGCAGTAAAAAAAGATAAAAATTAGTTAAGTTCGTGAAACGAAGCTTCTCAGACTATCTTCCATATCAACTTCCCCCATGTCTTGATATTTTTCAGTCGTTTCGTTGATAAAATCGAAGAGAGAATATTAACCTCAATTGATTATCTTGATCATCAGTTTGATTAAAAAAAAACTTGTTTTCAGTTGTTTTTTTGTTGCAGCTTTGATGTAGTCCTTATTTTTCCGAGTCTGTTTTATTTTTCTGACTGAAATTGTTATTTTATTTTCTTTTCTTATGATTTTTGGGTGGTATAGTTTTTTATACTTACTTGTAACTATTTATAACATTTTTTATTAATATATGAGCTTTTGTCCCCAATTATAAAAAAAAAAAAAAATCAAGAAGAGCAGCGTAATCTAAGACCTGATGAGCTGTGTACGGACTATTTATCAAATCAAACTTTTTCAATAACCCTCACTGTATGCCACAACTAACATGCAGGCTCGACAGCCTGCTCAGTTCCGAACAGTTCTTAATAGTAAAAATCCAACCAAAAATTATGGGTAGTTGTTACTAAACGAATAAAAGGAGATAAATTGTGTGTGTGAGAGAGAGAGTTATGATATTTCGATCAAACCTATAGCAACCGTCCGGGCCGTTCGGCCAAAGCAGTATCGTGTTTAAGCATGCAAGTCCCAATAATTTCTGAATCTCAAAGCCGCACGTGCCCAATTACCTCAATGCCCACACGCATCAGGTAATGGAACTTTTATTCGGGTGTAAGGACGCAGAGGAACGTCCGATCGGATGCAAAATCCCGGCAAAAAACTCGATATTTGCTCGGTATTGCTAGGTATTATTTGATAATAACGAGGAATACTGCTCTGTGAAGATCAATACTGAGTTATACCGAGCTATACCGAGCAATACCAAGTTGTACCGAATTTTTTCTAGGAAAAACTCAGTACAACTTTTGTATAACTCGGTATTGCTCGGCATAACTCCGTATAACTCGGTATTGAGTTTTCACGTGATAGTATTCTTCGTTATTGTTTGGTATTGCTCGATATTTCTCATTTTTTGGTTCGATTTGGCCTCCGACCTAGGTCCGGTCGGGGAGGAGGTAATAATTGTTCCAGGTAACGACACCGTCTTGTCTATTCAAAGTTTCTATTCAAGTTGTATAGGGCCCGTCACGGAAAACGGAACAGGATCTCCCACGGCATCTACCATGCATGATGCTCGGCATCTTCTCGTTTATTCCTTACATCCAACGGCTCAGATTTCTCCACCCACCCTTTATATATTACTCCTCTTTCCCCCAAAAAGACGAAAATTACATCCTTCCCCCCCTTCGCCAAATGGAGCTGTTCGGAACGCCGCCGGAAGATTTCCTCGTTTCCTCCGCCGCCGGCTCGATGTGGACTTGGGTAGCTGTTCTCACGGCTGCCCTCGGCCTTTGGCGTATCCGCACCGCTGGATCCAAATCCGACGCTCCTCCCGCCATAATCTCTCCGCCACCACCGCCGCTGCCGCAGAGGACACTGATGGCTCAGCTGGTGAAGGAAGAGATCCGGACGACCAAGGAAAGGTTCACGATGGTTTACTCATCCGATTCGGCAGAGGAAGGAGGCGATAATGATTGCGATGAAATCCGGGAAGAGGAAGAGGAGCTCGTCGGCGGCGGAGAGGCGGAAGGAGAGTTCGTGGCGCCGTTAGAGCGGTCGGGATGTATGGGCGAGTGGGTGAGGAAGAGAAGTGATTTAGGGTGGTACCGTTATCAGGATAGGATGGCCATTAACGGCAGCGTTGTTCGTCTTTGGTGCGGCGGAGGGCTCAGGCGGAGGCTGTAGGGGTAGGACGGTAATTTAGGAAGTAAGGATCCTTATGGTTCTTGTGCAATGCGTATATAGTTAACTATATAGTTATATTATTGTTAAAACTTAGGTATGTTAAGCTTTTTATGGTTCTTATTAAAAAATAAAAAAAAAACTTTCTAACCTATTTGTATATAGTCTCAAATCATAATTAGCATTAGATTATTATTTGAAATACTTTTTTTAGATCTTAAATTTTCATTCATTTAATAATACTTGATGCATTCAATTTAATATTTACAAATTATTTGTATTAATTTTAATTCATTTTATTTTATAGATATTTATCTTTTAATTCTTTAATATTAATTTGATTTATTATTAATTTGATTTATTATGGTGATAGGTTAATAGGGGTTTGTTTTTTGTAATTTATCCAATGCCAAATCACCATAGGTTTTGCTATTACAAGTTAAAAGGTAAAATCAACATACTATTAATTTTTTAAATTTTAAAAATAATAAATGAAAATAAAAAATGTTAAAAAATTGGGTGTTGTTAAATCTCATTTGCAACATTTTCAAATAAAAATGATAGGAAAATTGAATTGAAAATGATTTTCATATATTTTTTAATTTAGGAGTAATTGAGAGATATTATATTTCTTATTTAACTAGGGAGAAATTAAATATTTGTTTCTTCAAAGATTGAGATAAACGAGTCTCAATGGTGATTTGATAAAATTTTCTTCTTCTTTTTTAATTAAGATTTAAAAATTGTTAATTAAAAAAAGTATTTGGTCACTTTTTTAAGGCAATTTTAATTATCTAAAACTTACATTAGACTCAAACAACTTGTGATGCAAAATATTTTTTTTTTTTTCTCCAATTTCCTTCCAACCAAAGAGCCCAATAGAGCTGGTGGATGGAGAAACTTAGAAGCTAGCGTTGCTAATTAAAAAGGTGCCAATAGGTAGATGATGCGTGTGCCCGCATGTAAAAAAATATTTAGTAAATTGTTAAAAAATATTTATTATTTACTTTATAATATCTTTAAATTGTATATTTAAGACAACTTTTTTATTGTTTTACAAAGTAATTTTTTAATACAAAATTTTTTGAAATACAAAATTTTGAATTAGAAAACTACTTTAGAAAACAATAAGAAAGCCTTTTCAAACAAAGCCTAAATTTTTATTTAATTTTTTCATCTTGTGATTTTAATTGTGTAATAAGAAATTTATAGCATACGTGGGCTTATTGACCACAAGTGTAAATCATATCATATTAATTGTAAAAAATATAAGAAAATACAAGTTAATCTTAGAAATAAAATTTAAGTATTATTTTATAGTGCAGATAACTACTTAAATATAAATATCTTATATATTTTAAACAGTTATTTATATAAATAATTTATTTAATACTCTTAATACAAAAATGATAGTAGGAAATTCTAACCTAAACTTTTTTGCATGCTTGCTGTTATTTGAATTTTAAGAAGATCACCTAATGAAATTTATATTTAAATTTATGTGATAGCAATTAATTTCTAATTTTTCTTTTTTGCTCAAAAGTTTGGATTTTTTGTCTTATTTAACTTAAATCTACACTTTTTATATTCACCTCTATTGCATATAGTTTTTTTATTGTAGGAACATAAATTATTCTGTGCGGACATCAGACTATTTGGAGATCAACCAAAAAGCCCAACGTCACCTGGTACATAGCAGTACTAAGAATTGGTACCGAGCAAATAAGTGATGTGGCACATTTTGGTTGGTCTCCAGACGATGTTTGGATCCGCACAAAATAATTTTTTCTGAGATAGAATATATGAAGAAAAGGAGATTGAGCTCATTGGTTAAATTTGGAGATAGTCAGGGGCGGAATCACTGTAGCAGCAGGGAGGATAATTGCCCCCCCCCCCCCCCCCCCCCCCCCCCTCTCTGAAAAAATGTAAAATCCCTTTAAGTGTAAGGGCTGTTAGGTAATTTGCCCTTCAATAGGTTAAAATTTGCCCTAATATCAGATTTTTCTCCACATTTGCCTCGCCGAACGAAAAAATAACGCGATACTCGCTCGGTCGCTCCGCTGTCTGCTCCGAACAAACGCGATTTCGCCCCTGGCTCCGAACGAACACGATCGCCATCTACATCTCCGGCTGTTTTGATTTTTTGTTCTTGAAGCTTGAATCGGAGGAGGTGACCGGAAAGGACTTCATTTTTCATCATTCTAAGTGCTCTGGTAAGTCTTCTTTGACATTTTTTTCGTTCTTCCGCCCATTTCTTTGATTCTTTCGCTGATTTCTCCGCTTCTTTCGCCGAAATTTTTTGATTCTATAGTTATTCATCATTCAAATGCAAACAACTAGATTTCTTAGATTTTTAGAAGCACTATTTATTTTTCAGTTCTTAGATTTTAGAAGCACTATTTTTTCATCAATTATTTATGGTTTAATAACTTATAGATTCAACTTTCAAGAGTAGGATTCAGCTTAGCTTTCAGAAATCCTAACCTAGAAACAAGAGTATCTCACAGATTATAGAACGGTAAAAAGAAAAGGAATCCAAACGGTATTTTTTTCTCAGTTATGTATCAGAAGCAAAAAAAATTGTGAATTACACTTTATATGGTTAAATTTGATCATCTATATTGTGTCTAGCTATAGAAAAATCATTGGGCTATTTAGTTCAGAATTGTTCAGATGTAAATATTATATGTAAAAGAATATGTTTTTGATTCATATTATTCATAAATTTGTTATTTAGAAATGTCACCAGATCAAACAACTGATAGCTCTTAATAATATGATGTAACATTGAGATGTTTATGAACCAAACAAAGCCATAATTATATTTGTTCATAACTTTGATATGTTTTCTGAACAGTCCTAGTTGTGAAAGCTTTCATCCATGTTAATTTCGTGGTCATGATGAGTCTTCCAATTCAGATAATCGAGGAAATTATTTAGAGCTATTTGACTTTCTAGCTGATCATAATGAAGAAATTAAGACAGTGACATCTGCATATGCTAGCTCAAATCTGAAGTTAACTTCACCAAAAGTCCAGAAAGAAATATGTATTGCTGCATCAGCTGAAACTTTAAGATATATCATGAAGGATATTGATAACTCGTATTTCTCAATTATAGTTGATGAATCCCGTAATGTTTCTACAAAGGAACAACTTGCTATTGCTATGAGATATGTAGATAAGTTGGGCCAAGTGATTGAAAGATTTATAGGTATCAAACATGTCACATCCACTAATGCAGTTACACTAAAGGCAGCCATTGAAGACATTCTAGCTAAACACTCTTTGAGCATACAAATGATACATGGTCAAGGTTATGATGGGGCATCCAATATGCGAGGGGAATTTCATGGTTTAAAGGCCCTTATTCTAAATGATAATCCTCAAGCATTTTATGTTCACTGTTTCGCTCATCAACTTCAATTATGTTTGGTAGCAGTGGCAAAGAATCACTGGCAAGTAAAGCATCTCTTTGAGTTCACTTCTAGAATTATTAATACTATTGGAGCTTCCTGTAAGAGATCCGATACTCTTAAAAATATTCAGCATGATAAAGTCCTTCTTCATCTTAAAAATGGCAATCTCATAAGTGGAAAAGGTTTGAATCAAGAGACTAATTTACAGAAATCTAGTGATACTCGTTGGAGTTTTCATTTTCATTCTTTGATTAGTCTCATGCGTATGTATGCTTCTGTGATTAAGGTCCTAGAGATTGTTAAGGAAGAAGGGGTTCATGATCAGCAATCGGTTGAAGCGGGTGTTCTGATTGATATAATGGAATCTTTTGATTTTATTTTTACAATGCATTTGATGATTGATATATTGGGCATTACGAATGAGTTATCGTAATCATTACAAAGAAAATATCAAGACATTGAAAATGTGATGAAATTGGTTCAAGTATCTAAACAACGACTGCAACTACTAAGGGAGAATGGATGGAATGCTTTACTAGCCGAAGTGACATGTTTTTGTGGTGTTTTTGAAGTTGTTGTTCCAAACATGAATGAAACATACAAAACTCGCCGTCGAGCAGTGCGAAGAGGTGAAGAAATAACAAATCTACATCATTATCGTGCAGATTTATTTTATACTTTAGTTGACATGCAACTTCAAGAGCTAAATAATCGATTTTCTGAATCTAGTACTGAGTTATTATTTTGTGTGTCATGCTTAAACCCAAGTGATTCTTTTCATGCTTATGATGAGGGGAAGTTGATATGTCTAGCAGAGTTATATCCAAGTGATTTTTCTATAATTGAAGTTGTTGCTCTTAAAAGTCAATTATCAACTTATATTATTGATATGCGGACTAGTGAAAAGTTCTCCTCTCTTAGAAGCATTGTTGATCTTGCAAAGCAGATTGTTAAGTTCAAGAAGAATGATGTGTATTCTCTAGTTTACAGACTTATTACTTTAGCATTAACTTTATCAGTTGCTACTGCTACAGTGGAGAGAGCATTTTCAGCAATGAAAATTATCAAACATCGTTTGTGTAGTAGGATGGGTGATAATTGGCTCAACGATTGTCTTGTGCCTTACATTGAAAAAGATGTATTTGATTTGATTCCCAATGAAGATGTAATCCAATATTATCAAAAAATGAAAAATAGTTTGATAAAATTGTAATGATTTACAATTTTTACATCATATTGGAATACAATATTTCAATTGAATTATGTCCTTATTTTATTTTTTATTTTTTTAATATTTGTCTATTAATAAGAAAATTTTGCCCCCCCTATGATGAAAGGCTGGTTCCGCCCCTGGAGATAGTGACAGACTTTTGTTGTTATGAGAATATTCTGGGCATCTAAACGTATTGTCAAGACGATTCAGTGTATGGTAGCGAACACTACAGGAAAACCTGTTATTACCGGCGGACGGAATCCGCCGGAACAAATGTAAATTCCGACGGTACCGGTATTTTTCGGCGCATGTACCGGCGCAAATATCTCCGCCGGTTTTGAGTGCGTCGATAAATTTGTTCCGACGCATATTTCGCGCCGGAACCAGTTCCGGCGTTGTTTCCGACGCATTACCGGCGCATTAAACGGGTTGTTTGCCGACGTGAAAAACGTGAAACTTCCGGCGCTTATTGCGCCGGTGTTTACCGTCGCAGTATACGACGTTAATTACCGGCGGATTAAGCGTCGGAATTTCGCCAGCAAGATTCTACGCTTATTTGCGACGCAATTGTTGCGCCGGTAATTAACGGCGGGATATTCGCCGGTACTGACGCTCGATACATTCGTTGTATCGTAGTTTCCGGCGCATAATCCGCCGGAAACCTGTAGCATTGACAAAAAAAAAATTGCCATCCCAGCCAACAATACCATTTCCACACCTGCAAACCTATCAATTCTAACAGATACAAATTTTCCCAAAAGCAAGCAGTTCACAACTTCACAATAATTTAACAGTTTCACAACAGTTTAGTACTAAAAATCAACTGATAACATCATTTTCAAAGTAATACAACCAATAACACAAGTTAATAACACAAGTTCACATAAAAATAAAAGTTCATTTCAACTAAATTACACTACTCTGACTCCGTCGACTCCTCCTCAGGTGAAGCTACGTCTTTTCCACTCAGTTGCTCCCTCATCTTGCGCATTTCATCCAGCAACTGATTGTGTTGCGCCTGTGCTTGCAGCTGAGCTTGAACCTGTGCTTGCACCTGTGCTTCCAGCTGAGCTTGAACCTGTGCTTGCAGCTGAGCTTGCCAATCAACTTGTGATTTCCTTACTTATTCTAGCTCAGCTTGAAGGGCAACTATTTGTTGAGCTTGTAAGGACTCATGCGAACTGGATGCGAAGCTAGATGCAGTAGAGGAGGTCATCCCCTCGTATGCCTGAGCTTGCGCACCTAAGCCATATACTTTACCATGCTGCATTCCTCCGACGGCCTGCGACCACATGCGATACTCAGAATATTCCATAGAGCCGCCAGAAGAGCCCTCACCTGCTGCGGCACGAGTTTCTCGAATCCGTGTATATTCCTCCTGTGAAAATCGAATATAAGTATATATATAATTAAACTAAAACTTATAAAATATCAAATATTTATAAATATACTTACATGGGCCTTCCTTGCTCTCTCATCAATCCATTGTTGATCCTCCTATCGCTTATGAGTGCGACTATGCAATTCCACAGGAGTTGGTTCTCTACCAAGTGACGCTTTCTGTTACAATTAAGAGAGTTTTATCAATACTAATTATTAAAAAACAATTTCAAAAAATAATTAAAATTCATTACCAAACGACGCCTGTGCTCAGTATGTGGAACGGAGCCTCCTGTATGAAGTGCACTACCTAAGCCCCCAACATCAGAAGCTCTGTTCTGTCGATTTTGATCCCTCCTCCTAGTGTACTCTTCGCTGCCCCAAGCTGCATTCAACTCAGCCCATATCTCCTCTCCAATCCACAATGGTCGCTTCCCAACCTTTCTAACATCTGTGAACATGTCGCGCATCCGAGTATAGCCACGCTTCTCAAAATTCTTTCTAATCCTGTCATTGTGTTGGGGCAGCCAACAAAACTCTTTCTGCAATAAAAAACAATCAATTAACCTTAAGTAAGAAAGAATAAATCATTTAACATAAAAACAAAAAAACAGAAATACCTCAAACTCTCTAAACCACATCTCCCGGACTTCTTTTGGGACTTTCTTCCAAGAAATATAAGGAGCGTCAAACCTGCTCCGTATGATGTCCCGTATTTTATGTGTTGGTTGTTTTGATGGATAGAACCTACAAAAAAAAAGTTATGTAAAACAAATATAAAATATAAGATAAAACAATTAGTTAGTTTAAATAAAAGTTACCATACGTACGTGTCACCCTCAGGTGCTATCAACATTCTACCATCTGTCTGCTGCTCTGTTGCAGCTGCTGTCGAAGGTCCAGCTGCTGTCGAAGGTCCAGCTGCTGTCAAAGGTCCAGCAGCTGTCGAAGGTCCAGCTGCTGTCGAAGGTCCAGCAGCTGTCGAAGGTCCAGCTGCTGTCGAAGGTCCAGCTGCTGTCGAAGGTCCAGCTGCTGTCGAAGGTCCAGCTGCAGCAGGCTGATAGGGTGGTGGGGGATAGTATGGTGGAGCATATGGTGGGAGGGGCACCAGCATAAGGTGGGGGTGTGAAGTATGGGTAGAAAGGAGTAGCATGCCCGAGATCTGGTGAAGGAAATCGAAGGTCCGGTGAGTAGAACTGCGGGCTACTTGCTCCAGGAGTGGGTAAAAGCTGTGTAACAGGCTGAGGCTGTGAAGCAGGCTGAGGCTGTGTAGCAGGCTGAGGCTGTGTAGCAGGCTGAGGCTGTGTAGCAGGCTGAGACTGTGTAGCAGGCTGAGCCGAGGTGGTCTCCTCAGTATGTAGTGACCTATGTGGTCCAATTGTAGTCTTCTTAGTGCGCCTGTTAAAAATATTTTTTATCAACCCTCTACTAGGCTGCTCCTCACCTGAAGCCATCTGCACATAAATAAAAAAGAAATATTAGAAATATGAGTTATAACAAAAATGGAAATTAACGCAGTGCAGTAGCTAAAAAAATTTGACTGAAGTAAAATACAGGTAAGTAAAAAAAAAACGGAGTGCAGTAGTTATAAAAAACATGAAAGCAAAATACAGGGAAGTAAAATAAAAAGCAGTGCAGTAGCAAAAATAAATTTAATTTACCTTATGTTGTTAACTCATCATTTGTTGATTCACTTTCATCAGATGATACACTCCTAGCACAATCAGATTCATCATCACTTTCCTCTATGTTTAAATCTACCTCCTCTAACTGCAACTCGCTCTCATTAAATCTGATTTGGTCATCTACATTGATTGGGAGATCTTTTAAATTAGACATAAACTCTTCTTGGTGTGCTGTTGGTATCGTACTGGTTTTCTCAATTACTCCCCTTGGTTTAGTCTTCATAACTACCAACCAATCCTGTTTGCCTCGTATTCCGCTTGGATAGTTAGCATAATAGACTTGAGTTGCTTGACTAGCAATGATGAAAGGATCAAACTTTGCATATCTCCTAGCCTGCTTTACTTCTGTTATACCGTAAATTGGATGAACTTTCGTGCCTCTATTTGGTACTGGATCAAACCATTCACAATTGAAGAGATACACAATATTCCTCATACCGGGATATTCAACCTCTAATATTTCTTGTAATACCCCATAGTATTCAGAATCATCGCCTGTATGTGTGTTCCCTCTTACACATACGCCTGAATTTTCTGTCTTCCTACCTTCACACAAATTTTTTGTTTGAAATTTATAACCATTTACCTCAAATATTTGATAGCATTTTACTAATCTATTTGGTCCCCAAGCTAACTCAGATAACCTTAAAAACTGGGAACTGTCTTCAGCGTGTACCTTTAAATGTACAAGATGTCATTGTTACTAATATTAATTGCAGAAATAATTAACTCATTAAGTAAGAATAATTATTCAAAATATACCGTATTTTTTAACCAAGCTGTGAATTCTTTTTCCACTATCTTCTGGACTTCTCCATCTTCTGATATACTAAGACCATCAATGAACCTCCTACAAATTCATATCTTGAGTTTAGAAGAAAGTTAAAAGAGAACTAAAAATATAACAAAATGAAATCATACTTACTCGAGATACGGCTCAACTTCATCACAATTAAGCAAGATGTACAATGTGATAACTGTCATCTCTTTATCAGTCAAATAGCGCACGGTGCTAGCGCCTAAAGGTTCCCCAATTCCACTAAATACAGATATATTAGAGGATTTACCAACATTCTGAGATGTTGAACTTTCACCAGATTGAGATATTGTTTCAAAATAATACGAGCAAAACTGAGTAGTCTCGTATGTTAAATATGCTTCACAGATAGAGCCTTCGGGTCGTGCTTTGTTCTTAGCGGTCTTCTTAAGTTTATTTAAATATCTCTCAAAAGGATACATCCACCTATATTGAACAGGTCCACCAACCATAGCCTCATATGGTAAATGAATAGGTAGATGCTCCATAGAGTCAAAAAAGCCTGGAGGAAATATTTTCTCAAGTTGACACAAAATAAATGGAATTTGCTGCTCCATATGAATCAAATTTTCCACATTTAATTTAGAAGAGCATAAATCTTTGAAGAAGACACTTAACTCGACCAAGGGCTTCAAAATCTGATCTGGCAGATAACTGAAAGCAGTGGATAGTAGACATTGCATGAAGATGTGACAATCATGACTTTTCAATCCAAATAATCTCCCTGATCTTATGTCAACACACCGGCTTAGATTGGAAGAATATCCATCAGGTACTCGTAGAGTCTTCACCCATTCACAAACTGCTCGTTTTTGCTCTAAAGTTAATGTGAATGGAGCTTTTGGTTTGAGGAATTTTCCCGCTCCACCATCCTTCAATTCCAAAGCTTTCCTTCTACAAATCTCCTTTAAGTCCATCCTTGCTTTTATATTATCTTTTGATTTCTCTTTAATGTCCATAACTGTATAGAAAATATTATCAAAAATATTTTTCTCTATATGCATAACATCCAAGTTATGTCTAATCAAGTTTGTTCTCCAATATGGCAACGACCAAAAAATACTTTTCTTGGTCCAATTATGGTAGACACCATATTCCGGCAATCTGAACTCAGCTAATCTTGGAGATTCCATTATGGTGGGCAAGAACTCTACTCTTTCAAAAATTTCTTCACTACTGAATCTTGGTGGAGGAGGAATCATCACCATTTTATTTTTAGTAAAAGCTTCTTTATTTCGCCTGAAAGGATGACTTTGAGGCAAAAACATTCGATGACAATCGAACCAACTGTTCTTCCTACCATACTTTAAAGTGAATGATTTTGTATTTTCCAAACAATATGGACAAGCTAACTTGCATGAAGTGTTCCAACCTGAGAGCATACCATATGCAGGAAAGTCACCAATTGTCCAAAGTAATGCTGCTCTTAGTGTAAAATTCTGTTTGGTGGAGATATCATATGTACTTACTCCTTCTTCCCATAATAAACTTAAATCATCAATCAGAGGTTATAAGAAAACGTCAATCTTTAATTTTGGATTATGTGGCCCTGGAATTATAAGTGACAGAAACAGATAAGGAGTAGTCATACATAACTCTGGAGAAAGATTGTAAGGAGTGAGTATCACAGGCCAACATGAGTACGGTGTAGCCGACTGACTGAATGGAGTAAAACCATCTGCGCATAAACCTAATCTGACATTTCTTGGTTCTGCCGCAAATGTGGGATGTGTACGATCAAAGTGCTTCCAAGCCTCTGCTTCTGATGGATGTGTGATAACACCTTCTTGTGGAATGCGATCATTATGCCATCTCATATGTGCAGCAGATCTCATGGATGCATATAGCCGTTGTAGTCTTGGAATTATTGGAAAGTAGAACATCTTACTAACAGACACATCCTTCTGCTTTCTTCTATTTCTAGATTTGGGTTTAAATCTTGGTGCATTGCAATGACGGCATACAGTTTCTGCAATATCTGCTTTAAAGTATAGCATGCATCCATTGACACAATAATCTATCTTTGTGCATGTCAAACCAAGTTTCGAAACTAACTTCTTTGTCCGATATAGATCTGTAGGAATTAAATTATCTGTCGGATTGGTTTCCTTAAGCAGCCCAATGAATTGATTAAAATATTCACGAGCAACATTATATTCAGCCTTGATGCTTAACATCTTCACAGCAACAGATAGTTCTGAGTGAGTCGTGCACCCTTTCCAGATTGGTTGCTGTGCAGCATGCAATAAATCATAAAAATTCTGTGCCTCCGTATTCGGTAACTCTTCATAAATTCCAGTTGCATCATGAACTAATTCCTCAAGATTTGGACGGATGTTTTCAGCCTCAGCAACATTACAACTTATAGAAGGACCGCATTGATAATCAAATTGTGGCTCATACTCACCATGACAAGTCCAATACCAATATCGTGGCATGAATCCTCTGCGATACAGATCAACAGTTACGTCATCTGGTTCTAGGATCACTAGATTTTTGTGTTTAGAACATGGACATCGAAACTTTCCTTCAGATATAAAGATCGGCAGCTGTTTCGCTTGCTGAATGAAAAAGTTCACCCCATTGATGAATTCATCAGTTAATGTCTTCCGACTTTGAGATAATCGGTTATACATCCAACTTCGTTGATTTCTAATATCCATAACCTATAAATAAGAGTAAAAATTTAATGGATTTATATATTTCTAATATCCATAACATAAAATTATGTTACACTTATTAATGAATTGTTCGCTCAAAGTCACAATACCCTCACTAGGTCTACTAACCACTAAAGATATGGAGTAATGTTGATCTCCATAATCCAACTTTACCTTCAACTCACTCTAGTCTTATCAACAAGAACAATACCATCAACAAAAAGCATGCACCAAGGTACATCCTCTAGCAAATATCTAGTGCTAACAACCA
Source organism: Dendrobium huoshanense (assembly GCA_016618105.1). Classification (NCBI taxonomy): domain Eukaryota; kingdom Viridiplantae; phylum Streptophyta; class Magnoliopsida; order Asparagales; family Orchidaceae; genus Dendrobium; species Dendrobium huoshanense. The sequence goes on along the minus strand of CM028343.1, from coordinate 14,217,046 downwards.
TGACTAAAACATAAAAAAAATAGACTAATGTTGATCTCCATAATCCAAGTTTACCTTCAACTCTCTCTCTAGTCTTATCAACAAGAACAATATCATCAACAAAAAGCATGCACCAAGGTACATACTCTAGCTAATGTCTAGTGCTAACAATCATGACTAAAGCAAAAAGATATGGACTAATGTTGATTTCCATAATTCAAGTTTACCTTCAAATCCCTCTCTAGTCTTATCAACAAGAACAATATCATCAACAAAAAGCATGCACCAAACTATCCTCTAGCAAATGTCTAGTGATAACAATCATGACTATAGCAAAAAGATATGAACTTAAGGCTAATCCTATATGTAATCCAACCGAAATAGCAAAAAGAATTGAAAACAAAAATCAAACCTTCGGTTCTCCTCGGCGGCGCGCGACTAGGCAGTGCGATTCGGAAGGAGGCTCGGCGCGACTAGGCAGGAAATGCGCGCGACCCGAAGTCCGGTGACCGTCGACGGCGAAGTCCGGTGACCGTCGGCGATGTCTAACCACGGCGAGCGATGAACGGCGACGGAGGGCGACGGGCGAAGCAGTCGAAGTGAGAGAATGTAAGGAAACAAATGACGGCCAGACGGGTTCGGGGTCGCGAAATAGGGCTTTTACCGGCGGACGTTCCGCCGGTAATTGCATTAGTGACGTCGGTATAATTTCCGACGTCTTATCCGTCGGTTATATTTCGTTGAGTTTAAATACGCCGGCGCAATTTCCGCCGGTAACATACGCCGTAATAGTTCCGCCGTAACGTGCGACGGAAATGGTTCAGACGTCCCAATAGCGTCGAACGTTCCGGCCGAAAATGCGTCGGTAACTTTACGGCGTATTTTGCGCCGGAAAGTTTGACGCAAACTTTACGTTGGACAAAGCCGCCGGAAACTGCGCCGCTTACTACCGTCCATAATTTTCCGCCGGAAAATCCGACAGTATTTGCGTGTTTTCCCGTAGTGGAATAAGCTCCACATGATATGGCTGAGAACTTTTAATATATGTAGATCATGAGGTGGGAAAGTTTGTCTAGACCGTTTGGAGAGGGGATCAGTTGAGAGAATTTACTGAGATAACCTAGTAAGAGTATGTTCAGATGACCTAGTAAGAGAATATGCTGGGACGAGAAGTTGGGAGGACTTATCTAAATGAGTTGCTGAGAGGATATGCAGAGATTGGAAAGTTGTTGAGAGAATATGTTGAGACAGACACCTAAGAGGATTTGTCGAGATCAACTACTGAGACTTAGGGGTGTCAATTATTGACACGACCAATAATCCGATCCAGAAAATTCGGGTTAGTGTCAACCCGTTTAAGAAATAGGTCGGGTTAGGGTTTGAGGTTTCAATTTTAGATCCATTTCAAAAAAGGGTAGACTACGGGTCAACCTGCTAACCCGAAATTGATCGGTTTTAAGACCCGGATGAGATCAAATCTGACCCCAAATTGGCATTTTGCTTCGCTTATTTTAAATTTTCCTTGTGTGGGAGGGGAAACGAGGGATTGTTCTGATTGGATGCTGGTCATGTCGTGTGGGTCCTGTGGGAGAGGGGGAGGGAATCAAGGTCTCAACTCTCAAGGGATTGGATGTCACCTGGTCCGCCTGGCCAGCCGCCTGCGTCAGGCCAGCCGTCGCAGGTTCTCTGTCGGCTCCTCCGCAAGTCCGCGGTTACTCCGTCGAGACATCGAGTCGCCTGCACCGCCGGTCCGCTCCTCTGTCGGTCACTCGGTCCGCTCTCGGCTCCTCCGCGAGTCGCTACGTGGCGCGACTCAACATGCAGAATTGCTGAGGGGAAATCCATATATGTCACTACAGGAAATTCAGCTGTTACTAGCGGCCTAGACCGGCGGTTGTATAGCCGCCGATAATAACGGCTGTTTAGCCGGCGGTTTGGCCGCTGGTTAATTCCGATGGCCTAACTGGTGGTTATTAAAGTATGGGCCACCGGCACTAGCGGCGGTCATATAACCGCCGGATTAACCGCCAGATCTAAATATTACCGGTGGTATACCCGTTAGCCGCCGGTGTTAAGTATTTTAAAACCGCCAGTAATACTAGGTTAACTGCCGGAAAAAATTGCCGTTAATAGCTGAATTTCCTGTAGTGTGTTCGGGTTCGCTGGTCGGGTCTGGTCAACCCGGTAACCCAACGTGTCGGGTCTGGGTTGTATATCTTGACCCGTTTAGCTAAACGGGTCTGGTTCGGGTAAACCTGTTTCTGCCTGGGTCAACTCAGGTTGGACCCGAACCCAACCCGTTGACCCGAATTGACACCCATACTAAGAATGTGTTTATATTGGTGGCTAAGAGAAAGTGGAAAGATAAGATGAGTTGTTGAGAGGATTAATTATTCTGTGTAGATAGCGGACGTCGTCTAGAGGTAAATCAAAGCACGCCACGTCATCTCCTTGCTATGTATTGCGGCTGTGTATCTCTTGTGTACCGGGTGATGTGATGCGCTCTTCTTCGCCTCCAGACACAGAGCTACGTCTGGCGTCTGCACAAAATAGTTTTTTTGTTGAGACCGGTGTGCTGATAAAAATAGAAAATTCTCAAGAGAAATGAATGAGTGATTCACTTGATGATTGTGTATAAACCAAATTAAGAGTCATAATGTATGATTTGGTGAGGGTCTTCACGTGAGCAAATACAAAATGGTCTTTATATGCCAAACATCATGATTAGAAATGATTGAAGAATAATATTTCATCATTGAAAGACATAACAGTTGATTAAAATTGTTAGAAGTACGCATTTATTTGATAAAATAAATTATGTAACAATCTAAATTCTTAATTATCGAGATATTGTCTGTTTTGGCCTAAGAGTCTCACAGTTTTGTCATGTTGGTATAACTTCCCAGTATGTCACCCATCCTAAAATTACTCCATAATGAGCAAACTTAACTGCGGAGTTTCTTACAAAAATTCCAAATACACCAAAAGGCGCTTTGATGTTTAAGAATTGAACTTTCATTTACTTAAGGGGTTTAATAGTTTATGAGTAAGCTTTCAAGTTTAATTGATCCAGAAGTGATTGGAGTGAAAGAGAAATATTGGAAAGGCATCAAATTTTATATAGTTTTTTTTTTTTTAACAGACTTCATACTTTGTTTTTGAAGAATGACCTAATAAAGCTAACAATTGATTCAAAATTGCCAGCCACTATGCGGGTTTAGAGGGAAGACTTCATAAAGAGAGTCCTCTATATGATTTTCTCCTTACCGTAATGAATGCAAGTGGAATGAATCTTCCTGTAAGAGAGGTGCCTCCGATGTATTTGGAGAGGTGACTATGAGGAGGAGATAGGAAGGAAGCTCCCACCTTCTTCCTCCCTTTTCACACCCTCAGGAAACCAACGTGGCATGATTGCATTCCATTATATCTTTCTTCTCCTGGAAACTTGAAAGAATGTTTTATTTGTGATCTGAGACTTAGAATCAATTAATGACTTTATTGGGACTGCTGGTAGCATCCTTTATCAATAACCTGCTACTCAATGTGGTCTAGAACTTCTTTAAATCCTCTTTCAAAGCAGCTTGCCTCTAGTTGGTTCTATTCCCTAACCTTTTTAATAATTTGGTTAAGTCTAATGAAAGGGTTCATATCGCGGAGTGCGCACCGTCTGCACAAGCACTGGGTACCCATCGGTACTAAGTGCGAGTACCGCTAGGTATCCAATACTTGTGCGGACGATTCTCCCCGTCCGCACTCCGCACCTAATAATCTCTCCCAAATCTGCCATATTAAAATCTTTGATGTTATTTTTTATAATGGGTTCAAATATATGAAAGCATGAAACTTACCGGTAGAGTATTAAATCAGTATGATTTACAAAATCATCGTAAGCTTCTGAAACCCAAATCGATCAAATGGAACCAAAAAAATAAAATAAAAAAAATCTCACAAAAGTTTGATTGTGGTGTTGGAAATTGGCAAATCCTATGATTTGTTAAGAATTTAGATTGAGGTAGATGCATCTAATATAATTGAATTAGTGGTTGACCAAAGTATGATCAATTGAACGTTTTTGTATCAGATCATAGTTTTTTGTTCACTAATTAAAAAAATTTAATCCAGAATATCTCATAAATGAAAGCTTAGAATGCAATTCGATCACCAGTTAGCAAATGAAGCTTGTTTTTCTTAAGCTTTATTAAATTTCAATTACACTATATTTGTTTACACTATATTTTAATTTATTTTATTCGATATTTCTTTTTAATCCAACTATAAACAGCCGTCGTTTAGAGCTTTGTTCTCCTATTATTTCCTTATTTCATGTTATATATTCTTTGGGGTTAATAATTGTTAAGATGGCTGTTAGTGTACTCTAATTTTTATCTACCACAAGCCCCTACGCTAGACCGACCATACATGAAATTATGATATTCTTCCTATGCTTTTACCATTATTACTTTTTTTTTTGATTGATTGGTTTGTCAAAATAGGCACACGAAGATAATAGTTATCTATCTCATCTAGAGCCTCCCATCGAACAGGCTATTCTATCCGTGTTTGATGTTTCCCATTGCGCTGTTTTCTGTTGTAGTTGTTAGGACAAGTTCATTTTCGATGGGTCATTTCACTCTACTGTTTTTGTTTCGATCATTTAATTTTTTTTCTGTTGAATTTTCTCAAAAAAGTCTGTTGAATTAAAAACTTTCGAATTGATGACGTTATTTGCAGAGTTTGTCTTTATATCATAGGAGTTAATCATATATGCATCAACTACAACATGGATGATCCCCTAGAGGCCAGTAATAAGGATCTATTTGTTGCGTACTAGAATATACGCGGCGGTAGAGTTTATAAATTCGCATTGAAGCATTGTACGAGTATTCAGCATACAAACAGAAAAGATAATACGAACACCATAATTTTTAAGTGGAAAACCCAAAAAGGGAAAAAAACCACGGGGTCTCGCCCAGTTGAAAAATTCCACTAGTGTTTTTGCAAATTACAAATGGCTAATTCGTCCTACAAGTCGGGGCAATCAGATTACAATTCGTTTCTTCAAGCAAGTTTACAAAGTTCTGCAAATTCCATGCGTTTCCCGAAAATCCGGAAGGGTTCCGGCGTCTTCAGGCGGCGGGAAGAGCTCCGGCGGTGGTCGAGGAGGAGCTTTTTCCTTCTCCTCCTTCTCTTCTTCTTCTCTCTCTTCACTTAAGTCCCCTTTGTGTAGAATGAGGGCTCTATTTATAGTTTTTCTGGAGTGGCATGGCTCGTAAATATGTGTGAGATCATGGGCAAATAGGGAGTGGTTTGAATGGATGGCCGATATTGAACCCTTCGATCATGCACCATTCGTTGGATATTTGGAGGCCTTAATGATGTAAGAATTTGCGATCTTAGGATCGTTGGATTCGTCTCGTCGAGCCGCTCGATTCGAGTATACGCTCATTAAAATCGGAGATCGTTTGTTAGCTCAAATTGCGGTTTGAACCTTCTAACAGTGCTTTGGGTCCTTGATTCAGACTCATTTGGGCTCGGATTGGGTTGATCTTTGTGTCGTTGGGTTCGTATTTCCGAGACGCTCAGTTTGACTATAAGCTAGCTGAAATCGGAGATTGGGTGCTCCCAAAATTAATTTTTGAAGTTTCCAACTAGCTTTTGCCTCGAGATTCATGCCCGATCAAGCTAATTTTGTGATGCCGTATCACTACTAAAAATTTATTTGGGACCATTTTTTTCCTACTTTATTTTTTAGATTGAGTACTTCTTTTTATCATAACAACACAGCACATCTCACTAATACCACTTCATCTAACGAACTTCAGTGTCAAATTACTTCCTTACACGTGTACATATGTTTACTTACTTTCTATATGGACATATATGTTGTAACTGCACGGGACAAGAAATAAAAGATAGTCTTAACTCTTAAGTCTTCTTATGTAATATTCATTACTCTCTGCTATTGCTCTAGTTCTTGATATCTTCATGGTATCAAAGCATGTTCCATCTTGAGGATCAATTAATGGCGAACTTAGCTTCTGTGTTGTCGTAAATAGTAGAAATACCAGCTGACATCTCCGAAAATCTGAGCATACATGCGTCTCTAAAATTTGTGGTATCAAATCTCAAAACTCTTGTGCCGACATAAGTATCCACGGACAACTACTGGATCTAGAGGAGTCAAGTCACTAAACTACTCCGGGAAAATGGCATCGAGCATTTTCTTGAATCTATTGTATCATCTCCTTCCTCCATCCTCCTTCAATTCGACAGCACGATGGGCCCAAATTATGCTTACAACAAATGGCTAATCATCGATCAGAACTTAGCAGCGACAATCTGCTCTACTATCTCGTCATCAGTGCTGCCTTATATTCTACATCTTGATTATACATCAGTAATCTGGAAAGTTCTTGAAACCTGGTTTCAATCAACAAATCTATCCAAGGTGATTCAGCTTAAAAACGAATTGCACAATATCTTTATGAAAACTCTATCATTATGATGCAATATTTGACGGATATCAAAAAGCTAGTTGATCAAATCACATCTGCGGGTTCAACAGTGGACACTGAAGATATTACCATATACATCTTGAATGGTCTTCCATCATCATATCAATCTTCTTTCAAGACCTCGATTAGGATGATGCTTACGCTAATTTGTCTTGATAATCTATATGCTCTACTCATCAGTGAAGAAATTCACCTGAATGTTGAAGCTGTAAGATCCCCTCTTATCGTTGATTCTCAAACAACTCTATATATGTCCAGGGATGAAGCATACGCAATTGTGGCAGATCTTCGTATAACACTAACCCGAATATCAGATCATCATCACAATACATTTCTATATGTCATTCTACACCAAGAAATGTTATATAGCAGTCTAAACGTCAACTACACTCCACAGTCAAACTCATCTACCCCAAACAAAGATATGGTAAAGCCACCTCCGATCCACTTACGACTGACTGGTACCTGGTTTCCGGTGCTTCATCTCACATGACCAATGGTGCTGAGAATCTTGTGCACTCAATTACATATCATGGTCAAGACAATGTAACCATTGGAAATGGTAGGTCGATTCCTATAGCTCATTCAGGTACTGGTCTCCTACCTATTCAATCTCGTAAGCTTTGCCTCTCTCATCTCTTGCATATTCCCACTATCTCCCATAATCTCATCTCTATTTCTAACTTGGTTAAAGAAAATAACATCTATGTTACATTTGATCCAATGTGTTTTATTTTTAAGGATCTGAAGACCAATCAAACTCTGCTCAAAGGTCCATGTAAAGATGGTTTGTATTCGATCTCGTCAACCTCGTCAAACTCGTCGACATATGCCTTTCCCGCAATCAGAACTGCCTCGACAACCTGACATAATCACCTCGACCACCCTCATCAAAGGGTTCTTCATCTCATCGCCAGCAACTATCCCAATTTGCATATACCAAATTTTACTTTTGTTTGCGTCTCTTGTAAAGCTTGTAAGGGTCACAAATTACCATTTTGAAAAAATCTCTAAATAGAAAACATAATCACAACTCAAAGATTTAAGCTGCTAAGATCCAAACTAACGATCATACAAAATCCATCCGTTTGCAGTGGCTATCAGAACAACACACCGCACCTCACTAATACCACTTCATCTAATGTACTTCGGTGTCAAATCACTTCCTTACACATGTACATATGTTTACCTACTTTCTATATATACATATATGTTGTAACTGCACATAACATGAAATGAAAGATAGTCTTAAGTCTTCTTCTGTAATATTCTTTGCTCTCTACTATTGCTTTGATTCTTGATTTCTTCACTTTTCATTGTTTTTTTTTTTAAAAAAAATTTTCTACTATGAAGCTACTTTTTAAAGGAGCTTTTCAAAAAAGAAAAAAAGAAAAAGAAAAAAAAAAGCTTTATTTACAACTACTTTACAATCTTGTTGTATAAAAAGTTAGACTTGTCAAACCGATACTCACACAATAATATTGGTTAGAAATTTTTAAAAAATAAATTTAATAAAATTAATTGATTTACCTAAATTGATTTGAAATTGACTCAAAATTTTAAAAATTCAATTAACTTAAATTTAATTAAGATGAAATGAAATTTTTTTTAACTTAGAGATAATAACTCAATTTCCATTCGATATTACGCATTAATTGAATAAAATCTACGCATGTGCCCCCAACATGCTCAATCATGGACCTATTAATTTTAGCTGCAATTTATGCTTTTGTCTGCCATTAATTAATTTAGTGTCTAACCATTAACTGCGCCGCACCACATCATTTTGATATTATATTTTAAATGAAAAAAAAATAGTGAAATTTACATGCATATCACTTTATTTCATGTTATTTATATATCTAATATTCAAAATATTAATATTACATGTCTATCAACTATAAATTTTTAATATCAAATATATCATTCGTATGATTCATTCATACCATTTATACTATCCTATAAACTTTAATATTTCATTCCATGCACTAAAATTTATTCTATGGGTGACAAACATGTAATCTTAATATTTCAAGTGTTAGATATGTAAATAATATGAAATAAATTGATATGTATGTAAATCCCCTAAAAAATTATGCTAGGATTTCAGGAGTTTTAAAGTTTTTATTTTAAAATATATAAATATTTATATTACAATGATGTTAAAATAAATTTAATAATTTTAAAATTTTAAATGAAAATTGTTGTCGGAATATCTAAACATAATTATTTTTCATTTTAAATGATTCTTCGAAAGTGTTGCGCACCGATGTTTTAAATTTTTTAGGGAAATTTACATACATACCACTTTATAACATCTTATTTACATATCTAACACCTAAAACTTTAATATTACATGCATACCACCTTATGTTATTTTAATATCAAATATACCACTTATATTTCTTTCCTACCACTCATATATTTCATTTCTACCACTCATATTTGATATGAAAATGAGCTATGGGTGGTATTTATGTAATATTAAAGTTTTAGGTGTTAAATATGTAAATAGAATATTATTAAGTGGTATGTATGTAAATCTCCCAAAATTTTATCGAATATTGAAATTAAGGACAGAATAACATTTATTTAAATAATTTTAATAATTTTATCAATTTTGGGATGCAACGTCACTTTCAATTTCAATAAATTAAATATAATGTGGGATGGCCCCTTATAATGTGGACATTGCATTGTCGAAATTCTTTGCCAATGTAATATAATAGTAGTTGCCTCCCATACCTAAGTCAATAGGTTACATACTTGAACCTCTATTTTATCTTTTTTTTTTTTTTTTTTTTTTTTTTTGGGACAGGGAGTATCGACCTTCGGCCACTAATCTCCCCGGTCGACCTAGCGGTCCACTCACCCCATAACAACCGGGCCGACGCTTAAGACTTTTCGTGGCCACCCAAGGGGATCGAACTGGCGACCAGGGCAATGCCCAGCCAGCACTTACCCACATGAGCTACCCACGGTGGGTCTATTTTATCATTTAGATCAATTAAATTAAATTCATGCACATATCACACTATCACATACCTAAAACTCTGCGTCCTACTTTAACCTCACCTTTGTTTTTTTTTTCTCTCTTGTAGTAAAGCATTGGTATAAGTGTCCGTCTGTGTGATTTATATTTCTCTAATAAAATATAAAAGAGTTCCAGTGCTTTGCTTTCAATTATAAGCTCAAACTAGCAGGCAGAATTTTTTTTTTCTACTAGTATGTTTGTTAGATTTAAATGAAGGGGTTTTTTTTTTTTTAATATATTTAGGTCAATTAAGACACATTTATACACACATCACATAAAAGATATTCAAACTCAAGATCTTTTAGTTGATAGCAAAAACTCCCAACCAACAGACTAATATGAGATTCATAAATTAGACTTTATTTGGAATAACTTTTTTTTCTGATTTATAAAATATCTTTCTATTAAAAAAAATTATACTAAAAACTGCTATAAAAAACTGCTTCATAAATTTGATTAAAGTTTTTGAATATGTACACATATAAAAAAGATGAATACAATAGACGCATAATATTTTTTATGAAAAATTTGGTAAGAGAAAATGTCAGAGGGCTCGTCTCAAATGAATAATTAACTATATAAATAACATTATAATTTAGTAAGATAAGATTATAAAATAGTGACTCAAGCTTGATCTTATATAATTGTGGTAGAGTATGTTAGAGAAGTAATGGAGAACCATGATAAATGTTAGATGATTTTAACCAGGCATTGATTGTAGAGCAGCAGTGGTTGAATACTGATATTCAAATGATGATAGTTAGTTAATAATGACCGAACTAAGGAAAATGAGTTATTGTAATTCAGTGACTACAAATGAATAGAGGTGGAGAAATTATGGTGGTGGTGGAATTATGGTGGTTGTTGACGGTAATTGTCAGTATTGAATATCGAGTAAAACTTCAGAGTTCTTCATGTCTAAAAGTTTTCTCCAACCTAATTTAATGCCTCCTTTGTGCATACAATATAAGTCTATTTATAATTTTAGAGAGTAGCATTTTAGTTATATTAGCTATAATCCCTAATACACCGTTGGATGACCCATATTGATTTATTTAATCATAGATTTTTTTAGCATTTAAGTGCTTTAATGATCGATGAATTGAATGAACTTGATTTTGTTATATTCATCTTGCCAAGCCCCTCATTTTGGGAGGGGGGGGGGAGTTAGAGGGGATATTTTGGAATATTTTGGGCATTTTTTCCCATCTCAAAAATTTTTTTGTCCTAATTTTATCAATCATAAGCGTTTTTGCTCATCCCCCACTACAAATTTTTTTTTGACCACCCTGAAAAAAGAAGTTGGATCCGCCCTTGTGTACTATTGAGATCATTTTGAAGAGATATTCAATTTAATTATAAATTTGTTGAAATTAAAATTTGGATGATAATGAATTTAATTTTTTAAAAAATTAATTCCACTTTCACATCGAGATTCATACCAATTGATATCAATCACAATAAATTTAATTACGCATAAAAAACATTATAGCAATAAGGCCTTTCCAGGCTGGGCATTAAATGCCATAGTTTTTCAATAAAACAACAATTAGAGAACCATCACAATTTTAACAAACTAACTTCGATTCACACCAATCATTTTCTTTTCATTTTGCAATTTGTGTTAAGATTAGATGAATAAATAAGATTGAGACCTCACATTCTTAGGTTTAATAGCACAACTTCAAAGAAAATATGAAACATGATATTAATAAAGTTGATACATCCTCAAAAAATTATCTTGATCGGGCACGAATCTCGATGCAAAATCAAATTGGAAACTTCCGAAATTAATTTTGGGAGCATATGAACTCCGATTTCAGCGATCTTATAGTCAAACTGAGCGTCTCGGAAATACGAACCCAACGACACCAAGATCAACCCAATCCGAGCCCAAATGAGTCTGAATCAAGGGTTCAAAGAGCTATTGGAAGATTCAAACCGCAATTTGAGTTACCAAACGGTCTCCGATTTTGACGAGATTGTACTCGAATCGAGCGGCTCTACGAGACGAATCCAATGAGCCCAAGATCATTGAATTCCAATATCATTAAGGCCTTCAAATGCCCAACGAACGGTGCATGATCAAAGGATTCAATATCGGCCGTCCATTCGAACCACTCCCAATTCGCCCTTGATCTCACGCCTATTTACGGGCTATGCCACTCCAGAAAAACTATAAATAGAGCTCTCATTCTACACCAAGGGGACTCAAGTGAAGAGAGAGAAGAAGAAGAGAAGGAGAAGGAGAAAGGGGAATAGGAGATTCCTCACCTCCTCGACCACCGCCGCCGGAGTTTTTCCTGCCGCCTGAAGACGCCGGAGCTCTGCCGGATTTTCAGGAAACACAGGGAATTCGCAGGATTTTGTGAATTTCGTGGAAGAAACAAGTTGTATTTGGATTATCCCGACTTGTGGGACGAAATCCGCCATTTGTAATCTACGAAAACACTAGTGAAAATTTGCAACTAGGCGAGGCCCCGTGGTTTTTCCCATTTTTGGGTTTTCCACGTAAAAACTCTTGGTGTTCACTCATTCTTTCTGTTTGTGTGTTAAACTTAAGTGCAACGCTCGGACGCGAATTTACAAACTCTACCGCCGCGTATTTTCTAACACGCAACAAAAGTCATTGTTAAAAACTAAACAAGAAATGAGTCTATTACTTTTACCTGAAATAGTCTTAGGAATGTTGATGAATTAAAACCAATAGAATAGGTAATCTCAAACTTTAAAGCTAAAACTCAAATCTCTTTTTTAGTTACGATGATATATAACCTAAATTTATGTGTGAGTGACCGGATGCAGAATATAGTCCGGAGACTTATCAGTATGCTCAACGTCAGTGGTACCGAGCTACGGTACCGAGTACAGGATGATGTGACACATTCTGATTGGTCTACGGATGGTGTTCGATGTCCACACAGACGTGTGTGAATTGTCCATTTAGGCATTGACCTAAGGCACATGAAAATCGGATATCGTATGAATTCATTGCCGGCCAAAGTAATTCAATGCTTGGTTTCTCATATAGTACATAGTACTAACTCCCAACAAAGAACTAACCCACCTCTTCCTATCTTCTTCCTCGATGAGGTAATTGTATTAATTGAATGCTTTTTAAGAGGACATCGGCGGCACATGGTGGACCTTCGTTTCTTCCTCCTTTCGACTGCTCCTTCACGTGGCTTTGAGAGGGGCTTTCCCCCATCCTTTTGTCCCGTCAACAGAAAAGTAGAAGTCGACTATATCGTTATCTATGAATTATTTCAAAGAGTGTTAGGTACTATTCAAAAGCGGTGCTCCTTAACTTCATTTGGGTTGAAAAATAAATTCGAGTTTAATTTAAGATTTTATTTTACTGAATTATAGCTAATTCTATATTTGTAACTAATATTGTGTCTTACTATTATCTCTAATTTTAAAAAATCAGATTATTTTTTTGTTTTTTTGAGAATGATGATTAATAAATCATAAAATTTGTGGTACAAATTCATCTTATTTTAAAAAAAGGCCATAAATCCTTTAAAAATTTATACAAAGTAGGGGTGTAAGTAGGTCGAGCCAGCTCGGGTTTGACTCTTTTATGGGGTTGCAAGACGGGCTTATTGAGCTCACGAGTCGAGTTTTAGCTTGATGAGGCTTGGCTCGTGAGCTCGCAAGCAGACTCAAATAATTAGAAATATTTTAAACATAATTTTATTTTATTTATTAAATTTAAATATTTAAAAGATTAATAATAAATGCTAAATATATTTACTAAATTTAATTTTTTTTTAATTCCGGCTAAAATTTTAAAAAATCCCGCCAATATTTTAAAAATTTCACCGAGGCTCGTAAGCCGGCTTGAGCTCGTTTACTGTGGAACGAGCTTAAGTTCGAGCCGACTATATGTCTGACAAATCGAGCTCGATAAGGCTACTACTCGACTCGACTAGTTTACATCCCTAATTACTAAGACTTCATTTGTGACAATTTTTTTACTATTTTTAAAGCAACTTTTTAATATAATTTTTTTTTAAAAAGTAAAATATAATGGCCAAAGTATGCCACTCTCACACTTTATAATAGTTTTTTTAAATTGGTTTTAATTTATATAAAATTAGTATTATTTATGAATAATTATAAACAATTTCAATTAATTAATTTTTAATTAAATTATGCAAAAGCAATAAGAGCATCAAAAGCACGAACAATTATTACGTCCTCCGACCGGACGTAGAGGAACGTCCGGTTGGAAGCAAATTCCCGCCAAAAAATAAGTTGTACCGAGCAAATACCGAGCAATACCAAACAATAACGAATAATACCATCATTTGAATACCCAATACCGAGTTATACCGGACTTTACCGAGCAAATACCGAGTTATACCAAAGTTGTACCGAGTTTTTCCCAGAAAAACTCGGTACAACTCGGTATTTCTAGGTACAGCTCGGTATAACTCGGTATTGGTCTTCAGAGAATGGTATTCCTCATTATTATCAAATAATACCTAGTTGTACCGAGCAAATATCTAATTTTTTGACGGGAAATTGCCTCCGACCGGACGTTCCTCTACGTCCTTGCACCGGACGTAATAAAAGTTCCAAAAGCACATCTCCAAATTAGCAAAAATAATTTAAAGTTACTGACATAAGAAAAAAATGTGTTAACATAACATTGTGGATAGCTCGATGTGATTTTGAAAATGGAAAGTTATAAGGTAATTAAATATATTTTAAGATTAATATAATATAAATGAAGAATTTATATTATTTTTATATTCGAGATAATAATAAAAAAAAAATCTTGCAGAGAATAATGGCGTTATGGTAATTACTTCAATATAGGAGGCCAATTGCTTCCAACTTCCAACATAATAAGGTTGCCCAGCCATTACTTTCTCCTCACACTCCTAAACCTTCACTCAGCTTTGCTTCAATGGCCGTGCTTTTCCTTCTCCACCTGTTTCCCCTCTTCCTCATTCCCATCACCTCATCCGCCGCCTTCCCTCCTTCCTCACTAGTCCTCTCCTCCTGCGCCCACGCCCGCTATCCCTCTCTTTGCATCCGCACCCTCTCCCCTTCCGCCGCCCGCACACCCACCGCGCTTGCCGTCGACGCCGTCTCCGCCGCTGCAACCTCTGCTCAGAATGCCCACTCCTTCCTCCGTCACTTCCCCTCTCCTCCCCCGCCAGCCGTCCGCGACTGTGTCGAGCAGCTCTCCGACTCCAGCGACCAGCTCGCCCGCGCCGCTGCCGAGATCCGCCACCTCCGGCAGGAAAACTCGCGCTGGCATCTCGATAACGCCCTGACGTGGGCCAGCGCTGCACTCACCGACGACGACACGTGCCTCGACGCCATCCGCCGGCTTCCTGCTTCCACTCACCGCTCCGTATCGGCCCACGTGTCGGAGGCTCGGAGGGTCACGTGCAACGCACTTTACCTTGTTTCTCGCCTCGCCGATACGCTTCCACACCGCCGGCGCTGAGAATGGGTGCTCCTCTGTGATATTTTGTTTTGCTAGGTGTTATTTGCATATGCAGCAAGATTGTTCTTTTCTTGCTTGGTTTGGTGTGGGATTAGGAACTAGAAAAAAAATACTGGAAATGTGTGTGCAGTGTGCAAGTACTTGCTAGCCAGATTTGGACTTTCTGCTCCTAAACTTAGGTTTCCTTTGGGATGGCTTTTTTATGGCTTCTTTTACTTAAATTTCTTTAAGATACAGTAAAAGCCGTCCAAACAAAGCCTTAATAGCGATAGCATATGCATATGTATTATTTATAAAAAAAAAAAAGAAAAAAAAAAAAGAATGAAATGAGACGTATGGGTATCTTTGTGTATAATGGATTTGTTTTTAGAAATAGAAGTCTTAATAATTAAATAAAACTTCATAACAGTGAAATTATTATCTTTTAAGTCATAAAAATTTCTAATAAATTTCAAGTTGCTAATCGTCCTGAAAGATTATGAGCGAATTTGAAATTCGAGTTCGTGGAAATTAACTTGTGAGCGTTTGATAAACAAAGCGACCATCTGCTCACAAAAAGTATAGAACAAGAATAAAGAAATTACAAGTTAGAAGCTCCGTGATGCTTAAATATAATTTATTCCCCATAAAGATTCTATTTATAGAATAGAGTCAAAATTATTAGCTACAGGTTCCACTAACTAGAGTATATTCTCTGCTCATAGCAACACATGTGATAGCAGCACCACTCCAAGCCTATCAGTAGCTTACAGGTGTAATCATTAGTTCACTATATAACTAAACACTGTAGCTGAAGAGAGTAGTGTAATGAAATATTTTCCACAGAAACCCTCTCTTCCGTTTCCTCTGGTTTGTGTTCCTGCTCACAGGTAATGAAGAAGAAGGCAGCGAACTTCTTCATGGTATCAGAGCGGGTCTGAGGATATCTTCCCTCAGCAGCTGCAACCATGTCGCAGTCTTCGTCTTCACAAACCAATAACAGACCACCACAAATCTCACCGATCAACCTACCATTCCTTCACCACTCAAACTGGTTTTGTCTCACATCAAAACCATTGTTCCGGCCTCTCTAAGCAGCGACAACTACCCTATATGGAAGTTTCAAATCCTTAAACTCCTGAGAGCGAACGGATTAGACAAACACATCGATATCACCGCTTCTCCGCCGCCTCGTCTTCTTCTTCAGGCCGACGGCAGCCAACTGCCCAATCTCGCCCACATCCAGTGGCAGTTTGTTGATCAAAATCTCGCAGCGGCACTATGTTCAACCATTTCCCCTTCTATACTAGCTTATGTTCTCCATCTAGACACCTGCTCCGACATCTGGCATACTCTGGAGCAGAGACTTCAAGCATCAAATCGATCCAAAGTTCTTCAGTTGAAGAACGAACTTCACAATATTTCTATGAAAAACCAATCCATGGATCAATACCTAACCGCCATTAAAACCCTGGTCGACAACATTGCTGCAGCGGGCTCATCCATCGATTCAGAAGACATTATCCTGTATACACTCAACGGCTTGCCTCCCTCATATCAAGCCTTCAAGACGGCCATTCGCACCAAACGAGGCCCAGTCAGCCTCAACGAACTCTACTCATACCTTCTCACTGAGGAAATTACTCTTGCAGCAGATTCATCCAAAGTTCCACCGTCCACTGACGTCAACACAGCCTTATTTACCTCCCGTGGTCGAGGTCGCAGGGGCAGAGGTCGATCACCAAGCTATCACTACACTGGCGGTCGACCAGCACCGTCTTCTCCAACCATATGTCAGATCTGCAACAAACGTGGTCACACCGCCCCTCAATGCTGACACAGGATGAACGCGAACTACATTCCAGCACCTCCACCGACTACAACTAAGGCTCTCGTCGCTGATACCACTCAACCAACCCAAGACTGGTACATCGACTCTGGTGCATCATCCCACTTTACAAACTCCTCGGACAATCTACAAACACCGGTCCCTTATCAAGGCATGGAAAGCATAACAGTCGGCAACGGACAAAATCTCCAAATAGCGAACTCTGGATCTGGAATCCTACCCACACCGAACCGTAAGCTTCTACTCTCTAACATCTATCATGTTCCGCATCTCACCCACAATCTTCTCTCTGTTTCCAATCTTACTAACGATAATAACGTTTCCGTTTCATTCTCACCAACTGGTTTCTCCATCAAGGATCAGAAGACCAAAGCAACTCTTCTCAGGGGACCTTGTCGCAATGGTCTGTACACCATTAGCAACTCCGTCTCCAATCAACCCCCGTCCGCACTCTCCACCAACACCTCATCATCCAACCGATGGCACAATCGCCTGGGCCACCCAAACAGCAAAATACTCCACACTATATCAGTTCAAAACAACGATTTACACATTTCTGTCTCTAGTTCAGTTTGTCAAGTTTGTAAGGCCACTAAGAGCCACAAATTAGCATTTCCTCTCTCGTTGTCTTCTACTAATTCTCCTCTAGATGTTCTTCACCTTGATGTATGGGGACCGGCTCCCACCAGCTCAAATCAAGGCTACAACTATTTTCTTTTAATTGTGGATGAATACTCTCGATTCTCTTGACTATATTTACTGCGATCTAAATTTGAAACTACGAAAATCTTCACTAACTTCAAAACTCTAATCGAAAATCAAGTTCCATTTAAAATTAAATGTCTCCAAACCGATGGGGGCACTGAATTTCTCAATAATGAACTGTCCAGCTATCTTCAACAGCATGGCATTCAGCATCAAATATCCTGCCCATATACCCCATAACAAAATGGCATCGCCGAGCGCAAAAACCGTCACATACTCGAAACCACAAGAACCCTTCTCCACACAGCCAAACTACCATATCAATTCTGGCCAGACGCCGCAATCACTGATGTCCATATCATTAACAGACTACCCACACCCGTCCTCAATCTTCAAACCCCTCTTCTGTGGCTCTACAATCAAAAACCTGACTACACTCACCTAAAAACGTTCGGTTGTGCCTGCTACCCTTGGCTGCCACCCTCCAAACGACAAAAACTTGCCCCTCGGGCAGCCTCCTGCATCTTCCTAGGCTATCATGATGCCTACAAGGGATACAAATGCCTAGATGTCACAACTCACAAGATTCTCATCTCTTGTCATGTCACTTTTGACGAAGATACATTCCCAAGCATCCCAACTCCATCTGCTCCCTCATCCACAATTAATCAGTCCATCACTACAACTCCTCCCTCTCTACTCATCCCAACCTCCATTGCCACAAACTCAATCACACCACCGTTCTCCAACCAATTGATACAAAAATCACCCTCTGCTGTCTCTCATACACAAGCAACCACTCCCTCTTCCAATTCCAGTCCTCCGAACTACCCAACTCCACCTCCAAAACACCACCACATGATCACCCGGGCTTAAACAGGACACCTGAAACCCAAACAATTACTCAACCTCTTTCATCAACTCAATGCCACAGACAAATCCATCTAGTCGGATCCCACCTCATTCACCGAAGCCTTCAAATCGCCTCACTGGCGTGCAGCCATGGCATCCGAATTTTTAGCACTTCAACAACAAGGAACGTGGATCCTTGTCCCACCACCTCCCAAACATACCATTCTAGGATGTCGTTGGACCTACAAAACCAAACATCATTCCAACGGCTCCATCGCCAAGTACAAGGCAAGGCTTGTCGCTCAAGGCCATCGTCAAGAACCCGGATTGGACTACAACGAAACGTTTAGTCCGGTTGCCAAAATGCCCACCATCCGCATTCTACTCACTATCGCTCTACATCACAAATGGAAAATCCATCCATTGGATGTGGCCAATGCTTTTCTCCACGGTGATCTTCAAGAAACCGTGTACATGGCACAACCAAAGGGCTTCGAAGACACCAGTCATCCTCATCATGTCTGTCTACTCAAGAAGGCAATCTACGGTCTCAAACAAGCCCCTCGTCAATGGTTCAACACCTTCTCGCGATACCTCCTTTCTCTTGGGTTTCGTCATAGTCAATCCGACCACTCACTGCTTACCCTCACTCACGGCTCCACTCACATACATCTTCTTATCTACATTGATGACATCCTCTTAACCAGAAACAATCCTCAAGCCATTTCCCAGTTCATCACTCAAATCAGTCACCAATTCACAATGAAGTATCTCGGGCTTGCTCACAATTTTCTTGGCATCAACATACAATCCAATCCCAATTCATACTTCCTCTCTCAAGCACAATATGCCAAATCCGTTCTCAGACAAGCCAGGCAAGCCTCATGCAAACCAAATTCAAATCCCAGTTTTACCAAACCTCCGATCACATCCTTCTCGGATCCGATACTCCACAACCCACTCATCTACAAACAGATCACCGGCTCTCTCCAATACCTTACCATAGCCAGACCAGATATCGCCTATGCGGTGAACGTCCTTTGCCAACATATGCACGATCCGCAGCAGCTACACTTCCATCAGCTCCGACATCTGCTGCGCTACATTCAGGGCACGGTGCACTTCGGTCTTCCAATACTACCGGGACCTATACATCTCAGCGCCATGACTGACGCTGACTGGGCGAGCGACAATGTTACAAGCAAATCCACATCAGGATATTGTGCATTCATCGGCGAAACTCTCATCTCATGGAGCGTCAAGAAACAGCAAACGGTTGCTCGCTCCTCCACTGAGGCGGAATACCGCGCCATAGCTTCGGCCACTGCAGATATTCTCTGGCTCCAACAACTTCTCCGAGATCTTCATTGCGCCATCACCTCCCCAACTCCAATCCACTGTGACAATATGTCAGCCATTGCGCTTGCACACAATCCTGTATTTCACGCGCGCACAAAGCATATTGGGATCGATCAACACTTCATCCGTGATCATATTCAAGCCAATCGAATTCAACTGATCCCGGTGAGCACTTTGGACATTCTGACCAAGCCTCTCTCTACTAAGAGATTTCATCTTCTTCGATCCAAAATGACGGTTCAATCTGACCCGTCACTTTGCGGGGAGATATTAGCTACAGGTTCCACTAACTAGAGTATATTCTCTGCTCATAGCAACACATGTGACAGCAGCACCACTCCAAGCCTATCAGTAGCTTACAGGTGTAATCACTAGTTCACTATATAACTAAACACTGTAGCTGAAGAAAGTAGTGCAATGAAATATTTTCCACATAAACCCTCTCTTCCGTTTCCTCTGGTTTGTGTTCCTGCTCACAGGTAATGAAGAAGAAGGCAGCGAACTTCTTCATGTTCACTGATCACTCTGTGGTCTCAATGTTAAATTAAATAAATTAAAAAAATAATAGTTTTCATCAATACCTTTCTAATTTATTTATATATTGTTATTATCGAAAGCTCGAATGATGATCACATAAAGCTACAACTTCATGGTGACGGATGAAATCATAGCAAATGATGTCTTAGTGTCTAATTGGAATGTCTAGTGCTTTATAATTTGATTGTAAAATTATTAGAAAAA
Organism: Dendrobium huoshanense; assembly: GCA_016618105.1. NCBI lineage: Eukaryota > Viridiplantae > Streptophyta > Magnoliopsida > Asparagales > Orchidaceae > Dendrobium > Dendrobium huoshanense. The sequence continues at coordinate 14,196,566 of CM028343.1, read as the reverse complement.
AATAATTTAATTATTTTGATTGCAAAAAAAAAAAGCATCATAAATTTTTTTTAAAAGCATGAGAAAATAATAAAAAAATTTATTTGATGAAGTATAAGAAAAGTTAGATAATAGAGTAGCATCGAAATTTAGAGTAATTTTATTATCTTAAAATAAAAACAATAATAAAAAAATGTGTTTTTTAAATAAAATAATTGGACTATGATATAAAGAAGTGACAAAGACTTAATTAACCTTGTCATAATAAACTTATTTCCCGTGACCTACCTAAGTAGATAAACATTTTTTTTTAAAAGCATGAGAAAATAATAATTGCTGTATCCTGTTGTGAACAAAATACTGACTCATATATGCATCCACGGACAATAAAAATTTTAAATAAAGAAAAAACTAAAAAATCACATGACACAAATGATACCTTTTCACTAATACAACGGTTTAAGTTTTAATAACCCTAATGATAACTATTTTTGCATTAATTTATAACACAGCTCCTTAATGCAAAATTTCTATACCAAGATTTGATCGAAATTAATCTGCTTTTGTGAATTCATCAGCAACTTGATCTTCAGTAGAACAATACTTGATTGCAGTAGATCCTTTTTTCCACAAATTCTCTTACAAAATGATGTCGGAGTTCTATATGCTTCGATCTACCATGAAACACCAGATTTTTTGTCATAGATATTTTGGATTTGTTATCACAAAATATATAAGTCGCCTTTAATTGATGTTGCTGAAAATCTTCTGATATTCTTCTCATCCAAAACATGTTGCTGATGAAGCTGTAATATATTCAACTACTGAAGATGACAATGCAATACTTGCTTGCTTCTTTGTGCTCCAACATATTGCTCCAGACCCAAGATTGAATTTAGATTCACTTGTGCTCTTATATCTTCTTTGTAATCTACCCAATCACTATCAGTAAAACCATCTAAATTAAAATTAGAAATTGATTTGTACAAAATTCCATAATTGGTTGTCTCCCGAATGTAGCGAAGAAAGCATTTGGCTGCTCCAAAATGATGTATAGAAGAATTGGGCATTAACCTTGAAATAAGATTAACTGAATATATAATATCAGCCTGGTATATGTCAAATATATAAGATCACACACAATTCCTTTGTAAGCACTTCTTGCTCACCTACCAAGACCTTCTTTGCTACTATTACCTGAAGTTTCCTTTACTTGAAATGCCTTCTCAATAGACTTCACTTTTCTTCTGTTTATTCTCTCCTCATGAGCCATAAACGAACTCATCATTTCACCAAAAGAATACACAACAAAATCTTTAGATTCTTCAATAGTAGCCACCACATGCTCAAAATTTGATGGAAGACTTCTTAGAACTTTGGAGACTACCTTCTCATCAGATATTTGTCCTTCAAATGTTCGCATTTTGTTCACAATTGTTGATACTCAACAGAGATAATTTTGAACACCTTCTCCTTCATTCATATTCATAGTTTTAAAGTCATGTCGTATAGATTGCAGCTTTATCATCATTACTCTTATTGAACCATCAAATTCTTTCTCCAAGATATGCTAAGCTTCTTTTGATGTCTCAAATTCTTGAAAATATACTATCTATCATTCATAGTTTGTTGAATGAAAAATAAAGCCATTGAACCATTCTTCTTATTATCATTATTTCTCCTTTCATCTTCTCCAACTTTCACACCTTTCACCAAAATATCCCATAAATTTTATGACTTGAACAAGGACTTCATTTTGATACTCTAAAACTCATATTTCTCACCATTGAAAATGAGAATCAAAGGTTGAGAAGTAGTGTTCATTGTCATGAGAAATTTCTCAAATACTTGGAATCTTGTTTTTATAAAAATACACGAAATCTTCTAAAAAATTTGCTTCAATCCATAATTTCAACACTCACTTCAAACGGAACCGGGCTCTGATACCAAAATATTGGAGAAAATTAGAGAAAACCAAAATCTTCTTAATAAACTTCTCACAAACAGGAGAACTGTAAGATACAGTTTTTTTTTTTTTTCTCACATAAGCATCCACGGACATCAAAAGCTTTAAATAAATAAAAAAACACTAAAAAACGATACGGCATAAATGACACCTTTTCACTAATACAACCGTTTCAGTTTTAATAACACTAATAATAAATTAATTTATAACACCAAGATAGTTCAGCAAATTTTCACATTAAAATGACTGCCATCTCCAACCCGCCAATTGATCTTCTACCTATTTCCGACTTCATTAGAAAGAAGAGGAGGGTGATTTTCCATTGTATCAGATTTTTCTTCTACTTTTTTTTGGCTGATTTCTGTCAACTTTCATAAGACAATATGGGCATCAATAATTGTTCTATAAAATTAGCTTGGTTAAACTTTAGACTTCAACAAAGAAATTTCAACGAGAAATTTCAACGAGCCCACATAATAGACTGAAATTGTTGAGCCGAAAGGAGAGAGAACGTCCACACAATCCGGAGGGTTTTTTCAATTTTTTTTCGTTGAGTTTTTTCTGGCGCAGTCTTCTATGGTGGTAGAGGGTCGCCGGTCATCCTCCGATGACCGGAATACCTCAACCCCATCTCTTGCCGAGCGTCTGATTAATTTGGATGCAAAAGGCAGCATTATAAGTCATGATTTGATAATCAAGCAACGTCCTTTGATCATCAATGAAGGGCAACTTCTTCCAATGCAGAATGAGGTTCCGGTAATGGGCAAGGGGAAAGAAAATGTGGAAAATTTGGATAGAGAGAAGAATCCGACGTCTTTGTCTTCACCATCAAATAATCTATTGTCTAAAGCGGCGAACGATCCATAGGCCTCGTCGTCTACTGGGTTCAAACTCAAGGTAAATAAATTTTCAAATATTTCCTATACTGCGGATAAACAGGAGATATTGAATTGGGATTTGAAAACTTCAAAGCGTAATGAAGTTTTGAATAATGTGGCTGAGTCACAATTGGTGAATGAGAAGATTGTGTTACAGAACCCAATTAATGGGCTTGGTGATTTGGTAAATGCATGGTCTAATAACTAGCACATCAAAGTGCCCTTAATGAATTCGGATCAGGTAGAAGATGAGGATTCTGATGTTGTTAAACTTGACATGGACAAGGTTTCTGAAAATGTTATTTTGCTTCAGAAATCTCTTGTGGTGAAGGTGTTTGAGAGTGAAGTTCCTTTCCCCCTTTGTAGTATTGAGTTAAGATGTCAATGGATTAAATTTGGTAATTTTCATATTACCTCATTGGGACTGAACTGGATTTTATGTTCATTTCATTCCTCTCAAGTTATGGAAGAAGTGCTTAATGGAGGTCCTTGGTATGTGAGAGGACACATAATAGGAATGGATAAATGGACACCTCAATTTTCTCCAACATCGTTGAAAGGGCTATCCTCTCCAATTTGGATCCGGCTACCACATTTTCCCTTACATTTGTTGGGATGAGATTAATGTTACTAAAATCGTTTCAAAGATCAGAGTTCCGTTGTTATTGGATGGGAAAATGTTTAAATGGGGTAGACGTGAATTTGTGAGAGCCTGTGTCCGGATTAATCTAGACTATAAATTATCTCATGGAGTTTGGATTGAAGGCTTATGTGGGAAATTTTTTTAGAGGATTGAATATGAAAAAATATCGTCTTTGTGTTTCAATTGTGTTAAGATAGGTCACAAAACTGAAATGTGCATGGAGGTTCCTAAAGATATGGAAAATAAAATTCTTAATGAAGATCAAGGGTAGATCAATGGGGATTGAATCAAAATCTGAGAAGTCTTTAAGGGAAAAAATTGATAGTGCAGATTCTCAATGTTGCTATGGTCCTTGGATACATGTAAAGTTTAAGAATAGAAGAAGAATGAAGAAAGTCCAAAATCAGAAATCTGAAATTCTAACTGTTGTTGAGAATCCTGAGAGAAAAACTGCTACAACAAATATGACATTGGCAGAAGCTTCTTCAGGTAATAGGTTTAATTTGCTGTCTCAAGTATTTGCTGAGGAATTAACTAGATTGGAAGTTGAAGAACCAAGTAAAAAAGCCGAAGATCTTAAGATTAATTCAGATTTTGAAGGCTCGGTTTTGGAAGGTGGAGCTTCTGTTACAAATTTCCCCATAGAATCTGCCTTTGTTGATGGAATTTCGGTCCTATTAGAGGATGGAGAAATTGATTCATATAAGGAATTCTTTGCTGTGGAAGAAGCTTTGAATGCAAACACTACTCATCAGAAGGATGTTGTGGGAGAATATGCTGATTCTTTGAAACATGATAGATGCAAGACAGGTAAGTCAGTAAGTGTTAATGATGGAGAGGCTGTTGAAACAATAGTTAGAAGTGTTCCAAACTTGGAACATGGAGAATGTGCTGTGGCTTCTCACTGGGCTTGCAAAGAAATTGTGACGCTGATAGATGAAGAAGCTGATTTGAATAATAAAGATGGCGGGGAAGGTGGTTCAGACGTTTTAAAAGATGTTCGTGATCCTGAAAATGTAAATCAGGTTGTGATTACTCCTTTGGCAAAAACTGATAAGTTGAATGGGAAGGAAGCTCTTTTTGAAGATGGAAAATTCCAACTGCCATCTAAATCGAATCAGCTAAAGAAGAAGTTTTATAAAAAAACGAATTTGTTTGGTCCTATTAAAGGAAGTCTTAGAGGAAGGAAGATGGGTATACTTGGTGGAAGTATTGGAACCACTTCATTAGTTATCTCATGACATGCTTATAATGAGGAAAGGGGAAGTGGAAGTTATAGAAGGAATTAAAATCGGGCTTGTGGATAGTGTGAAGATGTTGGAATTTGATAATGGAAGAACTTGGGGAACTATCAAGACCCAAGTTTAATGCAATGTTTTATTTTCTTAATCTTTTTTTTTTATTTTGCATTGTTTTTATACTTTGTGCTTACTTTTAGAAAAATATAAGAACTTTTAGAAAAAATTATAGGAGAGTAAATTTTTTTTGCCCCTTCTAAAAAATCACTTTTGCCCCCCTAAAAAATCCTTTTGTCTTAATTTACCCAATATTCCTTCCAAATACCTCCCTTAAAAATTTTTTTGCACTAATCCTAATGATGACAAGTTTTAATATATTGCTAATCAGAAATACATATCCTTAAATAGTTAAATATTTATGTATTTCTTCAGATTTAGTTATAATATTTTCTTTCATACTTTTATGAAAATTTTATTACACAAATTTTTTTTGCTTAACTTTTTTCAAACAACTTTTTATTATTTAATATTTAATTATTTTTGTATTGAATTTACCCCCCCTCAGAATCAAAGCCGATTCCGCCCTTGGACCTAGCATGAGTTGATTAGCACATGACTCAAATTTGTCATCAACATACATTACCACTTGATTAAGTGTTAGAGGTTTGATAAGTCATATGAAGGCTTATGATAGTTCATTGCTTACATTGACATATGCAAACTTTTGCATGGGGCCCTGTTTTGTAAGCGCAAACTTTTGCATGGGGCTCTGTTTTTGGACATTTAGGTCAATTAAGATAGACTCGTACATACATCGCATAAACAAGACTCGAATATATCCATGACCTCTTAATTAATAGTCTAAGCTTTCAATCAACATATCAAAATGAGCTTTATCATTTAGTTAAGATTTTAACACGTTTTTTTTTCATCCATGTCCAACATTAACAACGGTTTTCTTTATCAATTGTCCAATGCTGCGCCCACCTTCGAATTTATAATTTATGCATCAGATCTCTCATACAGTAATAATACCATCGCATAATTTTATATTACTTTGATAAAGATAAATTCAACTTATTTTAAATTTGATCTTATACACCACCATGTATTATTTTGGTATCGGCAAGTTTCAGCTGCTTTGCTTATTAGTGACAATATTTATAATTTTATTTGATTATAATTTATTATTATTATTTTAATATTTTTCAGAAATTTTTATGATTGGAAGCCGACTTTTGCAATTATAATAGTAAAATTGCTTTCTCCACAATAATTTCACAAATAAATTTATAAAATATTACAGTCATCCCAATTAGATAGAAACTCAAATTTTTTTTTACAGTAACAGGCAGTACTCAAAGAATAATTATAACGTTGGAAACTCAGCTCCTTAGCTATTTATCGCACAAGAAATTGTTCTATTGGCCCATGTAAATCTCCTTCTTTTGGTCATTTTGCTGAATGAACTTTAATGCTAAAATTCCCAAATAAATGAGCACATGCTGAATTTCCCTTCTCAAGAACGAACAATTACGAACAATTATTACGTCCTTTGACTGGACATAGAGCTATGTTCGGCCGCCAATAACATGTCGCCACGTGCTCTTACTTTTTACTGCGCAGCCCGACGACTTGACCCGGACCGGAACCCGGGAATGCTATGTTCGTGTATTGCGAGGTATTACTCGGTATTGCTAGGTATTGCTTGGCAATAACGAGAAATACCGCTCTGCGAAGACCAATACTGAGCAATATCGAGTTGTACCGAGTTTTTCTAGAAAAACTCGGTACAACTCAGTATTACTTGGTATTACTCGGTATTGCACCGTTTGCTCGATATTGATTATTGCCGAGCAAAATCGATTAATACCTAGCAATACCGAGCAATACCTAGCAAAATCGAGAAATACCAAGCCATCATGGGTCCGTTCCGGGTCGGGTTGTCGGGGCACACGGTAAATAATGAGAACGCGTGGCGCGATTCTACTGGCGGCCGAACATAGAGCTACGTCATGTGATCGGACCAAATAAAAGTTCCTCAAGAACAGCTTGTTAAGTAATGTTGCTTCGCGAGCAATTTTTTTAGCAACATTTGTTTTATTCATTTGTATAAAGAAATCTGTATATATAGATGCCACGGTTACCCCAGCATCAAACGACATAAGCTGTTTTAAATGCAGTTTGTTTGAGCAGTTTACTAACACGTAGGTTTCGTTTCGTTTGTGATAACTTTTTTAATACTTATTTAAAGCAGTTTTTTTATACAAAAAATTTATTTTTTTACTAAAAAACCAAGGCTTTTAAAATCGGACCTGTCAATGAACCGGAAGAATGAGGGGTTAGAGGTTTGATGGTTCGACTGGGGTCGAACCGGATGACGTAATAAATATTTATTATATTTAAATATTATAATAATGACACAACTATTTATAAATATATAGCAAAAATTAAAGAAAATTATAATATGAAGTATAAAGACAACTTTACAAATTTATAAATACAAAATTGAAATTCAATAACAAGATAATAGGGCATGGGCTCACCTCATATAATACTATATCAATGCTAGAAAATAATATCTAATTATATTAACTACTTAAATTAGATCAGAATCCACAATAAACTAAATTATAATTAAAGCATTAGGGAAATCCTAAACAAAAAACCTAGCAAGTTTTCATTTTGGATAACAAAACTAGGAAGAAAAAAAAAGACAACGCATTTCATACAAAAAAAAAAAAATTGATTTGTAAGTATAACCTTTTTTGCTCGGCTGCAGTATGCTATGCCTCTAGCCGCTGACCAGGATCTTCTTCTTGAGATGACCAAGACGGACTCCTTGGTTTTGGCCTAGCTTTGCTTGACAACCACTCATGAAATTGCTGTTCAAATATTATTGCAAGTTAATATGCAGCATGCCATCATGTACTTTGAAATGGTTTTGTGCAAGAGCATGTAGAAAGCAAAGAATAGAAAAACGGAGAAGAAGAAGTGGGATGCGGAGAAGAAGATACCCGAGGAAGAGAAGATGACGCCAAGCAAGCAGGCCGCAGGCATACTATTAATCGAATAGGGTTTTTTTTTTCGAGTCGTTACTTTGAATACCTCCGCTCGCACTCAGATGGCATCTCAGCCGTCCGTTTCCCTTTTTAGCGAACAGGCCGGTTAAAACAAACCGGAACCGGTTCGACGGTTCGCCGGTCGGACCGCCGGTTCGAGCGGTCCGCAGCCGGTTTTCTGCGAGCACGATTCTATACCGAATCGTAACCGGCCGGCCGGCCGGTTCCCAGTTCAACCGGTTGAACCGGGCAGTCCGGTCCGGTTTTAAAAGCCATGTAAAAAACTGTTTTAAGAAGCAATAAAAAGTCATCCCAAACAAAACCTTAATTTTACCTTTTAAAAAAATAAAATTGTTTTTCGTACTCTTCTTAAGAAATTATTACTAATTTGTTAAAGGGTAATGTTTCCGAGTAGTATAATGTCGATGGATAGTAAAGTTATCTCTAATTTTGTTAGGGGGATTTACATATATATCACTTTATATTATGTTATTTATATTTTTAATATATAAAATTTTAATATTTTATTTCTATCACCCATAGATCAAATATAAATATAAGAAATGAAATATTAAAATTTATAATATAGTATGAGTGATATGAATGAAATATAGGACTGTCATTTAATATTAAAATTGTATATAAGTAATATATATGAAATATTAAAATTTAAAGGATTAAATATGTAAATAAATGATATAAAATGGTATGGATGTAAATCTCCCTTTTGTTATTGATTTTGAGCATGTGATTCTGTACTTTGATCTCAATTGCTTTGTCAGAATTTGAGAACAATTTTTTTTTTTGGAAAATTTTGAACCCCATATTTATAAATTCTGATAATGAAAGAATTGGAGCATGCCGGTGAGTTACAGCTATGGGCTGGCTTGTAGTGGGGGAAAGCATTTGGGCCTTAAACTTACCGGCCCAACCCAGTACTTTCATCTGAGAATCCAGACCGGGGAAACTTTTCGAGCCGTCCTTGCTATAATTCTCTTCTAAGACTATGATGCACGTTAAATATTAACGGATATTTATCTTATGTTATATATTTATTGATATATCTCTATAAATACTTTCCATGATCGTACGATGTGAGATCGTATTGTACGAATTGATTTTGTACTCTAATTTTTGTACGTATGAACTCACATCGTACAGTACGATCAGTTCAAAATTGAACATATTTGTCCAGTATGATTATGTATGAACTAATTTCGCACTCTGGATACTGTACTGTACAGACTCCATATCGTATAGTACGAACTGGTTTAGCCAAATCATGCTTCGTTTGATACGAAAATGGATGACTTCGTTTTATACTATGGACGTTGTCTGTACGAACCTATGATCGTATAATACGAACAATTTAAAAATTCACCAATTCGTATGGACGAAAAGACACTATAATTCATTCATTTAATTAAGCATGAATTTTTAAATAATATTTGTATTGGAATTTCAGGAATTAAATTTATGCACTTTGATTTCAAATTTATAGCCGAGCTGAATGTCTAGATAAGTCAAATTCAATGACTCCTAATTCTATTCTAGTTTAAATAAGCTAAAATTAAGTACTTTAAGCATATTTAAAAATTTTGGGATATTAATTGAAGAATCAAATGGTCCTTGCATTTGTATAATCAAACGAGTTTCATAATAAAACAAATCCAATGAGCTAAATATCATTCAATTATGAAATTGTTAAGACACTCAAATGTTAAGTAAATGGTCTAATGATCAAGGCTCAAGATATTTAAAAAGTCTTTTGATGATGTTTTATGAAATTTTGATCAAATTTATCAAAATGACACTCTCAAAATATGACAAAAAGGCTCATATTCTCTAGATGAAAGAGATTTAAACTTGAGTTTAAACAGAACTTGAGATATATATAGCTCTAAAGCTCTATCTGTCATAGTTGTCTATTTATCATCACCTGATCGTCTTCGCCTAACAACCATCATATGACCACTTTCACATAAGAATCATCTAATCATAGTTGTCTATTTATCAAAGTCCATTTTCCATCGTTCGGTCGCCATCATTCAACTATTGTCTTACGTCTATGGGCCATTTAGGGGTGTCAATATTTGACACGAAACAAAAATCAGACTCGAATCCGACCCGAAAATCTCGGGTTGGACGTGACATGTTTGAAAAACGGGTTGGGTTCGGGTCAACCTGATAACCCATTTAAAGTGAGCTGCCCGCATTGTCCACACTTGCCCCGGCTACCCGTGCCCTGCCCTCATCTGCCCAAGGCTACCCGCGCCGTGCAGCTACCGCTCGCGCTACCCACTCGCGCCCGCGCTGCCCGCCTACTTGCCCACGTCCAAGCACCCGCGCTGCCCGCCTGCTCGCGCTACCCACTCGTGTCCTTGCGCCCGCATGTGCGCTTGCGTCTGAGCTCTCTGCCTGCGCGCTATAGTCTACGCGTCAGTGTCCGCACGCACTAGTCCCGCACGCCCGCGTGATCGAGTCTCGCCTGCATGGCCGTGTCGGGTCGGGTCCGGGTCCGAGTTTCCAACCCGTTTACCTAACTGGGTCTGGTTAGGATCGACCCGATTAAACCCGAGTCAATTCCAGATTCGACCCGAACCTGATCCGTGACCCGAAATTGACACCCCTAGGGCTATTGCCTGATACTATCATTATCCATCAATTTCTAATATAATCTCTACTAAAATTATAGGAGACCCAATTTTATAATGCCATATTTAATTATGAGTAAGTGCTTTAAGTATATCATTTTAATCGGATCAAACCTTTTAGGTTTTTTTATTTTATTTTTTTACTTTCATGTAAAACTCTAACGTCTTCTGACTTTTCCTTTTATTTATATATACTAGATATTCATATAAAGTTAAAGACTTAAGCTCCCTCTTTATAAATAAATTTCCTCGTACATAATAATTGTATTTCACTTATTTCTTATGATTTATTCTTACCCAAAAAATAATATCACAGCTCTTTGACCTCTTTTGTAAAAAGAATTAAATTAAGAAATTATTCATTTTTTTAAACACAATTATTTTGTGAAGACTCCAGATGGTAAATTCTCATCCAGACGGTGAGTGTACTTTTCGTCCGGACTGTGAATATACACATTATTTGTACACAGTTGATTTATCATGAAAAAATTATCTTGATCGGGCACGAATCTCAAGGCAAAACCAAGCTAAAAACTTTAAAAATTAAATACGGGATCATCTGAACTCCGATTTTAGCAAACTTGCAGTTGAACTAATCATCTTGGAAATACGAACCCAACGACACCAAATTCAGCTCAATCTGAGCCCAAATGGGTCTGAATCAAAGGCCCGGCCCAAAAGCACATTTGAAAGGTTCAATCCATAATTTGAATTACCAAACGGTTTCCAAATATGACATGCTTATTGTAGAATCGAGCGGCTTGACGAGACGAATCCAACGAGCCCATGATCGTCGAATTTCAATATCATTAAGACCTTCAAATGTTTGACGCACGGTTCACAATCAAGGGATTCAATATCGGTTGCCCATCCAAACCACTCCACATTTGCCCTTAATCATCCTCTTATTTACGGTTCATGTCATTCTCAAAAAACTATAAATAGCCCCTTATTTCTCTTGAGAAGGAGTGGAGAGCGCCCAAGCAAGAAGAAGAAGAGAAGAAGAAGAAGAGAAAGATAGGATGGAAGAAACTCCTCATCGACCACCACCGGAGTTTTGCCCGACGTTCAAGTGACGCCGGAGTTATGCCTGACGTTCAAGTGACGTCGGAATTCCGCCCGACCTCCAAGTGACGCAAGAGTTTCACCCTAACTCCAAATGACGTCGGAGTTCTGCCTGAATACCATCTAACACCAGAGTTCTCCTCGGCCGCCAACTTACGTCGGACTTCTATCCGACGCCGGGCCTCCGCTCGTCGCCAAATTTCTACCCGACATTGGACTTCTGTCTATTGTCGGACTTTCACCGGACATTTATTTGATGTTGGATTTCTGTCCGTTGTTGGACTTTTACATGGCGTCGTCTTTCTGACATCCGTCGTCAAACAACAGTCCTTCTGACCTCAGTCGCTCGCCGACTACGGTCCTTCCGGCTTAGACATACTACAGTCCTTCCGATCTTCGTCATCCGTTGAGTGCTGTCTTTCCGACTTATGTCGCCCACCGACTACAGTCTTTCAGACCAAACAAATACATCAACAATGATTATTTGTATTCCCAACATGTAATGTACTCTATATGATGTACATCAAGCCAAAGCCTTCCCCCAAGCATGATAAAAACAAATTTCTTTTATTTATTTATATCACATTCATTTTAAATTTTAATAATTTTTTTTTTCAGAGAAACAAATTTCTTATATTTTAAAAACAAACATCATAGCTCAAATATCCTTAAACTTTATCTCTCGTTATTTTCCCATTTCACTCTTTGCTCCAAACTATTTACCTAAATTACATGATAAAAACAAATTTTACATCGGAGATTCAAATTCCGGACTTTAATGAATGTTGCAAGGTCATTTGATTAGCATGAAACAATTCCATGTTTTGTTATATTATATAACAAAAACAACAATATCAAGCTTTTATCATATTACATGGGGTTGACTACATGAATCTTTTTCTACATTGTGTACTGATAAGAGTTAAATTCTAATTTAAATATAAGAAAGAAATGTCATTTTTAATATTTCTAACCAAGTCATTTCAGGTCCAACTCTATGTTTCTTAACATAAGCTAAATCTAATACATCTAATCTCCTAACCAGGCGATTGGAAGGTTGACGTTTTATGTTAGAAACCATCTAAAGTGACTCTCTCTAATCTCTACCACTAAAGCTACTCCAACCTTTTCACGTATATAATCATTTCATATTATGTCTTTAAGACTAAAGTCACTCATCCACCTAAGCATCCTCATCTCTGCAGCACTTAACTTAATTTTATGCTTTTTTTTAAATGGCCAACATTTATCACCATAAAGCATTGTAGGTCTCACCACCATCGTATAGAAATTTCTCTTAAGTTTAAGGGGTACTTTTCTATCACACAATAAGCTCACTGCATTCCTCCACTTCAACCATCCAATTTGAATTCTAATAATAATTTCCCCATCTATTTCAACACACTTTAAGCAATAGACCTGATATATTTAAAACGAGCATTCTTATCAGTGACTTGATCCCCCAAACTCACAATCCCCCCCGCTAAGTCTGTTGATATTAAAATTATGTTTCATATATTTAATTTTAGATCTACTTAAATGAAAACCTTTAGACTCTAAGGTTGACCTCTATAATTCAAGTTTACCTTTAACTACCTCTATAGTCTTATCAACAAGAAGGATATCATCAGCAAAAAGCATACATCATGCAATACTAAAAACCTGGGGTTTCCGCAGCTGTTATTAGATGTAAATCATCTCTATATATTAGTATAAGTAGTGATTTTCATCGTTGCTAAAAAAATATCAAAAACTTGAGGTTTTCACAGCGATTTATAGGGGCAATTTGTACACTGCTGCTTTCAATAAAGGCAATTTCAAAATCACTAGTGTTATATCTCCTTTGTCTCCCTAAAGACTATCGTGCCCTAGCTCCCGCTTGACTTATCCCTCATCCATCAAGGCGCTGTAGTTAGTTTGATTTATTCACTTCAAGTAGGTGGAAAGGCATCATCATCGACATCAAGGACTATGGCAGCTGTGATTAATTCATGGATTGTGAAGCTTCTCCTTGAATGTGGCTATGTTGTGCGCAAAGTTGTTCAAAGATTAGGTATTGCCCTAATCCCCTTTTCCTACCCCACATTTTTTCTTTCATCATCTCTATTTTCATCCATTTGGGGCATTTGAGGGGAAGAACAAGCATCTAAGAGAATTTTAAGGGGCATAGGATTGGTTGGCGCTCTACAAAGCTGATCTTACTTGATATGGATGGGCTTTCATTACGTTTTGGCCCAATTTTAGGTTAGGTTGTGTTATTATATTAATCTCATTCCTCTATAAATAAAGAGTTGTAATAATGATTCATATGTAAGTCAAGCAATAATATTATAGTTTTTTTTTTACTCTTCTCTCTCTCCCTCTCATTCAAGAAGAAGCACAACTCCTCAAGAATCCCAACAAATTGGTATCAGAGCTTAATGGAGGTGATCAAGGAGGAAGGTGTTCTTGTAATCAGGAATAGGCAGGAGGAGGTTTGGATCGCTAGCATGGGCGTTCGCGTGCGGGTGTGCGAGTGGATTTACCTAGTGAGGCGGAGTTTAGAGTAGCTTGCTGCTGCGATCAGGAGGCACGGCAAGTGCAACACGCGGGAGGTTGGATTGCTCGGGCGGGAGGCTGGTTACTGGAACCAGTGTAATAAGAGCCGCATATGTGCGAGGGCGGACCCGCCTGGGTGGACTCAAGCGGGCAAGCGAGGCAGAGCAACCTGGTACCACGTACGGGTGGAAGTAGTGTGTGAGCGCGAGCTGCGCGGTATTGTGAGTGGACATACATATAAGGATCATAGCTAGGCCATGAGTGCAAGAGTCTAGGGTCTTAGCACCCACGCTGGCTTCATACTTAAAGGCACATGCAAGCACATGATTAGGGAGCAAACAAAGTGGCCATATGTGGAGATAGTACGGTTCGAAGGTGGTCAATCTTGTGGTGTCCTACTAGGTTTCATGGACTTGCACATGGAGGAAAGCACACGGTAGAGGTACAATTTTGTGATGCAGATGGATGAGTAGGCTAAGGTCGTTGGGTCGAGCGGTGAATTATGTGTGAGGATTTTGTGCACGAAAGTTGATTGGACTGTCTGGTTATGTATGAAGGAGACAAAAATAGGTGGACGATTCTTGGTGGATTCAAGAATATGTGGTTTCTCATTCGGGAGGCAGTGTATAATTTTGTACAAGAAGGGGTCACCGGGCTTGAGATCAAGTAGGTGGCTCGTGCGAAGTTGCAGGTCAAAGCACGCACGGGTGCCCAAAAAAGACAAGCTAGTTAGAGGGTACTAGGTGCTAGAGCAGGGGAATGATTCACGAGAGAAGATGCTTGGGTAGGAAGATGCATAAAACACGAGGGTGCAGATACCTTGAGGAACAGGTGGAGAAGAAACAGGTCGTTCGATGGAGACTTTTCTTTGGCTATTTATTGTGAATAGCAGGTGCTTTCTCATTTTTATAAAATTTGGATCAAGGTGGAGATTGTTAAGTTTTGATCCAATTTTAAATTAGGTTGTTTCTTAGGGTCATGTTATCCTAATAGTCTCATTCCTCTATGTATATGATTATTAGATGCTTCTACTAGATATATATAGATTTATATTGATAATTTATTGAAGCTTTGATAGATGATTAAAAAGATAAAATAGATTATTCTTTCAAATTTGATTCTAAACTTAATAAGTAATGTGATCATGGCAACAACGAAGGCTGAAGTGAGGCGGGTGGTGTTCACATATTCGATGAGGGCAATAATGAGGGATCATATTTTTGTTTTTAATTTACATATCCATAGTAATTTAAAAACTTGCTAAACTCGTTGCTAAATCCATTATACAATAACACTCTTGAAACCGCGTGCAATGAAATCCTTTCCAACGAACGCATATATAAAGAATTTACTTGAATTCACCTAAGTTGATATATTATATATATCAATTTACAGTTTTTGATAAACTACTAGAATTTAATTAATGGCATTTTAAATCGCTATCGTTGATTAAAAAAAGCTCTATTGTAGCCATAAATATTAGTAGTGATTGTACATCCTCTTGCAAATGTCTAATAAGAATATCCATGACTAAAGCAAAAAGACATGTGCTTAAAGTTGGTGTGATGTAGTCCAACATAATAAAAAAATACTTTGTCAAACCACCTTATATATGTTTAAACATAAGTAACAACTCATGCATACATATCCTTAATTACTTGAATATAAACATTATTAACCCCTTTCTTTTCTAGAACTCTCCATAGCACTTCTCGTAGAACTTTATCACATGCTTTCTATAAATCAATAAATATCATATGTAGATTCTCCTTATTCTCTCTATACTTCTCGATCAAACCTCTCAATAAATGTATAACTTTCATAATAGACATGCTTGGTATGAATCCAAATTCATTAACAATTAAATCTGATTAAAATGCAGAAATGCAGAAATCACAATTCCTATTCAAATTGTACAAAATATAAAAAGCTACATTTCACTAGATAAACTTTTGAAATCAACGAGTCAAAATCTTCAAAATAATCAGTACTATAATATTAAAAAAATAATAAAAAAATTGCATGGTGAGAGTTCACTAAATCCATAGAAAATGAAATCTATTTTTAAAGAAATTTTCATAAAAAAAGGAGAGGCAAACTAGCGGCTAAAAACCCTGCTTTCTCTTTCCTCTCTCTCTCTCCTCCTCCCCTTCCACTTATGTTCTTTCCTTTCACGACAAATCGATCGAGAGAGGGGATGAAGCAAATGACATTTTAATATATGTAAAAACTAGTTTCAATGCATGGCGTTGTGGCGCCGAAGGAACTTAGCGCCATTGCACTGCATGCTGAATCCAAGATTATTACAAAACATAACATTCAAAGTCGTTGGGACTATTTCTGGTTCCCCTACGCTCTAAGGCACAATGTCGTGGTGCTCTAGCTTAGATAAATATTCATGTTTTTATTTTAGATTTATTTTAATAATTAGCATGTTATTAGATTTATTTGATCCAATACTCTAATGGGATGTTTATGTTGACAACCAAAAAGTAATCATAGTTAATTTTTGAATTAAAATTTTACTACATATTAGGAAATTGTGAATATAAATCAAGATTTAAACTCATGATGTCCTTAGTATTTGTGAGATCTCTCTTGATTGATGCCTCAAACTGTAAACTTATTAGGTTAATACAAAATTGCGCCTATGCATATATGTATACATTTCCTTCATTTTTTGTTATTGTGGTTGTATAAATGTTTCTCTAGGCCTGGTTTCAAAGCTAGGCATTAGAGATTATTTATATTCTTCACATACAGTCTTAAATTTATGATTTCTTGGAGGACTGACAGTTTTATATGTGCCTGAGAAAATAATTTTTTTTTTCTTTTATGAGAAATTTCTTCATGAAAGATTATGATGCTTTCTTCTTCTTTTTTATTTTATGTAATTATTCATGTAAAATTAAATTATATATATATATATATATATATATATATATATATATATATATATATATATAGGTCTCTTAGTGTGAGTTTTGAGCCATTATAGATATGGTCAACCTCCATTGTATGTGCTAAGTGGTAGGAGTTGACTGATCCTTACATAGGTCCAATCATGGGGTGAGGTTTTGAGTCCAACCTACTAAAGGGCCATAACTTGATTAAATAGAGTGTGTGTTGTTCATGTTATTGTCCTAGTTTGAGGCATAATTGGATCTTAGACAAATCAAGATTAGTCAAGATAATAAAAGGTCAAATAACTAGAGCAAGATCTAATTTAATCAATCAATAGAAGAGTTTTAAAGTTTGGTACACACTAAGTTAAGTGATAATGAAAAACAACTGTCGTGTAAGTGCTAGAGACTAAGTGATTTAGGGATATATGAAATAATCTAGAGAAATAAGATCAAGTCAATGATAGAGCACCATCTAGTGATTATAAATTTTGGGACGTTTTTATTGAGTGATGAAAAAAATACAAGGATCATATATGTGAGTGCAAAAGATATTTCTCAATTTGATCTAAAGAGAATAAATGCGGTGTAGGAAACATATGTTTCAAAAGTACAGCCAAAATAATTATCAATAGTGTTATCAATGATTAAGATATAGCCAACTATATGATTATTATTAAAGTTGAGATAACGATATTGACATCATGCACAAATGTCAATCCAACAATTCTAGAGATACTAAAAGACCACTATTAGTACAAGCAAATCAATACATCAATAATATATTTTAACATTTCACAAAGAATCTTTGCCTCATCTCTATGACTCTTGGCTCCAACAATTAGCTAGTCATTAATCATTCAATGATTGTCACCAGCTGCTTGACCACCTCTAGTTTTACCAGAGGGATCATATCCTCTAACATTGCAAAAGTTGATCATCTATGGCATACATATTATTTTTCACCTGAACACAACCTCTTATTTGTAGATTATTCCTCCAACCTCCCTTTCCACTATTTCTTTTTCGTTGATAACAAATAATGGGCCAAGACAAACTTTTTTTGCACATGTAAATTTTTTTTTATAATGAATTCTTCCCGTTATTGTACTATGAAAGTTAGCTATAAAATAAAAAACGCATACATCTTTATCTTCAAATGCTACCTCATCAGCCTCTCTTCTCTCGTCCGCTTTCGCGTCACCGCTCATTTAGCAATATATAAGTCTATAAATTTTAGTGGCTGGTGAGTAAAATAAGTTGTGGCTTCTTTATTACCAACTCTTATAATTGAAGTTCAAACCATAAAAATCGGTACGAAAAAAAATAAAAATCTTTTAAAAGCACTCTTGATTTCTATTTTTTTCTAGGAATCATTGATAAAAGATTGATAATATTCATCCCAAGCACATGAAAATAATTTGAGGAAACAAAAAAGATTGAGCTAAAAAAAGCATATTAAAATATAAAACTTAGAATTTAAGATACTTTTTATAAAAAAAATATTATGATGGCTCCCTCATGATTTTAAAAAGATATTGATGTATTGTATAAAAGAGATAGATAAAAAGTAAGAAAGCAAAAGCTTTGCCTTCAATTTATTTATTGAACTTAGTGTGACAATATATTAAAATTTTTAGCTAAAGATTGAATAGTGTACTATTAATATATTTTCCTTGCTACTTGTTGGATGTACCTATCCACATAAATATCTCTCGATATAGATGGTGCTCTCTATCTGATTGAAATAATGGAGGCCGTAAGACGTTTAGCAAAGATGCAAGATCAAAGCCAACGATATTTGTTCTAATTATCAGTATTTTTTTTTTTTACAATTATCCTAATTTTATGAAGAAAAATAGAATGAATAATTCTGGTAGAAGATTGTGAAATTAGTTAAGAGGATGATAACAATCCAATTGATATTTGTTCAAAGATTTACTCAAAGTCATTCAATCTGATCATGAGTTGAGCTTCTTGGTTGTTTGGTTGGTAGTTTGACCCCCAATTAAGAGGTCTAGGATTCTAGTCTCGTGTATGTATTGTGTGTGTGTTTGGGCTATGCTCCTAATTTTTCCCAAAAAAAAAAAAAAATCTGATCATGAATTGAGCTGCTTTTGTTGAGCTAAGCTTGCTTATAAGTTTGCTCTGATTTTATTAAATTCTTAGTTTTATGGGGCTTTTGATTTGTTGAAAATAAAATGCGAAGTATTCCAAATGTAGGGGAAATTAAATTTTAGGTGTTTAGTTTGTTGAAAATAAAATGTTATGTAAAATTTTTTAGTTATTTCTTTTTTACTTCGCAACACATTTTTAATGTATTCTGAGTTCACCTAGTTTGTGGTGACAGAAAATTTTGTCCACCTTGTGTGATAAAAATCCCTCTCAAATTTAAGAGAAAATTTTATAGGATGGTAGTGAGACCTGTAATGTTTATGATGCAGAATGTTGGCCATTAAAAGAGAAGGATAATATTAAGTTAAGTGTTGCAGAGATGAGGATGCTCAGGTGGATTAGTGGCTTTACTCTTAGAGATAGGATACGAAATGAGCATATACGTGAAAAGGTTGGAGTAGCTCCAGTGGAAGAAAAGATTATAGAGCGTCACATTAGATGGTTTGGTCACATAAAACGACTGCCTTTCAATGACCCGATTAGGAAAGTATATGTATTAAATTTGACTAATGTTAAAAAAAGGTTGAGGTAGACCTAAAAAGACTTGGTTAGAAAATATTAGAAATGACTTTTCTTTATTAGATTTATATGAGAATTTGGCTCTTAAGAAAACACAATGGAGAAAAAAGATTCATGTAGCCAACCCCACATAGTGGGATAAAGGCTTCTTGTTGTTGTATAAATTCACATAGTTTTGATCGATTTCTTTTTCACCACAACTTCATAGTATTGTAGCCACCCACCACAAATCACGCTGCCACTGTCATCATCAGTTGTCATCGCTTGCTATCGTAGGCCTCCCAATGGCCATAGCCACCCATCAATGTAGCTAGTTGGCTATCATTATCCCTATTACACCACCGCTAATAACCACTATAATCATTTGGCTCTACATTGCACTAATTTTACTTCAAGTTAAAAAAAAAATCATCCATTTTTTTACTCTCATTCTATCAACATCAAATATTTTAAATTCACCATATTTCTTTTATATTATTTTTTATTTATCTTATAATTCTTTTTTCCACAAACCAAAAAACCCCTTAATCTTTTATATAAAATTTTAACACAACATACAAATTGATATGAATGAGGCTCAATTCACTTTCGCTTCTATATTTTTGACTTATAATTGGCTCTTTTAAATTTTGATGAGCCAAATTGAATGGAAATCAATGAAAAGTCAAAATATTTTTTGAAGTTTTGAGAAATAACCAAAACAAGTTAACACTTCCCATCCCTTACCACCATCACCTTAATATTATAGTCCATTTATTATCCGCACTTGAGAAGAACCTATAATTGAGATTGGAGAGAATTTGAAGAGTTGAAGAACTCTAGAACTCTGGCCGAACATTCAATATAGATGGGCACTGCCAATCACCATTGTTCATCCAATTGTCATTTCCCTATTATCATTACCTTACCGCAATCACCTTATTATTGTATTCCATTTACTATCATGAGACAGTCATCGTCCAACCATTATTTTTAACCACCATTATCCGACCATCATCATCCGAGAAGTATCATCCGACCATAATTGTTTAACTAACATTATCCATCTATTTTCATCATCCCTCTATTATTTCTCTCGAAATCTCTACTTTAACTATAGAAGTCTATAGGCCTACTCATAATTTAACAATTATGTCTTCTCTAATTATGAACAAAGATGGGCATCTATAACTTAATTGTAAAATATATTATTTCAACTAGGGCACGCATCATTTTTTTTTCTTTTATGAGTTTTTCACTTAAGGCTGTTTGGTTGGAGAAAAAATTAATGCAGTGTAAAAAAAATCAAGTTTAAAGTAAATACATTAGGCTGTTTGGCTGTCTCTAAAGTAAATGGAGGGAAACTACTTTTTTTGTTCGGTTGGGTGTATTCAGAGTACAATAAAATCAGATTATTCTACACACTTGCTTGTAGAATTCCCTAGGCTTTCACATTCATTGTCATATACACAACCATGCCATCACAATTGCTCAAAGATGAATGAACATTCCCACATGGAACGTTATATTTTGAGTTGCTAACCTCCTCGTGATGTTCGATGGACTATTCTTGCATAGAATCCTGCACTTCGTCCAGCTCCAGGTCGGGATCAACATCTCCATCGAACATGGATTCAATGCATTCTTAATTAGCACCCGAAGCTTGCATTTTGCAATAAACCATTAGAAGCTTCACAAATCGAGAAGCAGGCCATCCCAATCGAAACTCAAGTAGGCAGGTACATTCGAATTGGGGAGGGAGTCAGGAGGCAGGGCCTTTCATTAGGACATGACTTGCGTGAAGGGAACTTCACATTGGAATAGTTAATTTGAACAACAATGTCACGGGTTTGGTTGAAGAAGCGTGTGAAAGGATGAAATATAGTTACCTTCAAAGTGATCGAGCTCCTGTAATTGCTTCCGTGCCTTACGATCCGACATGAAGGAAACGTCGTCGGAGTGAAGCCAAATAGAAACAGAGGAGCTGAAGAAGCTAGTCATGCGAAACTGTACCCACGCGAAGCACCTAGCTAGGTCTAACAGGCACGACGAAGGAAGAATTGAACGATGTGGGTTCCCACGACAATGGAAGAAGAAACTATGGCTAGCCCACATGAATTCCTTTTTCACTTGAAATTAGGCGGTTTTACTTTACACGGAAAATAAGCTAAAACAAGGAGTTCTTAATACACTATGATTTTACTTTACACTCTATCTAACCAAACACAAAAAAGTAAAATAATAATGCATTCCTTTTAAACTACATTTCTTTTTCCTCCAATCAACCAGCCCCTTTAAATTTCTTATACCTTATATATTCTTTTTTTTGCAAGCTTATAATCAATCCAAGCATCTTGACGAGAACAATCCAATGAGCCCAATATCATTCAATCTTAAGGCCTATAAAACACTTAAATATTGAACAAATGATTTATAATAAAAAGTTTAATATGCATCATTAGATAGATTGTTATTGAATTTGGTTTAATTTATCAGATTATCATTTAAAAAAATTATAAATAGAGCTATATTCTCTACAAAAGAGGGATTTAGGCTTGAGATTGGAAAGAGCTTGGAGATATAAAAATACTCTAGATCTCTATCAACGTTAGACGCCGATGATCACAACTAGTCACCACTATAATTTGATTACCTTTGTCCAATTAGTGTAACTCGGCCATTGTCATATGACCACCGCCGTTTTAATGTCATAGTTCATGCCCCAAACATTATTATCCAATCGACATTGTATGTGTTCTATCATTAACACTCAATTATTTATCCCACAATCCCTATTATAACTACAAGAGATCAAGTAAGTACTAATTTTATACTCATGTCTTCTTAATTGTGGATCAAAGCAAACTATAGAACTTCAAGCATATAATGATTTATTTAAAGTGGAGCATGACATAAGAACACTCAATAACACTCACATTGGTTTATTTAATGGATCAAAGCAACCCGTAAATTTTTTTTATTATTATTGATTTTCCACATAAGAACACTCACATTTTATTCATTCTTTTAAATTTGTGTATGTTGGATCTTTATGAAAAATTAAAACATAAAATTCTCTATTGCCCCGAATTTTCCAGCATGCGACAAGAGATTTTAAAAACTATCTCATTTAATATATATATATATATATATATATATATATATATATATATATTATATATATATATATATTTCTGGACGCCTTAATTTTTTATATATGGGATAAATGGCTCAAAGATCACATATTTATATTTAAAAATTTTAGTTTATAATAATTCGTCTAAATTTTTTAAATATATTATAAAACAATTTAATAATTTATTAATTAAAAATGAATAAAAATATTCAAAATTATAATATTCCTTTAAATTCTTGTTATATTCAGTAAATTAATAGAGCGAACCTTTTTAGTTAAGGTGGGGGATTTTGGGGTTTATATAGAAAGGAAAATATACAATTAGTTAATGAGGTAAGAGATATTAAACGGTTAGTAGAGAGTTTTTTTTTAAGTAAGAACCTTAAATTTGAAATTTTTCCTAATATTTACTTTCTTACCATTTGCGTCGTTATAAAATAAAAACAAAAAGAGAATATTTTACTTAAATTTACTCACGATCGAAATTAACGGATTCATCTTAATTTAATACTATTAATTAAAGTTTAATTAAAATATTATGATTAATTTTTTTTCCCAATATAGTACTTTCTTTTAGTTTATTTTAACGTAAAACGCGGATAAATGTGATGAGGGAGAGGGACTTGTTTCTGGAGAGTTCCTGGGGTGGAGGCCACTTGGTTTTCTTGTCGACAACCTCCACCCCTCTTCCTCTTCTTCTAACTTCGGCCTTCTCGCGAACTCGAAGGGGTTACGTGTCTAAGATGTAAGGCTTTGCCTAAAATTCTCTCCATTCAAGATTTTATATTTTTCAGTTTTTTCTGTAGTTGGAGACCTTCAAGGATATCCTATTGCGAGAAATGGCCGCCGCCGGCGAGAAGAACGGCGACTTCTATTCTGTGCTGGGTCTCAACAAGGAGTGCTCCGACGCCGAACTCCGGAATGCGTACAAGAAGCTTGCTCTGGTAAGAATCCAACGATTTAACGAATCTGGCTTTTACTATTTTCTCTTTTATTTCTTCTTCTTCTTCCTCCTCCTAATTTTAAGTCGTACGTTTGGTTTTGTGAAATTATTTTTCAACTTTCAGATCGGATTTCTCGGTTTATATTTGAAGTTTTTCGGTGAAAAGAATGCAATTTTTTAATCTTTAGCACTGCATCTCTTATCTTGTTGCAAAATTGAAACTTTGTTTTTGATTTCGAAAATTCTCTTTCTCTACTTCTGATTTGGTCTTGTCGTTGTTGATTTCCTGATAAAAGAGATGGCATCCCGATCGTTGCTCGGCGGCTGGAAAATCGGAGTTTGTCAACGAAGCGAAAGAAAAATTCCAGGAAATCCAAGAAGCTTATTCCAGTTTGGTGTTCCCTGATTCCATTTTCTCTTTGCTAGTTTACGAAAGTCAATTATTATTAAACAAATTTAAAACTAAATAAGTGCGTCTGTGCTGTATTCAGTTCTATCTGACTCCAATAAGAGATTCCTGTACGACGTAGGAGTTTATGACAGCGACGATGACGAAAACGTAAGTTTTTTCCCGTTAATTGCGACCGTAACGTCTTATATTACTGTTTTCCTCTTATTTGAAATAGATTTTTTTTTACTCTGCTTTAAAACTGGGAAATTTCCCCCTGTTTATGCTACAGGGAATGGGGGACTTTGTAGAAGAGTTGGTTCAGATGATGAGCCAGACGAAGCCCAGCGTAAGAATGCACAAAATGAAAAAAAAAAAAAAAATCATTTCTGATCGCAACCATTAGAGCTCGCATTATAATCCTCATGGCGTTTGCTTGCAGGAGAATGGCCAGGATAGCTTTGAGGATCTACAGAATCTGTTTGTGGATATGTTTCAGGCTGACCTTGATCTCAGCGGATTCAGCTCCAGCCCTGCTCCTGACGCAAAGACGACGGCGGCGGCTTCCTCTAGTACTAGGTATTGCAACGCCGGCGCAGTTCACTGCGGCGGCGGAGAAAAACGTCCCGGCTCGGTGCTGGCCTCGGCTGCCGGCAAGGCAAAGCTCCAAGAGTTCGACGGTGAATCTGCTCATTTCTGCTTCGGGGTGAGTTTTTTCTTGTAGCAATAATATTTTTGAAATTTTATTCAATATTTATAAGAAATGTATAAAAAGATTTATAATAATTATGTTGATAAATTTTAATATATTTATATCAAATATAAATGATTTGAAATATTATTTTTTATTTAAAAAATGTATAATTATTAACTTTGATTAAAAATGTTGATCATAACTCTAATATGAAACATAGCCAAATAGTGATTTTTAGTGATAATTATTTTTATTCACATAAGTAATAATCACTTTTTAAGAATTATAGATGCAAAGTGGCTATAGCTTTTTTTTAGGTGGAAATTGAGTACTAATTGCGATTAGGTTAGGTGTTATTATGCTCCAATACGAGTAAGTTGACTTGTGAGCTGGCTCTAGCTCGACTTGATAAATGGTTTGTGAGCCGAACTCAATGATCTGACAAATCAAGCTTGAGTTAGCCTTAACTCAACTTATTAGCTTGTGAGCCGACTTTTAAAAAAAAAAGTCATTAAGTTTAGTGTAAAATTGTTAAAAATTTAGAATTTATTTTTCTTTTTATTATTTCAAGTAATTTCTTTTTTTTATTATTATATTTTATAGTAGCTATTTGAATAAGAATGATTCTTTCTTTTATGATAAATGATCCCAACTTGAACTTGTAAAGTTAAGCACAAGCTCTAGCATAATCTCCAGAAAGTTGACTCGGGCTCGACACTCATGAATTTACTCACTGCATATATAAATTTGGAGATTAGTTGGAAGTTAACAATCAACGAAAAATGCGTAGTTTCTTTTAACTTATTGAGTTTCTGCTCGCTTTTTTGTTGAGTGGGCCAAAACAGAGTTGCCTGACGCTTTGACGTTTCCTTTACGCTTTTGCTTTTGTTCTATTAAATTTAATTATTTTTTTAACTCGCTAAGGCCAAGAAGTATTCTATTGCAAGAAGCATCGCTTGCCAAATTGCCATTTGCCAACTTGGGACCGCGTAGAAAGTGAAATGTTATATGTGGTTCGTCCATGTTGATCTTTCTTGTTGAATTTTGTTTAGAATACTATATATTTTATTTTTGGGACATTTAGATCAATTAAGACTTTGTTTTGAATGGCTTTTCTTACCATTTTTTAAAGCAGCTTTTTAAATAAAAAATTACATTTTTTGTAAGAAAGCCATCTCAAACAAAACCTAAGTCAAACTCAAACATGCATCACATACGCAAGACTCGAACCAAAGATCTTTTGGTTGGTAGCCAAAGCAACCAACAGACCAAGATATGCTGCGGAATATTGGGGCTTAGAAAAAGTTTAGTAACTGCTCTTATCCGTTTAATATTATATGCTTATCTAATCTTCTTTTTGTAAAAAGGCTAACACTCACTTGACCTGTAAAAGTTTGTGCAATTGGGGATAAGTTGTTCTCACAATTGTATTTTTTTTTAAGGTTAATGCTTAACACATTAAAATATTTAACTGATAACAAGTACAACATGTCACAGGAAAATTATCAAGCATATAATTTGCTCTTTTTTTTATTATTATGTGTTAAATAGTTTTTTGAATTTTGTAGGTGTAAATGCATTACATTAGTTGTAATTTGGAAAGTATTCAGATTTTGAAAACTTTTGTTGTTGTTTCTGGGCTTTTTTTTTTTTTTTTTTTGGTATGATATTAAAATCTTGTATGTTTAAAAAATAAGACAAATACTTTTATTTATGATAATATATTAATATCATTACAATTTTTATTGCATGATGAAATTACTTTCTTCATTTAAACCGGTTGAGAGTCTTGGAATACAATATTTGCTTGGACTTATTTCCTGCATACATATTCAAGAATTGATGACTTTGCCTCGAGAAGTTATCACCTAGGAAGATACTTTGATGCATAAGATGTATTTCAGCTTTAAGGCAAGAGAAAATTTGAAAGAGGCACGACAGAGCTTCCTCAATGGGGTTATGAATCAAGTTTAGCTCCCTGTAGCAGTGCATATAAGCTATACGGTAAGGGCATTTTCTATTTTTGGTGGAATTTATGATTGATAAATGTGTCATCTCATCTTTGAGATTATGGTTGAATGAAATGCTCCTTGATCAATAGCATTTTGGTCCTTTATTTTCAATATATGGGCAGAGAATTAAGCCGCATCACTTCAAGGATCAATTGAGAATGCACCTTCTAAAGATTTGACAATCCATTCCTTTATTTGAGCTATATGAGAGAATCATTGTCGGTGAGCCTCAATAGCCACATAAACTAGTCTATAAAGAGCTTAGCTAGTTGAACTAAGGCATTATTATAGTTATGAGGGAGGGAATATAATTGTTGAGCATATCCTACTGTGATTAGAATACTTGTAAGGATCAGTAAAGACATTATAAGTCTCAATAGTAGAAATCTTAAATATATGAGGAATAAGATTACTTAGAATAATGTGTTAAAGGAGATATACCTTGTGAAAGTCTGGTACAAGAAGTGGAGATGCCTTATTATAAGTGAAAGAGTCCAAGTCCAACTATTGTGGTTAAAATGTTTTAAGGATCAATTGAGATATTATAAGTCTTAATGGTAAAAATTTCGAATGCATGCGGAAGAGGACGATTAAGAAAAGGGGAGATACCTTGTGAAAGTCCAATGGGGGAAGTAAAGATTTCTCATTATAAGTGGAAGAGTTGAAGTCCAATTATATCATACTAGATTACAATATGATTTTGCAAAAAAGAACGAGGTCCCCTCAATATTTTGAGTAATACATTGCTAGCCATTGCATAAGGTGTTTAGATAGAAGTTGTTAGTAAATCTTGCACTCAAATTTGACATCAATGTTTAGTTGATTAGTGAGGGTGGAATGATTTTCTACATATGAGATCAAATTTAGTCTTTGTTTGGGACAACTTTAGACCACTGCTTCTTCTCTATTTTCAAGAGATTTTTGTATTAAAAGTAGCTTACAAAAAATTAAGAAAGCCGTCCCAAATGAAGCCTTAATATGTTAATAAATGGCTTTTAACCAATTGAGATTCTAGAAAGACACCATCTTTACCATAGTCTTATTTCATGCACACAAATAGCCAAAAAAAAAAAAAAAAGATGGTAATTATATACATAGGGGTAAAAGAATTCTTTGAATTGAATGGATGATGTTTATGAATCTTGATGTGATATAATGATAGGGATGCAAAAGTGTCGTAGTTTTATCCAACTCTCAATGCATAGAAATTATTAAGGCGCATTTTATTTTTTTGGCCCTTTTAAGTAAATTTAATCATAAATTCACGCATTCTACCATTGAATTTGAGACCTTGTAGCTAAAGCAACTAATCACTAGATCCAAGCGGGCTGCATCATTGAATCCAAGCGGGCTGCATCATTGGGTCATTGAAACAAACAAAAGCTCATATTTTTAGGTCACATCATCAAATAAAAGCGCATCAATATACAATTGGCACCAATATACCCAATATAACCCAATGGCCTTTAGTATCAAAAATATTAATCAATATGAAACTTTTTTGCCGAGTATTTATGTTGTGCTCATCAATTTTTTGGTGTTAGTTTGCGACTTTATTGTGATTATCTTTGTTTTTTTTAGAAAACATAACTCTGTCTTCAATAGTTATCCGCTCATCCAAACTCCCATTTTTTTTTTGTGTTTTTAATACAAGTTGAGAATTGGCGTGTTATGGAAAGCGACCAGTTGCCGGTTTGCTTTGTACACTGATTTTACTCTTTCCACCATTTGCTATTTGTTTAATAAAAAGATGACAATTATCATTTGTCTGGAAGTTCTTTTCGTTATAGCATGTAGACCTTCTTGGCTTTTCATTGCAAATTGTGCTTAGAAATTTAATATTATACGGATGAATGATCTATGTACTCTTATTATATAAAGTTTGATGTAAATTTTTTTCTTTACTCTTATCTCAAGTAATTAAAAAAAAAAAAAACACTTTGCAGTCCAGATCAAAATCAACGAATAGGAGCAGGTATGGTAAAACTTAGGCAGATGTTGACGTATCTCCCTACAGGATTGGACCGGCCTAATGAATAATTGGATTGCTGTCAATTTTTTTAAGTGAAAGCTTGGGTTGACCCGTATCAACTTGATTTTATTTTGTTTAAAAATTTAAAAATTTGGGTTGACATTTGATTTTCTAACCAACGTGGCTTAATTCGAATTGTAGGTGGGATATTTTTATAATTAAAATAATATTTTATGTTTAGAAGTGTATTAGAAATTTTCCTTTTGGATTAAAATTAGCTGAAGTGCTTTGCATTTTATTTGAGCTGACGAGCACATTTATACATTTTATATTGTCTAACGAGAGATTATTCTGTGCGGATGCCGAATGCTGTCAGGAGAGCCACGTCGGTACTGCAGCTCGGTATCGTGTTCGGTATTGCTGATGTGGCTCATTCTGTTTAGTCTCTGGATGCAGAGCTGCGTTTGGAATGATATTACAACCGGAAGGTGATATGTGAAAATTTTAAAAAATAAGTAAAGTAGATAATCTATTTGTCACAATTTACATTTTCGTATCTTGCTTAATAGTTTTCCAAGTTCCCATTTCGGTGCTTAAAATTCTGAATAAATTGCATTTGATGCTGCTTAGTCTTATGTGAATTATGTATTGTGGTGACAGTCCAACGAGGGAACACAGTCTTCAGGTGGCAGGGGAGGCAATCGGAGGAATGCGAGAAAACAGAAATCATCAACGAAGCACGATCTCTCTTCCAAGGACACTGAGATTTCTGCTTAGAATCGTTCATTTTAATTTTAACTATGTAGGCTATTCTTCCTTCACCGTATGAGGTGACGAGGGGGGAGCAAGGAATCAATATTGAATCGTTTGGTACTGTTTTGATATCTACATGAAGAACTTTGGTGCTTTCCCAGAACCATCCTGTTAACGTCATCACACATTATTCTATTGGAAAACTAATGAAATGGTTTGTTCATCGATGCTGCTTCTTTAAGTCTTATTATTTTGCCCGATTTTGTAATTCAAATTTAAGAATTAAAACTGTATATCATGTGATTCGAAAACCAAATTTTGGATGGTGAATATCGAGAAAATAGAGAAGAAGAGAGGCAGGCACCTGTGATGTTCGAGGAACTATCACTAACTTTTTGTGATGGAGCAAAGATGGTTCAATAACATTGCTACTACTGGTTCTTGTCTAACTTTGAAAGAAACCTTCATCTTTATTGACTATGGTTGTCGTAGGCAGAGTTTTGGTTAATAGTGGTTGATTGATTCTTGGATATATTTTGTTGTCTTTGCTTGTACTCGAGCAAATAACCATGTAATATAGAACATTTGTCTTTAGTATGCCCTGCGAAATTGCAGTAAGTGCAGGAAGTTGTTTTCTTTGTTGACATTGAAAGCGACATCGTTCGCTGCCTCATCTCAGGGAAGAAGTTGTTGAAGTTGTTAACAGAATTTTGAGCTAGTTTGAGATTAATTAATTCGTGATGCAGTTGAAAGATTTTCTAGCCATTATTCTGCAAGAATCGATCTTTGAGATTTTTCCGGATCTTGTAAGTGGTTTTCTGGTAAATGTTGGTTGTGTAAATTTCTTTGGATACAGAATTTAATATCCGAGTAGGGGTGTCAATTTCGGGTCACGGATCGGGTTCGGGTCGGACCCGGAATTGATCCGGGTTCAATCAGGTCGACCCTAACTCGACCCGAGTAGGCAAATGGGTTGAAAACACAGACCCGGACCCGACCCGTCGGGTTGTCGGGTTGACCCGACTCGACACGGGACGCACAAGAGGGCGGACGCGGGGGGCGCGGCGGACTCGCGCGCGTGGAGGACACGGGGGCGCAGCAGGTGGGTACACGGCCGACGCGGGCTGGGCGCGTGGCGGGAGCGGGGCGGCGAGTGCGAGGGCAGGGCTGGCGCGTGCAGAGTCGCGGGCAGTGTGGGCGCGACTCTGGAACGGGCACGACTTGTGAACGGGCAGTGTCGGGCAGGGCGTGGGCAGTCTCGTGCAGCTCTTTCTAAGCGGGTTTTCGGGTTGACCCGCCAAACCGTCGGGTCAACCCGAACCCGGGAACCCGAACCCGACCGGTTTTGAAATCGGGTTGGGTCCAACCTGGATTTTTCGGGTCGGCTTTTCATGTCGTGTCAAATACTTATACCCCATATCCGAGTAATTGTAACATTGTTGTTCCTTGTTCAAGAATACATCATATATTTTAGTTTGATGATGGATTTATTACTAAAGCTGGGTTTGATCTTCCAGGTAGGGGTGTCAAAATAGGATTTTGGGTCGGGTTTGGGTCAAACATGGAACTAACCTGGGTTCAAATGGGTCGATCTTAACTTGACCCGCTTATGTAAACTTGTCAGAAATACGGACTCAGACTCAACTTGTCGAGTTATCGGGTTGACTTGATCTGACACATTTGACCTGAGGACATCGACGACGGGATGCTAGACGACAGGCTAGCGCGGAGCGTATGCCGAGCACGAGTGGCGAGCGAGAACTGGAGTTGGCGTGTGCGGGCTGGAGCGAGCTGCCTCGGGCGAACGTGGGCGGGA
Organism: Dendrobium huoshanense; assembly: GCA_016618105.1. Lineage (NCBI taxonomy): Eukaryota > Viridiplantae > Streptophyta > Magnoliopsida > Asparagales > Orchidaceae > Dendrobium > Dendrobium huoshanense. The sequence continues at coordinate 14,165,253 of CM028343.1, read as the reverse complement.
GAGAGCAGCTTCAGGCGAGCACGTGAACGGGCTCTGGCAGGTGCGGGCAACCTTCTCCTAGCATGCGGGTAGCCGCAGGCAGCTTCGGGCGTGGTGCGGGCAGCTTGGGCGGGCATGCGGGCAGCGCGGTTTGCTCATTTCAAACAGGTTTTCGGGTTGACCTGGCAACCCAAACCCGACCCATATTTTCAAACGGATCAAATCTGGGAACCCGACCCGTTTTGAAATCGGGTTGAGTCTAACCCAAAATTTTTGGATCGGGTTCGAGTCGGATTTTCGTATCGTATCAAATATTGACACTCCTAGCTCCAGGACATATAATTGCCACTAGGACCAAAGAAATTCCCAAGCTGCTGGAATTTTGCAGATAATAGAGTTAAAGGGGTCATCGATACCCAAATCTCTTGACCCCATGAGACAAGTATTACGGCAGGGTCGAAAGAATACGGCGAAGCCCGGAGGAATCAAGAATATAATCAGTTATTATACTATTTGTTTAACCACTTACCGGAGGAACCCTGTCCTTATGTGGACGAAATATATGCTGGATTAGCCATAAAATTGGTGCCCAAAAATTTTTGGTACAATTTCAATAAAACAAGTACACGGTGTTAATTAATAGACAAAATAGGGAAGAGTCGAAATGTAATTTTGATAAATAGATTAAATCGTAAAGTATAAGCAACAAATTGGAAGCACGTATTTGCATGAATTAAATCACAAAGCACTAAGTGTGAATCGAGACCTCTTGCTTGGAAGTCTAAACTCTTTAAGGTTCACTGCATTCCCGACCCACTGTTCCTCTCTATGACTCTATCAAAAAAGAAAATGAAAGCATTACTAAATTTGTCCATACTTGTTTCTGAATATGGGTTTGCTTGTTCTGTTTGTTCCCTGTTCTGGTTCTATGACTCTTCCTCCTGGGGGTCGTCTTTCTCCCATATGGAGGTTGTTTTTTAGGACAATGATGTTCCAAATTTTTGCTCACCACTTTGACCACCGAAGCTTGTTGGCAATCACTGGTGGTGTTTTAGCTTGTTATGTTTGGTGGCCTTGTTTGGAATGTAGCTGTTCTCTTACTTGCTTCTTGGTGGGTTTTTGTTGGCTTCTACCTCTGGATGGTTCAAGCCTGGCGTCTAGTGGTTGCAGGGAACTTTGTACCAATTTTTGAGCCCGATTGGCTGCCTCATTTTTTCTAATTTTGGTTGTGTAATTTTTCTTTTCTCTTGGTTGTATCCTCTTTCATTGTTGGAATATAATCAGTTTTTGTTAAAAAAAAAATGTCCATGCTTGTTAAATTCCCATATTTTTTTTTCTGAAGTGCAAAATGAAATTTTTAATAAGCATCGTAATTATTTATGGAGAAAATTGAGAACCGGAATTCAGTTGAAATAAATATAGAATCAGTTACATGGTTGAGCCAAAGGGAACCAAAAATTACAATTTGTCAAGGACACCGAATCAAAAGCCTAAAAAAAAAAAACATTAAGCCAAGCATCGTCACTGATATCAGAAAACCTGTGCTTTAAAGATGCGGAAATTATTAGGTTCGGATATCAAATAGAGAGAATCATTCTTTTTGTCTAAAATAAAAATACAGTTACTATAGCAACTACGTTTTGATTGCACTTTTACAGTAGACGACAGGGAGAAACCGATGATTCTCTTTGTCTAGTGTGTCCGCATCTAATAATTTGCCTTAAAGCTGAGGCTGCCGAAGAACCCATGTCTTTCCCCTGATAAAAGTCATGCTCAGGAAGGGCTTTGCCTGCTCATCTGTTAGTAGCTTAACATAACTGACTCTTTTGCTCGTAGACGCTCCCGGCCCCAAGCACTTGTATTCACCATAAAAGACAGTCCTATATATAATAAAAGACAGTCCTATATATATATATATATATATATATATATATATATATATATATATATATATATATATATATATATATATATATATATATATATATATATATAAAATAATAAAGTTAAGCATAATCTAAATATATATGAGCTGAAAAGAAACAAATATAACTTCTCTAGAACATTAGGCAACTCGCTTTAGTCTAGAAGTTAAGCCAAACAGTTAAACACAAAGCAAACAAAGCAAAGAGAAAGCAGCTTACCCTTGTCGTTCCTTGAAGCCACTATCATCCCAACCTTGGGGATTAACCACGCTGTTCATGTAAGTGTAAGCAAAGACTACTCTTGAGCTCTTCTTCCACGCCCTGCTCAGATATGCGCTACCTGTGCCGGTTACGTTGCAGTGGACAAAAGCGAAGCCGCTCTTGTCTGCAATGGTTGATCTCGCCTGTGCTGTGATGTAAGTGATCCCATCCGCCACTGATTTTATCACGCAGTTCTGAATTTAATGAAGTTAATCTAGTTTCTAAACTTCTTATGCAATCATATTTGATGGGTTAGCAACTATGTTCTTCCTTACTCGACTGAAATTTTGGAAGCAAAGGGAGAAGATTTACTTTTAGATTGCTAATAGAACTATTTTTGAAATACAGCACTTCTTAAAATTAAATTTAAAATTTTGAGAAAGCTCGATTAATAATTACGTTAAAATCCCTTTTTTTTAGATACGAATCACCTTGTTAATAATACTAATAATGTATTTTTGATGCTCAGTATATCAGAACTGAATAAACCTACAAAAAGCTAAATTTCAAAATTTCCATTCAATGAAACAGCAATGAAAAGCAATTGGTTCAAATATCATATTACCTGGATAGTAAAAATATAAAAAAAAATGAAATATTTGGAGGCTTAGAACTTACCAGGTAGATAGACCTTCCATTACCGAATATGAAATCAACGGTCCCTTGAATGAAACAATCCTTGAACAAGTGTCTTCCTTTGTCATCGCAAAGGGTGTCTTGATATCCCAAGAATTTGCAGCTGTAAAAAGCTGCCTTATCCCCAGAGATCCTCATCGCCACCGCCTGAGCTCCTTTCACTCCCAAAACCGGCCTTGGTGCTGAGTTCTATGAAAAAACCAATTTTTATTAGAAGGATTTTAAGCATTTGTATAAAATTTCCTTTTTAATAATTAACCAACCTCATTAAGTTTCTAATTACCTGAAAAATAATATTACTTGCAACAAAATAACGCGATTCCACAATTACAGAGGCACTGTCCAAAGTGCCATACTCTGCCGCCGTGCCGGCAAAAGTTATTGTAGGCATTGCATTCTCCTCGCCTGAAAATGTCACAAATGGCTTCGAACTTTCAATCTTCACTTTCTCCCTGTAAACACCTGGCCCAATCCTGATCACAACTCTTTGCCTGTTCCTATGAGGTATGCTTTCAATTGCATCAGAAATTGTTGCGAAATCCCCCTGCCCATTCTTCCTCACAGTTACAACCCGCAGGTTTTTCTCAGCCCAAAGGAGCTGCAGGTCAATGCCCGCGTTGATGCCTCTGGCAATCTCATCCTTTCTAAAGTGAAAATCATCGACGCTATCTGAGATCCATTGATCGAAAACAGAGAAGTTGGGACGGAAAATGGAACCACCGCCAGCGGCTGATATGGTGGCCGGAAGAAGAGAGATAGCGGCGATGAGCCTGAGCGCCATGGCAGCTGTAGAATTAATGGATTTTGCAGCAGCTTCGGTCATGCTTGTATGGTTTGTGAAGAGTGGGGGATGCAGAGAAGTGGTGGGGATTGGGGAAATAAAACTAACTAAACCATCCGCATTCTTATCCTATATGGCCGTTACGAAATAATGGGAGCTATTCAGTTTGTAATTTGAAGCGCATTTAAGCTAATTACTTAAGGCCTGTTAGAGATGGGCCTCCCACCTCGTTTCATATTCTTCCACGGTGCATCTTCCTCTTGGGTTCTTCGAGGCTTGAAGTAAGAGATTCGGGTATACTTTATTAATCTAATAGGTCAAGTTTGAGCCAGTTTGGAATCAATTTGTTAGCTCGTGAGATAGCTCGTTTAAAAAATATTACTATAAAATACAGTTAAATTTATATTAGAATTTAGTAGTTCAATTATAAATTTATTATAAATATTTAAAATTCTCTCATTTTCTTATTTCAAGTTAATTCTTTATTATTTATATTTTGAATTTTTTTCTATTTTTATTTTTGCTTGAATTATGATTTTTTTCTCTATTTCATTATAAATAATCAAGCATGAACTCAAAGAACTAAGCTTAGGCTCAAATTCAGTTAATTAATCAAGCTCAATCTACACCTAAACTTAGGGGTTACTCGAGCTTAGCTCGACTCTTTTGCACCACTATAAACCCTACCTTATATATATATATTAAGTGACAACTTGTATATTTTATAAAACTATTATTTAAAAAACAATAAAAAGTCATCAAAAAACGAAATCTTAGTCTTAATACGTATATGCCTGATATGTCCTCCTTTACTCGCGTTGTACAAATGCGTTAAAGGCTTTCATGGCTTGAGAAGAAATTCTTCGCGTGTAGCTTTCGGCTTTCTTCTAAAAGGAATGTTTGGAGTCTCTGTCCGTGCTTCCAAGTCTTTACAAGGCCTAGCAAACTCTCATGAGATGGCTTCGATTTTCAACAGCTATGTCATTGGAGACATCATCGATTCTAGTGATAGGGAGTTATTTTACTCAATTCTACGGTAGTTTTTTTTAATAGTAAAAAAAAAAATTCATCAAAAGCTATTTCAAATGAAGTTTTAGGCTTCAATTGGAGCTGTTTTTTTATTATTTATTAAAATAATTTTTTAATTTAAAAATTAAAATTTTTATACTAAAAAAATGATCTAATAAACAATAAAAAAATCATCCCAAACGAAACCTTAATATCATTGAGGTCAACAACTTGTCATTATATTACATTAATTTTAATAAATTTTTATCCTAACGATTATGTAACTCATCTTGATCTATTGGTTGAGAGCTTAGCTATCAAATAAGAAGTATTGAATTCGAAGTTTGTATATGCTATTTTAAAATTAAAATTATCATTTATCAAATTTGTGTTTCACAGTCAAAAGTTTCCCAAAAAAGAAGAATTCACGGAAGGCATTCATTGGGAAGGATGAGCCACGTGTCAAACAATGCACGTGCTCCATCTTCCGGCCCCTGTGCTTCGGTTGTACGAACAGAAAACATTTTGCGTTCGTAAGTTTATTTTTTGATTTAAGTTTATTAATTATTTAATTTAGAATTAAATTAATTGTGGAGGAACTTATGAATGAGCTTAAATTATGTTGTTGAACCGTATGATTGATTAAAATTAATTCATTAATCTAAAACCGTTAGTACATTATCACTGAATTAAAATTTAGGAAAACAACTCGAAGAACTCTCAAAAAAATATGAATTTTCTGGTTATTTTTTAATGTTTTTAAATAAAATAAATTAAAAGGTAAAATATTGACACCCCTAGGTTAAGGTGAACGAAAATGACATCTTTAGGTGTTGCATTCATTCTTGGACTAATGAGATGGACGGCTTACTTTGACACTTGCATGGTGATGTCATAAGAATAATACATTTAGGAATTGACAATGTCTAAATGACGTAGGTTAGAAATATGTACCATAGAGGTTTATGGAATTTGATAGACATCAATTATGTATTAAGCCAAAAATATCTAAACATAAACCTACAATTAATAGGTCAAGGGATACAAAAATAAAATAAAAAAGAGGAGGTTATCAGGATTCAAATCATAGTATTAGGATTCGAGCTATAATAATAAATAGATTAAGCCTAACATCAAATCCTAAATTATGTACTGCTGAGGGGGGGCAATTGCCTTATTCGAACATGATTTTTTTTTTCACATATAAACTCAACTAGTTTTTGTCTCAATCCTCGATCTCACATATGATATATGACAATCATTTATCGTGTTATCTTATCTTGTCACCTAGATAAGGTATATTTCTCTGTAGTTTTTTCTTTGCTAATAAAGATTTTTTTCGAAGCAGATTGGTGCTCCTATTCCGATAGAAGAAGAATGGTCCCTGATTGCATTTTCTTAAGAGATTTATTGATCTAATGGAATGCAAAGAAGTAATATACTATCTTGTGAACCTTGACTGAGGCAAAATGTATGGTCTTAACTACTACCATCAATGCATTGTTCTCTTACCAGTTATTATAAGATAATTATGTGGAGATGTCTACTTATACACTTATCTTCTACTACAATGAGGTTGCTATTCACATTACTATCAACCCAATCTTTCATAAACACAATAAATATATTGTGATTGACTATCACTTTGTCCAAAAAAAAATTTATAAAAGGTTTCATCAAACTCGTGTCCATCAACTCCAACCTTTACCTAGTCAATATGTCCACCAAGCCACTAGCATGCATTCTCTCATCTATACTTCTATCCAAGGTGGTTATTAAACATATATGTAGCCCATCTTGAAGAGTATTGCAAATACTAGTTTTTCGATCATTATCATCAGTTTATTCTATTTTATCTTTGTATCATTGTATTACAATTCGAGCTATGATTGTAAATAGATTAAGGATTCATTTGAGATGATTTTTTTTACTTCTTAAAGTAATTTTTTAGTACAAAAATAAATAAAAAAGTTGATTTAAAAAGTGACAATAAAATTATCCCAAATAAAGAAACTTTATCTTCTTTACTTGTGTAAAATAAATTCGTATTTAATCATATTGAATATAAAACTGAAGAAATATTTTATATTAGTGTTTTGTGCGTTTGTCCATTTTGTTGGGTTCCTACCTGAAGCAATCATATGTCAATGAACTTAACGGGCTACGTATTCAATACTGTATAAAGCCTGTTAAAAATCAAGTACCATTTATTGTACAATTGGGCTGGCCCAATTTTCAGGACAAAATCTATAAAGTTTAACATATCGTAATCATAATTTACGCAGCAAAATACAGTTAATTTATTATATTGCTAATTTATGTTTAAATTTTTGACTTTCATGAACAACATCTTTGTAAAATAATTAATTCATTTCATAAAGTTAATTATCTTTTATTAATATCCAACAATTCCGTATTACATGTAATATGTTTTCATGTAAGTACTGTGTAACATAATTGTATTATGGCTTTCAGTTGATCGTGGGGAGAAGTGTAACATTTTTATTTTTCATTTCTTTTGTTTATATTTTTTTACAATTATTTAATGTATTTTTAAGATATTTTATTTCTATTTTAAAAAATAAAGTTATTTTTAGGTGTTTTGAATATTTTAAAAATAAATATTATTATTGAGTCATCATCAACCACCACTGATTACCTCTATCAATTGCCATTAACCACCACCTCCAGTAATGGCCAACCGCAACGTCAGACCACCATCAACAACGATTGGCGGGCATCTCTAATCACCACCAACATCATCACCAGCCACTACCACGACTATCATAGTTGTTGCATCCAACCAATGTTGGCCGTCATCACCCAACACCACTATTATCATTGTCATTATCTAGCTGATCATTATCGATGATTATCGTCATCACCACATTAATTGCTTTATCCAATAAACAATAAAAATTAAAATATGCTTCAATATTAAGTATATTTCATTTCAAATTAAAATATAAATATAAATAAATGTGAGCCCAAATTGCCCCTAAACTTTCCTTTAGAGGTAATTATGAATTTCTTGTGTAAATGTTTTATTTGAGTCATTGATTACAAAGAAATGATTGTTAGCGTGTTTTTTTTTTTATAATCTTAGCAGAAAAAAAAAGTTGTAATGTAAGATTTAATTTAGTAACAATTTAAGCAAAAATAAAAAGTGGCAAAGATGTTGATATGATTTGAAATAAAATTTACAATATATCATGATGGTCATAAAAATATTTGAAGAATTTAACAATTTTCGTAGTTTACTTTAAAGCTCTCTTGGAGTTAGCAAATATATTAATGAGATTTAACCTAATTATAATTTTTGTAAAGACATTTCATTGTTTACATTAAATATTCCTCATTGCTATCACAAAAAGCAATTGATTTGGCTGATCCGGCTCTTAATACTGTTGTTATTTATGTGGACATGAATAATGAAGTGTCTCTCTTAAATGCTCCCAATTCTTTTGTTTCTAATGATGTTTTTCCCTGAAGTAGGGGGCCGAATGGGAATGTGATATTTGTTGATGTTCTGATTGCGCTTATTTCTGAAAGCTCAATTGGTTTCTAAATTGATAGACACTTCTGTGGATCAATCAAATTGACTGGATGAGTCATTTTCTTCGCTTTGCAAGGATGCTGGGATGAATTGGATGAGTTGGTGGATGCGTTTCAATAGATGTATAGTTTAAATGTGAGTTGTATTGTTCAAAAAGTTTTTTCTCATGGTGGTGACAAACGTTGCTGGCAAAAGTCTAAAAATATATAACTTATTGGTCAGTGTAGAAACTAAGCACCAGAGACTTAGAGGATGAAAACAGAGAAGAAATATTATTCTTGAATACTCATACATAAGCAGCCTCTAGTATAAATAGAGAACCGTTGATGCCAGCCGAAGCTACTAGATGCTAAACCTACTTATTACAAATAAACCCAAAGTTATAATATATTTATATGTCTATTCTAATATCCCCCTTCAAATTGATGGGTCCATTTTGACCGTCAATTTGTCTCTAAGAGTGGTAAACCGAGGAGTGGAGAGAGATTTTGTGAAAATGTCTGCGACTTGATCGATCGTGCTGATTGGATGAAGTCGGATGTTGTTGAGGTGAATGTGATCTCTTAAGAACTTTTGATCAATTTCAATGTGTTTTGTGCGAGAATGAAACACGGGGTTGTTGGCCAAAGCAATAGCTGACATGTTGTCACATAAGAGATCTGTTGGATAGCTTTGCGAGATGACGTAGGGAAGGATGGACGATGTAATCGTTGAGCAGATGGATGCTGAGAGATTTTGATCCGTAAGCGACCACTGCAAGAATGCAGGGTTTTCGGACAAGGAGCCATCGGGATTTGTCAAGAACTGCTCCGGAGGAGGGATTTTGGAATCAAGAAACGTAGCAAACCCATTTGCCTTGAGTGTTTTCAAGATCTGAGGTTTCCATATGGAAAATTTATCGAGAGCTAGCGGTGTGGGAACAAGATTGCGAAGATTTGAGACGACGAACTTGAGTGTCGTCGAGATGGTGGGATCGTTCATGGACGATCCGGGGTTGTGATCTTGCGACCGAGTCGACGTATCTGAGTCGGCCATCTCTAGGATCGATCACCGTATCCTGATACCATGTAGAAACTAAGCACCAGAGACTTAGAGGATGAAAACAGAGAAGAAATATTATTCTTGAATACTCATACATAAGCAGCCTCTAGTATAAATAGAGAACCGTTGATGTTATTTCTAGATGCGTTGGTAGTGCCATAGTTGTTCTTGCCTCTCGGACGTCGACAAGATGCAGCCAACGTCTGGCACCAACGATTGGGACATCCGCATAATCGTGTCTTCAATTTCATTTCAACTTGTAACCCTTTGCTCAAAATAAATAAAACGAAAAATGTTTGTGAATCTTGTACAGCTGCCAAATGTCATAAATTAGTTTTTCAGCACTCTAATAACCGGCAGCTTCACCCGCTCGATTTGATCCACAGCGACGTCTGGGGTCCTGCCCCGACCAATTCCAATCAAGGATTCCGGTTCTATGTGATCTTTGTGGATGACTACACCCGTTACACATGGATTTACCCACTTAAATTTAAATCTGACGTGTTTTCGGTGTTTGTTAATTTTAAATCTCAGATTGAAAATTTTACCGGGCGTAGCATCAAAACGCTCTGATACCATGTAGAAACTAAGCACCAGAGACTTAGAGGATGAAAACAGAGAAGAAATATTATTCTTGAATACTCATACATAAGCAGCCTCTAGTATAAATAGAGAACCGTTGATGCCAGCCGAAGCTACTAGATGCTAAACCTACTTATTACAAATAAACCCAAAGTTATAATATATTTATATGTCTATTCTAATAGTCAGGCCTTTGCTTTTGCTTTTGGGGGTGTTTGTTGGTTTTCTTCTTGTGGTGGGTATGTTTTTTTTTTAGTTGGAGGGATTCTTTTGACTGGTTGGTTTGTAGGTTTTTTTTTTTTTTTTTTTGTTCTGTTATGGTGTGTCTTATTTTGTTACTTGGCTTCTTTGGGCTTTGACTAGGCTAGTGTGTTAGGTGTTGTTGTCTTCTTCTTTGCTTTAGCTTTCCCTTATGAGGGATGTTAGGTTTCCTTTGTGTGGCCTTCTGTTAGCGGTGTGATTGTGATCCCCTTTTGCTTTTGTTTGTTTTTGTCTTGTGTTTTCTGCAGGTGGAGTCTTTTTGGTTGCTATGGCTTCTCCTAGGGGATTTTTCTGATTGCTACTTCTTGGGCCAGATGGGCTTGTTCTCATTATTTTTTCTATTTTCTTGGTTTATTGTAATAGATAGAATCAGTGGCTCATAGGTTTAATTTCAACCACTTCTTGGGCCAGTTGGGCTTGTTCTCATTAGCTTTTCTATTTTCTTGGTTTATTGTAATAGATAGAATCAGTGGCTCATAAGTTTTATTTCAAATGCTGTACTTTTAGAGATTTTTTTGTTCTTTAAAGACATGTGATTTTCATATTTATTTAACGCGTAGGTCACTCTGAGTGTTCCATCCAAAAAAAAAAAAAAGAGCAATTAGGTGGACATTCTAATGACCAACTTTCAACCTATTGTGTTGCTCTTAGGCCAGCCTAACAAACTTGCCTAAGCTTGGGCAAACTCAATAAACTGTTGGTAGTCCAACAATTATGATCTGGTAGCTCCCACAATAGGAATATATCTTTCACCAGCCGTCTGCATAAACCACATCACAACCCTCGTTGCTGATATCGCATCAGTAATGAAGAATCAAATTTTCACTGCTGGATTATTGGCATAAACATTTTAGAGAAAAATGCATATTTTCATCTCATTTTCATGAAAATGAATATATTTTTATCTATTTTTTTTTTTTTTTTGGACATTTAGGCCATTTAAGGCAAACTTACACACACAACGAAAACACAGGGACTCGAACCTTGGACCTCTAAGTTGGAAGCCTAAGCTCTCAACCAATAGGCCAAGGAGAGTTGTGTAATATATTTTTATCTCCAAGAAAAATATTTTGCCATCAATGATTAGCGAACCAGAAGCCCATGGAGGTCGCAACGACCTTAAAAATTATAAATCTTTTATATGATATGTGTGGTAACAAGGGTGCGTCAGGTACTCAAAACTGCCAATGCACCACTTACAATGAGGATATCTGAATTGGCTCCGATCCCTATTTGGGAATAGAGATTGTGACCACACCCTCGTCTAGATAACAACAAGCTTCTATCATGCACACAAAAGGAAGAAGAGTAACACTGATGGGCCACTCTTTTGTCTAATCTATTAAAATAAGTTGGTTTATTTCGAAGCTATTTCCTCGACTATATATAATGATTTTAAATCCACCAAATATTTATTCGGTCTTAAATCTTTCAGGACAGCAACTCTAATGCCCACTTGTTAAGATGGTAGAGCATATCTGGCCAAATTAAATGAACAACGATTAACTTAAAACCCCTTCCTTTTATTTCATATTCAGAAGTAATTTTTTCATGAGAATTTTATATTTTAAAGGTAGTTATGAATTGTACGTTAGAAAAGCAAAAATTTAAGGGAGATTTACTTACATACCATGCACTATATTATTCCTCAAATAATAATATTACAGTTATACCATCCAAAACTTAAGTTTAACTCAAATTTACCACTCCGTCTCCCGCACATCACAGGATGTCAACAGCACAACCGCCGTCTCTGGCCTTGCCTCCATCATTCATAGCTTCGAACTTTGCGACAAAACAACAAAGACGGTTAATATAATCACATAAGTACGAAGGAATATGCAAAAGAGCAAATTTTTATTTTCAGAAACGCTTCTTCTTTCACACAGCTCAAATCACTAACATATTGGCAGAGGAGATTCATTCCACTTCTTCATGCACTCAAGCATTGGGTTGATCATCTCACTTGCAAATCCGGTCGAAAATCTTATCAAATTCCTCCCCCGGTGAAACAGTATTCTCGATCACCACTTAGAAAACTAAAACCAACGTCCCTCACAAACCTTTAAAGAAGATAAGACCTACAGTCCTTGATCCTATTCTCAATCACCAACGAGTCATTCTCAAATGCAGTTCATGCTGCTTCCACCTCTCTTCGCAAGGATGTTGGTTTCAAAGAGGACGATGGAGGCGAGGCCGGAGCTGACGATGGTGCCGTTGATTTCGTGAGTTGTGCGGGAGACGGAGTGGTAGATTTAAGGTAAACTTAGAATTTGAGAGGTATAACTGTAATGTTAATATTTAAAGTATTATATATGTAAAATAATAATAATACATCGATATGTACGTAAATCTCTCAAAAATAAAACATCAGAATATTAATTGTTAAAAGAAGCAGATTAATAATCTATCTCTACGACAACAATATCATGGCTAAGATTAGCCCCATCATCATGAATGTTCGACTACATGAAATAATGAGAAAAATGAGGAAAGAGAATGTAATAGAATATTCAGTCATTCTCTGTTCATCATTCACGTACTCTCTCTCTCTAACATCCAGCTTCCTCTCCCTACCACTGTATATCTATTTTTTTTTTCGAATGAATACTTGTTCTTTTCTTTCTCTAGATCTCTCTACACCCCTCTAGTGTGAGGAAGCGTGTGGAGAAAGGATCAACGCAAGTGCACGAGTGGGTCTGCATGTGGATGGTCTGTGTCCCTCAAGGCTAGGAAAAATTATTAGGTGCGAAGTGCGCATGGTCCGCACAAGTACTCGGTATCTAACGGTACCCAGTGGTATCGAGTGCGGGTACCGCTAGGTACCCAATGCTTGAGCGGATATATGGTTCTCCCTGTCCGCACTCCGCACCTAATAATAAGGCTACAGCTAGGATTAGATACGCGGGATAGCGTGCTTTGTCCAAGCTCTCCACAGTGGCCCTCTCTTCACTTAATTTTAGTAAATTTTTATTATTTTTTTATGACTATTCTGGGCTCCATATCAGCATATAGAAATCAATAAAATTGAGAAAATAATTCTTATATGTATGCATGGAGACATTGCATGTGATGACAAGCAGCAGCCCTGCACCTCTCCATATCATCCCATGTGCTTCTCCTTCTCCTTAACATTCATGAATGGCCCAACTTGCGCCGTCCGGCCCCAAATGTTTATATTTTCTAAGCATTATATTCCTCGCTTTGAAGATAGAAGAAATTTTTTTTTTTTTGGACGTTTAAGCCAATTTAGATAAATTCACAAACATATCATATATTCAAGACTTAAAATCAAGACCTCTTGAATAATAAATAGTCAAAGCTCTCAATCAACATGTCAAAGAGAACTACGTGAGAAAATTTTCTTTACGGAGCTCCTAATGCTACTTGCATAAGGAGTCTGGATAAAAATCGAATTAGAAGCGAGTAGCTATAATTAAATATTTACATATATAAATTTTTCTATGATAGTGTTTTAAAGACTTGTTCAAGAGTAAATGTATAGGTGTATACAACAATAATAAATACCTTTATCTCATTACCTGAGGTTTTTTTCTCTATTATATTTCACGAAGACTTAAATTCTCATTTGAGTCTATTATCAAGCCTTTTTAGATCTATCTCTATCTTACATAAAATACGTCAGCCCTAATATATCCGCCCTCCTATCAAGATCTTTGAAAGGCCAATATTTTTGTATGATCAAATCATTTAAAGATGACTCTCTTTAATATTATCAGCCACTCGTGTCACTCCAACTTTTTATACATGTATAATTTAATAAATATCTTTAACTTATTTTCCCGTTGAGAATAAATCATAACAATTATTGATAGCTCTCCCTCTTGCGCTTAAACTATTCAACATCAACAGTAAGAGAATCCTGAAATAATCATCCTCTTTGATTTATCGAAACTTTTTAGTGTCGGTATTATTCATTGTTTATTTTTAATGATTAAGTGTTTGAGTGCGCTGTTACAATTAACTCGATCTATGCAAATATATTTGTTTAGCTTTATCGCTATTGTTATCTGAACGTGCAAGGCACCCTTATTAATGCATATTTATTTATTTTTTTAAATATCAAAATCACCTGAGCATATATTTAAATGTCACTGCTACTAATATAGTAGTTAATATTTTAATCCATTATTATTAATTTTATTATGACAATTTATAACCTCTTTTTCTTTTATGAATGGTTTATGATACATTGATTTTGGGTCGGACCATCGCCCAGCCGCCGACCGCCGCCGGACTTCCACCCGACAGTCAACCACTGTTGGACCTCCTCCCGCGGCCAACCATTGTTGGTCCTCCGCCGGGCTACCAAGTACGGTCCCTCCAATCTCCATCGTCTATCGACTACAGTCTCTCCGATCTCCGTTGCTCGTGGACTACGGTCCTTTTAACCACCGTCGTCTGCCAACTACTGTCCCTTAGACCGTCTTCGCCCGCCAGCTACTTGTCCATCCGGCCTCCGTGGCACACTGACTTTAGTCCCTTTGACTACGTAGCACGCCGATTACGGTCCATCCAACCTCTGTCATCTTACCAATCAAATAAACAAGACATCTTTCTCTTGCAAATGATTCCCTTATCATTTGATTATTCCAACCCTAAATATGTAATATGTTCTAGATGATATGATGCACTCAGGATCGCCGTCGCCGAAGGGGAAGACACCTGCAGGAAGAAAAACACAAGAAGACAGGGCACAAACCAATGGAACAGTAAATCGCACTGAAGGGTTGGAGCTTCAGGCGAACTTCTATTGAAGAAGGTAATAAGGGAATTCTGTATATCAAAGACAATACCCTCCTCTCTCTTCACCGAGAGTATTAGTAGTTTCTAGTATTTTAATAATGCTAAAAGGAAAATACTAAAGTGAGGATAACAACCAAAAAGTAAAACTAATATTGCAGTGGCAGAATGAGGTAACGGTGGAAGTGGGACTCCTCTGGCCCTTTAACGGTCTAGGCCACGTGGTGAAGGTGAGGCACTGCATCAGTCCTCCCCGGCACTGGTAGAGCTCGACTCCGACGAGCTGATCATGATCGGAGCATCATCGGGAGGATGATATTGCCATAAGTCAGAAACGTTGAAGGTGGGAGAGGTCGTATACCCGGGTGGTAATTCCACCGTGTAGGCATTATCGTTGATCTTTGCGATAATGGGGACTGGACCAATTTTGCGGCGGCTCAGCTTAGAATGAGTGCCCGGTGGAAAACGTTCCCGGCGTAGGCGTACCATGACGAGGTCGCCAACATTAAACACAGATTGGCGACGATGAAGGTCGGCTGAGGCTTTGTATTTGAGGTTAGACTTAGTTAGTTGCCGGTGGACATCTTCAAGCATCTTTGAGTGTTGGTCGGTGAAACTGGCAGCAGCACCCGATTTGCATTTGGGAAGCACAGCTACATCTAATGCAAGATTGGAGATTTTAGTATAAACAATGCTAAATGGTGTCTTACCAGTGGATCTATTCACCATGGAATTATAAGCAAACTCGGTTGTGGTCATGACCTCCTCCCATTGCTTCGGGTATTCCTGAACAAGGCAGCGGAGCATGCTTCCTAATGTTCGATTTACGACTTCTGTCTGACCGTCAGATTGGGGATGGTAGGCCGAGCTGAGACGGAGATCGGTACCCAATCGTTTCCACAGTTCGCGCCAAAAATGGCTAATGAATTTGACGTCGCGGTCGGAGGTTAAACTCCGAGGAATTCCATGAAGACGAACAATTTGGTGAAAAAAAAGATGGGCGATGTGAAGAGCATTGGATGTCTTTTTGCAAGAAAGAAAGTGAGCCATCTTTGAAAAACGATCGACGACAACCATAATCGAATCGTTGCCTTTCTTCGTGCGGGGAAGGCCGAGGACGAAGTCCAGGCTGAGGTCTTCCCAGATGGAATCAGGAACTGGTAGGGGCGTATAAAGGCCTGTGTTTTGTGCACCTCCTTTATAATTCTGACAGACGGGGCAGCGATCAACAAAGCGAAAAACATCCCGACGTAGCCTTGGCCAGTAAAATCGGCTCTTCATTTGGGCTAAGGACTTGTCACGACCAGTATGTGCTGCTAGAGCTCCACAATGAGCTTCCTGAATAAGATGCTGACGCCAAGAAGATGCAGGAATACAAAGGAGGTTATGATGAAAAAGGAAGCCATGACGAATGCAGTAACCTGATACGGTTGTTCCTTGTTGACAGGTTGCCCAGATGGTTCCGAAATCAGCATCATCCGCGTATAATTGTTGAATGCTCGTGAGTCCAGTAAACTCCGTCTGAAGTTGAGCAAGCAGCACTCGTTTCCGGCTGAGGGCGTCGGCCACGGTATTCAACTTCCCAGCTTGGTGTTTGAGTAAGAAAGAAAACTTTTGAAGAAAGGATACCCAACGAGCGTGCATTCGATTCACATTCTTCTGGCTATTTATGAACTGTAGTGCGCGATTGTCCGTGCGAATCACGAATTCTTGATGTAGCAAATAATGCTCCCATTCCTTGAGGGCTCGGATTACCGAATAAAGTTCTTGTTCATATGCAGACCATCGTTGCCTGGATGGACAGAGTTTCTCGCTGAAATAGGCAACGGGACGCCCTTCCTGTGACAGTACAGCACCCACACCCACACCGGAGGCGTCAGTTTCCACCGTGAACAACTTGTCGAAACAGGGAATGGCGAGAACGGGAGCTGAAGTTAGCGCTTGCTTTATAGCTGCAAAGCTGTTTTGTTGCCGATCATCCCAGTGAAAAACTTTGGCTTTTAAACAGTCGGTAATCGGACTCATAATGATGCTGAAACCCTTGATGAATTTTCGATAAAAGTTAGCTAGACCGAGAAAACTCCGGACTTCAAAGAGGGAGCTCGGGGTTGGCCAATTCAAAATAGCTTCGACTTTGTTTGGATTCATTTGGATGCCGTCATTGGACACAATAAACCCAAGAAAATGGACATGAGAAGTGGCAAATTCACACTTCGGTAGATTAAGAAACAATTTATGGGTTTGGAGGATGACGAAAATTTGCCGTAGGTGCTCAATGTGGCTGCTCAGTGATATACTATACACGAGAATATCATCGAAGTAGGAGATACAAAACTGTCCCCATACAGTTTTTAAGATGTCTTGCATCATTCTCATGAATGTTGAAGGGGCGTTACATAGCCCGAAGGGCATGACGCGCCACTCGTAGAGACCTATCGGAGTCTTGAAGGCCGTCTTCCACTCATCCCCTGGTCGGATACGGATCTGATGATATCCGCTGCGTAAGTCGAGCTTGGAGAACACGGAGGCACCGACTAATTTATCAATGAGTTCTTCGATCCTTGGTACAGGAAAACGGTACTTTATTGTTATCTTGTTAATTGCCCTGCTGTCTATACATAAGCGCCATTCCTTATTTTTCTTAGGAACAAGTAACGCGGGTACCGCACATGGGCTAATGCTGGTTTGAATTAACTGTTTGCTCAATAAGTCGTCAATGATATCCTGCATAATTTGTTGCTCCGTGGGGTTGAGTCTATAATGTGATAAGTTCGGTAAGGAGGCACCGGGCTGTAAATCAATTTGGTGTTGAATCGTGCGTAGCGGCGGCAGGCTGGAAGGTAATTCAGCTGGGCAAACCTCCTTGAATTCTTCCAAAAGTGTGGCGATATCAACGGGAATGTCTGAAGTGTATGTCGTTGAGGAGTCTGTCACCACAAGAGCCCATAAGATATCGGATTCCTGCCAAGATAGAAGTAAATTTGGTCCCGACACTATCTGCATTGCCGCCGAAGATGAGCTGCGGGTAGCTGAAGGGCTACTCACACGGGTTCCTGGTAGTAGCCTGAGTCTCTTGCCTTTCCAGTCTAGTGAATACACATTGGCGCGACCATCATATGTGACGCCAGCGTCGAACTGCCACGGTCGGCCGAGTATCAAGTGACAGACATCCATATCTAATACGTCGCAGAGTACTTCACAGACATATTGCCCGCCCGATCGAAAAACGTGACTGTGCACATATCTGTCACGGAAATATCGATGCCTTTCTTTACCCAACTGATTTTATACGGTTGAGGGTTCTTTGTAGTTTTAAGTTGGAGAGCCTGGACGACAGATCGAGATATAACATTCTCCGTGCATCCGCTGTCGACGAGAAGGTCACAGACCTTACCGTTAATGGTGCATCGTGTCTTAAAAATAGCATTACGTTGGGAAGTAGTAGCTTGACGGGGAGCTATTAACAGTTTCTCTAAGACACACATTAGAGGCTCGCCCTCATCTCCTTCGAGGTCTTCAAATTCTGCTTCGTCGTTCTCCTGATGATCTGTCGGTTCCTCCCCCTCTTCCGTGTCAAGTAGCTGCAGTTGGCGTTGGGGACATTCGTTGGATTTATGGCCGGGTTGAAAACAACGGAAACATTTGAGTGTCGACGGCTTTGCATACGGATTGCCTTGGGCGGGAACCTTCACCTTAGGAGCATTCTTGCTGTCGAGGTTGGGGACTACCGGTTTGTAATTGCTACTGGACGTCTTGGCTGTAGCTGCAGCTCCTCTGTTCTGATCGGTAGACTGAGGATTGTGACGTACATTCGCGAATCGGGGAGTGCGGAGCTGTTGCATTTCTACTTTCAACGCGAAGTTGATCGCCTGGGAGAGCGACCATATTGAATTTAATTCCAATTTTTCCTGTATACTGTATTTTAGACCTCCAATGTACCGGGCGACCAGTTGGTTCATTGTCTCATTGAGGTTGTTTCTAGCACTGAGGCGATGAAATTCCTCGGTATATTCGTTGACGGACCGATTGCTCTGTAAGCAATGCTGGTACTGTATATACAGGATTTGTTCGTAGTCAGTAGGTAGGAACTGAGCACGCAGGAGTTGCTTCATTCGGACCCAGCTTCGCACGATTCCCTTCCCTTCTCGCTGTCTGGTCATTAAGAGTTGAGCCCACCAGGCGCTAGCCCCACTTCGTAATCGGCAGGCGACATACTTGACCTGCTTGGAAGGATCTATTTCCATATATTCAAAAAAATTCTCCACCGCCTTCTCCCAGTCGAGGTAGTCTTCTATGTGTAAATGTCCATCAAAGAAAGGAATATCGATTCTGACCTTAAATTCTGGATGCCCCCGATAATGTGGTTGACGACGTCGAATTCTCGGATCCTCAGCAATTTGACTCATACCATCATCATCAACATCAGATCCCGTTGGTTCCCATTCTCTAGCTATTGGTGATTCGTCCTCTGATTCGGACGAATGTGGGAGTGGCTGGGGAATTCGGCGTCCATTCCGCTCAAGGCCCATACCACGCCGCCCCCCGAGAACCATTGTCGGTTCCGGCCCTCGTCGCGGTTGATGGGGTGTGTTCCTTGCCCGGGTGAGATTGAACTCGCGACGCAAATCTATGGATAGGCGCTGTACATCTGCCGACAAGGTATTCAACTGTCGCACGATGTTGGCCTGGCTTGTCCACAATGCCTCTAGGCTTCGAGCTTCGTCGGTAGCCTGCTCCTTCCCTTTGTCCGTCATCCCGCCGGAATAGGCTCTGATACCAAGCTGATGCACTCAGGATCGCCGTCGCCGAAGGGGAAGACACCTGCAGGAAGAAAAACACAAGAAGACAGGGCACAAACCAATGGAACAGTAAATCGCACTGAAGGGTTGGAGCTTCAGGCGAACTTCTATTGAAGAAGGTAATAAGGGAATTCTGTATATCAAAGACAATACCCTCCTCTCTCTTCACCGAGAGTATTAGTAGTTTCTAGTATTTTAATAATGCTAAAAGGAAAATACTAAAGTGAGGATAACAACCAAAAAGTAAAACTAATATTGCAGTGGCAGAATGAGGTAACGGTGGAAGTGGGACTCCTCTGGCCCTTTAACGGTCTAGGTCACGTGGTGAAGGTGAGGCACTGCATCATGATACAATGAGCCCAAGCCTTTCCCCCGATGAAGGACATCATTTGTAATCGATTACAAACTCTAGTTGAATCATTTCAACTAAACCTGACCCCGTAGTTTTTTCCCTTCTTAGGATTTTCCATGAAAAAATTTTGGTGTCACTCATTAATCTCGCACCCTTTCTCTTTATTTGTCTGTGCGTTGGATCTTCGTACAAAACTAAGATGTTATATTTTATATCTCTCTACCGTTACGTGTATTCTAGCATCGCAACAATTATGTCTACTTTCTTATATTACCACAAAATAAGGCTTGTCTTATACATTTTAAGGGACTCTGAATAAATTTTTCCCTAACCAATCCTTCAATTTTACAAAACATCAATGCAAATTTGCTCCTCAGGGCTCGTTGGAACATGTTCAGCGTGGACAAAAGAAGATATTAAAATTTAATGAAATTTTGTTTTAATATTAAAATTTAATTTAATAATAATATTAATAACCACGAAAGTTATACTCAATACTTTAGGAAAATTTGCCCATTACTAAAGTCCATTTTCTTGTTTATCTTATTATTAAAAAATATTCATATAATCAAACATCACGTAAAAGATCATTTCATAAATTTCGTAATAAAATAATTTATTTGCGAAAGGGCAGAAAAAAATGAATAAAAATATATAATAATTATAGTAACCAAAGACTAACAATCGCAGAGCTATCGAGTTTGAATTACTTTTTCTCTGACAGAAAAAAAAAAAGTTTATAAATTGACTCCGGTAATCTTTTCACTTTTCAATATACCTAATTTTTAGGCAAATTCGCCTATCATTAAAGATCTTTTTCTAGTTTATCCAATACCTAATATTCATATAATCAAACATTATATAAATTATATAATTTTATAAATCTCACTATAAAATAAATTTAAAAAAAAAACACAAACAATTAGTAAGATAACATCACAAAATGTATTAAAAAAAATAGTAGATAAAACGCGAAAGCATATAAGATTTTATTTCAAGTCAATAATTAGCCAATTAAAAATTAAGCCTAAGATGTGCTTTTATGGTGGGGATTCGGTAAAACTGTAAATTTAGAGTAGAAAAACTCATTAAAATTAGGACCCTCATGAGGTAACAAATTTTGAGGGTGAGCATTTGCTAATCCTCCCACTCCTACATCCACAAAACACTCTAATAGCATGGTTAGGCTTCATTTCAGACAGTCTTCTTATTGCTTTTTAAAATAATATTCAAGTATAAAATTTTCTTTAACTAATTTTTTTTTTTACTAATTAGAACATAACAGCAAACATTTATAATTACCGAGCTGACTGCTGTAATCTTTATTCATTGCATTATTTACATGTATACCTCTATTCTCTTGTCATCCATATAAAGGCACTTGTTCCCCTCGGTGAGACAACAAGAATGTTTAGTTTCACATTTTTGTATCATCTCTGTCTCTCTCTTGAATTTCTACGGAACTAAAAAGTTACTTTAAAAAATAATAAGAATGTTGTCAGAAACAAAGCTTTTGGGACAACTTTCTCATTGCTTTTAAAGCTATTTTTAGTACAAAAAATTCTTAACTAAAATATTATTTTAAAAAACACTAAGAAAGCTGTCCAAATTAGGGGTGTCAATTTCATGTCACGGGTCGGGTTCGGGTCAAACCCGGAACTAACCCGGCTTCAAGCGGGTCGACCCTAACCTGACCCGGGTAGGCAAACGGGTCGAAAAATCGAACCTGACCCGTCGGGTTGCCGGGTTGACCCGACCCGACACGGGACCCGAGCTAGGACGCGAGGCGCGCAGGCAAGCGGATGCGAGGCGCGCAGCGGACTCGGGCGCACGGCGGGTGGCGGATGAGGGCGAGCACGCGAGGGCAGGGCGGGCTCACGGCGCACGTGCGGCGAGCTAGCAGGGCGGGGCGGGCGCGTGCGTGAGGGTAGGGCGGGCACGTGTGTGCGGGCAGGGCGGGCGCATGAGGGGCCGCGAGCAGTGCGGGCACGACTCGCGAGCGGGCAGCAACAGCTGTGCGGCGCGGGCGGCCTAGCCTCGGGCATGGTGCGGGCGGCCTCAGGCATGGCGCGGGCAGCATTGGTGGCCGCGTGGGCAGGCGCAAGTAGCCAGGGTAGCCTCGGGCAGCTCATTCTAAGTGGGTTTCCGAGTTGACCCACCAACCCATCGGGTCAACCCGAACCCGACCCGTTTTGAAATCGGGTCGGGTCCAACCCGAATTTTCTGGGTCGGGTCCGAATCAGATTTTCGTGTCATGTCAAATATTAACACCCCTAGTCCAAAAAAAACTCTTAGTCAATTTAAAAACTGCAAATCTAATCAAACGATGTGCCAAGAAGGCAAGAAATTCAAGCTGAATAAATGTTAAAATGTAAGATAAGGGTGACCAAAAACAATATGTATGAGTGCATTTTCTATTCTCTAATCTCTACAAAAGATTGTAAGAAAAAATTATATTTGAATATTTTGATACCGTTAAGATGAATTTTTAAAATATATATATCTTATAATAAATTATTACGGTTCCAACAAATTGCAATGATAAATAAAGAATTATAGTTCGTAGTTAACTCCAACAAAGGCTGAAAAAAGATCATGATAAAAGGAACAATGCTCAATTTTTTTCATTAGCTCAATATCTCCAAGAGGAGGCTTGTTTATAGATATACAAATTGTTGAAAACATATTATCACCCATTAAGTAAATAAGAACCAAACTTAACTAAATTACTTAATACATTTATTTTGCATGTTAACATACAAAATATATTTGAGATCCCTAACACTCAAATAAGTTTTGGACGACATGGGTGGTGCTAAAATTTTGTAATTTCAATTGCACACAAGAATGAAATAATAGCTACCAAAATTGTTCGAAATGAATTCGATCTGAATCAAAGCAAAGATGGGCTCAAAGTTCTGGCTAATGGGTGTTGTAGTCGCTAGCTTGGGCAATAGCTTTTTTAGCGATTCTTGAGGTTGCTTGCTAATCAAAATGCATAAATGTTGGATCTTATCATTAGCATAGGGGAAAAAATGATATGGGTTTTCATGGTGGAAGAAGGGGTTCGAGTGAAAGGCTAAGGAACACCAACTCCGGTTGGCTGATTATGTAAAGAAGAGGTACAGAGTAGAGGCGTTCGATCTGGACGATGGATTTAAGTGAATTGTAAATTGTAATTTTGTAGAAACAACATCTTGTTGAATTGACAGAAGTAGAATGTGAGATACAATACAATTGAAGCACTGGCATGATGACTCGATCTTGAACCAGATACATTTTTTATGTGAATAAATGTGAAACGAAATCGGTGGCTAAATGTTGTGGATGAGAGACAACAATCAGTTGGAGACAATATTATTAAAGAATAAAGACTCATTAACAATCATTAAATACTTGAAAACCCTACTTAACTCAATTACTTAATACAATTATTTATGTTATTAACAAGCAAAATTTATTCCAGATCTGAAACATTTGAAAATGATCCCGACTTTGCACAAAACCTCTTACATAGTATTTATGTTGTTTGAGATGGACTTCAAATAAATTATCTAAAAAGATGAACATTATTGTAATCCAAATTTAGCTGTCAATCCTTATTAGAATATATTTATATATATATATTCTAATACAGGTATTTTTATAAGATGGAGTGATGGAAAAGTTTTTTCTCCTTATTTTTAATCAAAACTCGAAAATAACTAATAAAAATTATATATTTGTGCACATAACCTCAAAATAATTAAAAAAAAAATGTAGGCCATATTTTTGTGAAGATAATTAGTTGTGAACATGCTGAAGAGACATATACGTACCCAAATTAATTCTGTTAAATTTCCAATATGATATATACAGATTTTATAGTACATGGTCATTTTATGAATAGTTATAATTTACTCTTATAACGTTTTACTTTGATACTGCTTATGTAGTTATGTTGACTTAAATTTAACAGATGGAGAGATCTGTTTGGTTGAAACCTGAATTAAATTTATAAGTATATGGTTAATTAAAAAGATTAATTAATCTAGTTAAAATAATCAAACAAAATTAAGACTATTTTAATATAAATTTAATCAAAATTTTAAAATGAATAAATTTATATTAAAATATTATATATCAAAAAAGTATATTATATTTATGTTAAAATAAATTTAATAATTTTTATAATTAAGTTCATTTTAGTTATGTTAGATTATCCTAAGCTTTTTTTTTTTCAATAACCATTTGTAATCTAACCTAAGGACTAAGGGGAAATTAAGTTGGTAAGACTTTTGCGTTAAAAAAATTAGCTTTTTGAAGCAGCTTTTTAATATAAAAATTAAAAATTTTATATCAAAAAACTGCTTCAAGAAACATTAAAAAAACCGTCCCAAATCAAACCTATCCTCACTGGAAATCAAGCATACAATTTACCCTCTACTATTATTAGCAACATAATTAAGGAGCAATATATGAAAGATAATATATTCAAAGTCAAACTAAAAGGTTGTTAAGTTGTTAATATTCCCTATTGAGACAAGCTAATTGTAGGTGAAGCAGAGCTTAATTAGGCCTAACCACCATTCCGAACATGAGGATTGTTGTTAATTTAGCTCTTAATTAACTAACCGACAAAGATGAACAAATCATGACAACATTCTTTTATATATATGAGAAAAATTTAAATATCATTCATTTTGTCATGAAATTAATGTAATATATTTTTATATAAAGTATTATTCTCAATATAAATACAAATGCAAATAAAGAAATTAATATGAAATAAGGAAATATATTTCTCAATGAAAATGTACATGGCAATACGATGCCATTATTCCAGAAATTCAAAATTACAATTACAACACAATTGTTCGGAGCAACTTCGTAGAACCCCAAAGGATTAATGGAGGCCCAATGACGTCATCAGTGATTATAAATGGTTAATCATCGTCTAACATTTACTTATTTACCCCCTCCCCCTTGGCTTGGACTACAATCTCAAGCTGTAAATTCTACACAAATAACGCCCAAAACAAAAACAAGAAAATGCAATAGCTCCACCGCGGTCCAGTCCTCCGCAGGGACGGTTACCCCCCGGCGAGACCATCAACAGGCGTAGAAGTCAACCAGCTCATCAAGCGACTCGGGCTGCGGTTCGGCGTTCTCGAGCATCCACAGTAAGTGCTCGAAGAGCACAACCTCGCAGTCGACGACTGTAGCGCCGCCACCGCCGCCGCCGGAGCGATTGACAAGGTTCTTGAAAAGCTGGTGGTCAACAAGATCTGAGCTAACGACGTACCGCCGGCGAGACTTACCGACATATACCTCATGGAATCCGGCGGGGACTTCGTTTCCGCGGAACGACGCGGCATGCCACGTTTCATACTCTTCCGACCGCCCTGAATCGCCGTCGCCTGTACGGTGGATTCTATTGGAGGAATTCCATCTCTTTATCATGCGCGTCAGCTTGTATAGTTTCCCGTTCTTCGCCATTGCCAGTGCCACTGGAATCGAGCGGCGGAGAGAGATTGGGAGGGTGAAAGAGGAGAGGTGGTGGACGAAGGAGGTAGCGAAGCAACGGGTTTTAATAATGGGAGAGTAAGTAGGTCCAGGAGATGTGAGTAGGAGTTGGGACCATTCAATTTAAACCAAATTATGTCAGGAGTTTATATGATGTATTTTTAATTCAAGAAATGCAAAATTAATGATTAAATAAAGATTTTTTATTAAAAAAATATTATTTTATTTTTAGAATAAATAATGACTTTGATCTTATCATATAGTACAAATAATTAATTAATAAATAACTTTTTCTTTTTAAATTCTTATTAATGACCGAAAAATTATCAGTATTTCACTATTTCTGCTTCTTCTTTTTTCCCAATGGATGCAAAGGGAGGGCCCATTAGTAGATGATTAGTTAATAACGTGCCATGTCACAGGTGGTTTGTCTTTTTTTTCCATGGGCTCGGCATCTACTTAAGACATTAAAGGTCATGTTACGGAACTTTTATTTGGTCCGGTGAAAGGACGTAGAGCTACGTTCAGCCGGCACTAAATCGCGCCACGTAGCAGGCACAAAATCACGTATTTGTCGATTTTGTTCGGCAATAACAAGAAATATCATTATGTGAAGACAAATACCGAGCAATACCGAGTTTTTTCTAGAAAAACTCGATATTACTCGGTATTGCTCGGTATTACTCGGTATTGATCTTCACAGAGCGTTATTTCTCGTTATTGTCAAGCAATACCGAGCAAATACCGGGTAACTCAGAGGTGACTGCACGTAGAGCTACGTCCGGTCACCGGACCTAATAATTGTTCCATGTTACGTGAGAGTTTTTTTTTTAAGTTATTATTTTTTTTAATATTTAGCGAAAAATAAAATTGCTTAGAACCTATGTAATAAAAATTAAATCCACAAATATTAATATAATAACAAATCCAATTCGTACTAATTATTTGCATTATGAGTGATTGATTATTGTTAATCAATGTTAATATTTTATTAAAATCATTATTATTGTTGCGGGCTAGAATATAAGCGGCGGTAGAGTTAGCAAATTCACGTATGAGTGTTGTACGAATATTCATCACACAAACAGAAAAGAAAGTAAACACCAGGATTTTAACGTGGAAAATCCTGAAAAGGGGAAAAACCACGGGGCCACGCCCAATTGAAAAATTCCACTAGTGTTGTGTAATTACAACAAGCTGATTCGTCCCACAAGTTAGGACAATCAAATTACACTAAGTTTTTCCTGAATTAAAACTAAGTTGTGCAAAATCCAGGTGTTTCCCGAATATCCGGCGTATTCAGGCGGCAGGAAGAACTCCGGCGGTGGTCAAGGAGGAGCTGATTCTCCTCCTTCTCTTCTCTTCTTCTCTCTCTTCTCACTTGAGTCCTCTTGTGAAGAATGAGGGCTCTATTTATAGTTTTTCTAGAGTGGCATGGCTTGTAAATAGGTGTGAGATCAGAGGAGAATAGGGAGTTGTTAAATGGATGAGCTGATTCTCCTCCTTCTTCTCTCTCTTCTCACTTGAGTCCTCTAGTGAAGAATGAGGGCTCTTTTTATAGTTTTTATGGAGTGGCATGGCTTGTAAATAGGTGTGAGATCAGAGGCGAATAGGAAGTTGTTGAATGGACGATTGATGTTGAATCCTTCGATCGTCCACCGTTTGTTGGACATTTGAAGGTCTTAGTGATGTTGGAATTCGGCGATCTTGGGCTCATTGGATTCGTCTCGTCGAGCCGTTCGATTCGAGTATAAGCTCATTAAATCGAAGTTCGTTTGGTAACTCAAATTGTGATTCGAACCTTCCAACAACACTTCGAGCCTTTGATTCAGACTTATTTGGACTCGGATTGAGTTGAATTTGGTGTCATTGGGTTCGTATTTCCGAGGCGCTCAGTTTGACTATAAGCTCACTGAAATCAAAGTTCAGGTGCTCCCGGATTTAATTTTTGAAGTTTTATGGTTGGTTTTTGCGTCGAGATTCGTGCCCGATCAAAATGATTTTTTGAGAATATATCAAGTATAACAATTTATCTTGAGCTAAGTATAAACATATATATATATATATATATATATATATATATATATATATATATATATATATATATATATATTATATATATATATATATATATATATATATATATATATATATATATATATAGTGTTAATGCAGCTACAACTAAGAGCAAAATATTTATCAATGAGAGCGAACCGATATTGCCCAGAAACTTCTCTATAATGGAGAAAATGATAGATATATTCAATTGAGAAGAGAGAGTTGGTGAACCCAAAGGTAAACACCTACAACAGTAAAAGATAGTGTAGCGATTGGATCGATTATATTAGCAATAACTGATATCGTTAACAACAAAACATTGCATGCAAGGTTGCAAGTGTTCAATCAGTCATATAGAAATAATATGCAAATCAATTGTCAATAAAGTGCTCGCTAAAAATGATGGAGATCTTTTTTCTTTTTCTTTTTTTTTGAAAAATTTGAGGCAGAAGCCCATCTATTGAATAACAAACGAAATAAAAAATGAGAACTTATGAAAGAAGAAAAATAAAGTAAAAACATGTAATAAAGATGGAACAAAGGAAATCAGAAAGAAGACAAGACAAAACACAAGAACTCCGATCGCTAGAAAAACATGAATAGAATATATGTGCTAAAAAAGGACTCAAAAAATAAGGCTAACACCCAAAGAACATCATAACATCAAGTTAACAGACGGGCAGTAGCATGAATATGAAGTTAGAAGCCTCTGGTTTCCACAGGATGATAATATAAGTAAGAGAAAACACGAGGATCATCACACATCACAGAGCTCCAGCACCTAAGCACAAGACTATTTCGCAAAATTTCATGGTTGCCATCCATAAAAGGAATGACAAGGTGAAGGCTTTTCTCATCATAGTGCAGAACCAAAAAATCTCCCAATCTAATAAAAAGGAAAACAAAAGACCAGATCTAATATATGATGGAGATATCATTCTCTTCTTTGAAAAATAGCATTTAAGTCAAGCCCTATGCAATTAATCCCCGGAGGTGATACCATCAGAAAGGCCATTTTGATTGATTTTTTTTCGCTTATTGTGTGTAGTTGGCAAATGTATATAAGAATACTATAGTCCTCTAATCTTCTGGCACATTGATTGTTTTTTACACAAAATGAGTTCTTTTTTTCCTTTTTTTTATAAAAGAAGTAGGACCACGAAATCATACAGAGTAATGAATATGAAGTTGTGACAATATGATTGATAAGATTGGAATTGGGCACGACAATCAATTATTTTGTCTCATTGTTATTTATATTCCACGAACTTTATCATATGAACAAACTCTTTGTATGTTAGAGCAAATTTGATTTCATGCATCAACTTCAATTCTTTCATGAAAGCGATCTATCAAAACCTAGAGGGCTAAATGACTCACAATGCTTCAAAAGACAACAAATACTATTTACTCAACTATAGATGTCCACTCATGCAGGTACATCTCAATCCGTTTTTATTTGTGTGCATGTGATGCATAAAAGCTTATCAAACCTCATATATAATATATACATTTATTGGTATATTCATCGATATGGATCATATTCACATAATAAAATTAATCAGAATATTTTGTTTCAAATTTTAATTAGAATGAGTCTTATATCTTCTAGATCTACTTTGAGCTAGACGCAATACATAAATTGTTAGTATTACACTCATCTCGAACAATTTTACTAATTTTGACATATATAATTTTTTTCTATTTTGCCGAGAGATGTGCTAGTTTTCAATCAAGAGAAGCTTATCAAATGATGCGTTGAAAGCTCATGTGGCTAGCAAGTTGATAGACTACTCTATTGATCATTTTGATTGGATAAATGCATTCTCTAATAGTTGGGGAGGGGTGGGGGATATTTTGGATATACACCTAATGAATTTCATAAACTATATATTTTGCAGGATGGTCTTATTGTTGATAAATTTATCTCCCTTAATGCTGGCAGGCAGGGGCGGAACTGTTCATGGCTTAGGGGGGGCAATTGCCCCCCCTTAAAAAAAAAATTTATTAGAGAAGGGTAATTTAGTAACTTGACCCCATAAATTTGCTATTTTGCCCCCCCTTGCCCTAACCCGCCGATTCCACGAACAAAAAACCACGCCCAGTCACGCGGTCACGCCCGTCGCCTGCCAGGGCTTCTCTCCGCTCGGTTATTCGCCTGCCAGAGCTTCTCTCCGCTCGGTTATTCGCGTCTGGCTTCGTCTTCGTGAATCGCATTATCTCAAGGCTTCGTTCATTCGTTGTCGGCAGGATACACTTCCTTCGTGGCTTGACTGGCTTCGTGAATCGCAGATTCGCAAATCGCAAGGGCTTCCGACTTCCCTTCAGTGAGATCTAGGTCAGTTTTGAATCTTTTGATTGTTCTGTTTGTTATTTTTTGTTTGATTTTTTGTTATTTTGATGGATTTTCATACCCAAATGATGTGTGTTTTGTGGTATTTCACATTTTCATGGATTCATGGTGGCTTTTAATTTTTTTTGCTAATTGCTATATCTATTTTCATACCGAAATGAACAATAAGAAGGAAAGAAAAGGGAAAAAACATCTAATATGAGTTGATTTTCTTTCATTTTTGGAATGAGAATATGAGATAGCATAACTTTTTTTTAATAGAAATAGCATTGTTTGTTATGCGTTGATCTTCTTTCATTTTTGCAATATGTAGAAATTTTTATGCGTTGATCTTCTTTCTTTGAATGTTAAGATTAATGGCTAACAAATTCAAAACTAATTATATTTAATTTTTACGGTAGATGAATCTTCTTTTTTTTTATATTAGTCTATTATACAAAGAAAATTTTGCCCCCCTAAGATGAAAGGTTGGTTCCGCCCCTGCTGGCAGGTGTCGTAGAAGAAAATCCAAATAAAAATGCTTTGGGTTTGCTCTTCAAGTTGGGTGCTACTATTCGTGGTTGATGTTGGGTATTGGTTTTCTTTTTTGATTGTTTGGCATTTCGGTTAGTTTTTGTTGGTGTGGATTGTGGTGCTGGGGGTTTTTATGGCTCAGACAATAATGAGGTAGTTTTATGCTCTCCATTCTGATGGCTTGGCTTATTGGCAACCACTGGAGGTATTCATCTGTGTGGCATGATGTTTGTTCTTCCTCTGGATGGCCCCTACCTATGGTTTGGGTGGTTGCATAAAGTTCGCCATTAACTGAGCCTGACTAGCTTTTTTATCCAAATGTCTTCGTTTATGTTTGTTGTTTTGACGTGGCTTTTTTGTCCTGTATGTGTTGCTTTGTCCGTTCTTGGAATTGCTTCTATCTTTCCTATTTTGTTGGAATAAATTATCCTTTTGTTTGCATAAAAAAAATCAAGAGAAGCTTGTCAAATCATGGCATTAAACCCACTCAAGTGCGTACTTAGCTAGCTAACATAAGGTTATTTTGTGAAATTTTTTGTATTTTGCTCATATATTACATACATTTTAAAGAAAATAAAGCGAATTTTAGATCTTCCAGGTTGAAATTTTCAAGGATTATCTGAGTTATTTTTAATTTTTCGCTTGTTTTGGCATAGCATTTTGAATTGAATTGATAAGCCAAACTTTAGCTTTCTGATAGGAAGGAAGTTATCGAATTGAACAAAGAAGCCAAAAAAGAGTTGACAGCCTTTCCTGAGCTCCATGTGATTTGTACTCCCGTCTCATAAATTACAATGAGACAAAGGCCTTGAAATGGGGAAGCAAACATACATTATGCAAGCTACTTATACGCCTTTATTATCAAGATTATCTAGAGTTAATGATTTATCTTTATCCATATTTCATAAAAATTTATATCAAAATATCTTATTATTATTTTGACCCATATAATAATTTTGTTATATTGGGGTCAACCAGATTTGATTTGGGTTAAACCCTTACCCAACAAGTTAACCTAAATTGAGAGAACTATATAAAATCTAATATAGAATATCCCAATTGGTGAGGGTGTGGGAAATGAGCTAGTGGGGGCCGAGGAGGAGTATAATGCTTTCTTTAATTTAAATGTGAATCACATTGTTGAGAAGACCTTCTCCCATGGATGTGGGAAATGATGGCGGCGTAAACCCAAAAGGAAGTTATTGTGATTGTTCTACTATCATTGGGGGCATTCTGCTTCGTTGTTGGTCGGTGTGTGTTACTCTGATGACGTCTTTTGTAGTTGTGATTGGCTTTCTTGGTTGGAATGTAGTGTTGGGCTTCGCAGCTGTATCGTTCTTTTTGTGGGCTTTTTGTTCACCACCTGAACAGTCGTGACTTGTTGGCAACCATTGGTGGTGCTTTAGCTTGTCTATCTTCTTTGTTGATTGTTGCTTGTTTCCTCCTCTGGATGGTTCGAGCCTGGCGTCTGGGCAGTGGCAAGGAACTTTTGACAATTTCTGAGCCCGTCTGGCTTCTTCGTCTTCATCACTAATTGCTTTCTCTTCATTTCTAACTTTGGTCGTGTAATCCTAATTTATTCTTGTTTTGCTTGGTTCTATCCTTCATTATTTGATGAAATAAAATATCTACATTAATTTAAAAAAAATAATATAGAATCTCCCGAAAAATCTATCTAGAATTGCTCACATAATATCTCTTTCTAACTTGCCTTTATGTAGCTCAACTCAAGTTGTTCCTCTCTAATTCAAAGGAGCTCAACTGGATTCTATATAGATTAATTCCTCTCTCTCTCTCTCTCTCTCTCTCTCTCTCTCTCTCTCTCTCTCTCTCTCTCTCTCTCTCTCTCTCTCTCTCTCTCTCTCTATTTCTTTGGTTTACTGGATTGATTCACTCTGTTAAAATATTATTGCCATTCCACAAACAACTTTAGATCAAACATTATACTTAACGTTGATAATTACATCGTTAAAAGAAATGTACTGACCTATTTAATTGTGCTAGCTCAAGCATTGCTTGTCTTAGGTTTTTAAGAAAATGAGTTAAATTTTTGCTTATATATTATTCTCATTTATTTGTCGAGCCAAACATAAGTAGCTTCTCAATATGAAGCATATTCAACTCTCATACATATTACATAATATGCATGTCCTTACATAAATATGTTCATTCCTATAAATAAATAAATAAATTATATAACAAATTCATGACCATCTAAATTCTGGTTTAAGCAAACTTATGGTGGAAACAAATGTTTCGAAGAGATGAGCCCAACAACACTAAAATAAATATGATCCAATTTCAAAATGAACCCAAACTTTACAACTCTATTTGAAGCACCAAATAATTTATAAATCTTGTGTGCTTATACTCGACTTAAGTAAGAGGAATCCAACGAACATAATATTGCACAAATTTAATATCATTGAGACACTTAAATGACTAACAGATAATTTATGGATTTTTTATAGATTTAAGTTAGACTAAATATCACTACGAAAAAAATATAAATAAGCTCTCATTCTTAACATAAAAAGGACATGAAATAGGACCTTGGAGCCCGTAAGAAGTTTTACTTATTATTATTGTGATTTGATTATTCTCGCTCAACTATTATCATTTGGCCACAATAATTTTATTATAGTCGTCTAATTATTATAGCACGATCACAATTAATCAACTATTATTATCTGACTAACGTCATCCAATTATCATTATCTAATTACTGTCATCTGACTACAGTCATATGACGATTTATTCTAAATTTCTTCGTGCTCCAACTCAATAGAGCTCTTTCAACTTAATATGATGATAATCTCTTTATGTACTATCACAATAATCTAACACATAATAAAATATAAATTATTAAATATACTAAAAAAAAAAAATTTAAAACATATAGAGAAATCAGATGATTTTCTTAAGACTTTATGTCCATAATAATTAAATAAAAAAAATTTATAAATAAAAAACCTAAAACAAAATTATTTAAATGTTTAAACCATAACTTATTCTTTAATTTAATAAATATAGGATGAAAAAATAAAAATAACCCATGATTTGATATTTCTAAATTTCCGAGAGTTATTAAATGACAGATTGCGCATTTATCTTGTCCTAGTTGATGTTCTAATGCTGATGTAAGAAAATCCATTTAATATTTTAAATAATAACTTTTATTTTAAGAATTTTCCGTAGTACTTAAATTCTTCCATCAGCAAAAGTTTAAAATGTAATTTTCAAAAAAAAAAAAAAAAGGTACAGAAAGAAATCAGTATCAACATCAACTATTTGGCACTAAACAAGTCTTTTCGAGGTGAATTAGAAGTCCAGATGCGGGATGCCCATAGACGCCAAATTGCACAGCTCATTTACAACTTGATTATTTCTAAGTCAAATCTATTCGTCGACTGTGAATGGAAAAACAATAAAAAAAAAAAAAAAAGTTACAGATCGTAAAAAATTTTAAAATTTACATAAATAGACAAATATTTATATAAAGAATTAAAGATGCACGATGCAAATTATTAAATATTTAAATAAAGGAAACTACTCTATTTACATATTTAATACTTAAAAATTTAATATTACATATATACCACTCATAGTTCATTTTCATATCAAATATGAGTGGTAGAAATGAAATATATGAGGGGTAGGAAAGAAATATGAGTGGTATATTTGATATTAAAATAATATAGAGTGGTATGCATGTAATATTAAAATTTTTGGTGTTAGATATGTAAATAAGATGATATAAAGTGGCATGTTTGTAAATTTCCCTTAAAAGGTGATGAGTTTTAATTTTTTTGATGTTTTTTTTTTTAAATCAAACATAGAATTTGAATATCATGAAATAACTATTTTAAGTAAATTTGTAACTCACCCAAATTAAACAAATTTAAAATATAAGAAAAAATCACCTTAGAACCCCATAAATCAATTTATATAACATTCAATAAAAATAAAATGAAAAACAGTTTATATTTAAGATATTAAATATATACTATTTCACATTAAAATAGAAATAAAAGTATTTTTTAAAAAAATTATCCCAAATAGTTGGTTAATTAGTTTTTTATCTCCTGTGCGGACGCCGAACGCCGTTCAGAGACTAATCAGAATGCGCCACATCACCCCCTACTCGGTACCTGGCTCGTTACTGCACGATACCGCGGCTCGGTACTGCTCGGTACTTAGCTCGGGACTACTGGCGTGGTGCATTCTGATTGACCTCCTGACAGTATACTACCTTCGGTGTCCACACATAATAATTTCTCCTTGGAGATAACCTTTTTGTCTTCTCTTGCAATAAAAAAACAACAAAGCATGGTTAGACCATAATCCCTTCGTGCCTTCATCACAAGAAATTGGCATCTTGCTATCTTAAAGCTTTGTTTAAAGCACCTAAAGAAAGAAGAAAAAGAACTACATGCCATAATTGTGTCGGTGGGGGCATATAGCCGTTTGTTAGAACAGCCAAACAAATCAGTATTGTTTGAAGTATTAATTAATAAGCTGCAGATAACTAAAAAATAAGTTCTCTAATCATATAGTTTTTCTTCATTAATCATGCAACTGACTCATAGATTCCGATAATCCCCCAACAATGTACAAATTATTAGGTGTGGACACCGGACGAAGAGAACTATCTGATTTTCTCTCTGTTTATAGTGAAAGTACAGTCAAATCACAACTACTATAATTACAGTGATTTGATAATGCTTTCATTATAGACAGAGAGAAAACCGAACGGCTCTCTTCATATGATGTCGCTCACCTAATAATTTCTCCCAACAAAGAGCTGATTAGTTTATCTTGGGTGGTCCCTCGTATTAAATTGCTATGGCTTTGTAATTATATTCCTGACATGCATAGCACGATTTGTTCAGAATTTTAGCATTAATGATGACTCGCTGGAATCATGACTGTCTAACTGCAAAATGAGTTATTTATATAAGGCCAAAGGTGCGGCCAAAATATTCCTCTTTAGTAATGTTCACAATTCAACAACTTCATTATTTTGGAGGAGAGAGAGAGAGAGCCCTCAGGAATCAGGATGTGACCATATGAGTTTGATAGAATTTGTACGATCTGAGGGTCATATTGTCACAATCAAAAACAGATATTCAATTTTTTGTCTTGCTGTGGGATTTGATTGATTCCATCCAGAATTGGATACCATTATACCAACAACAGCAATAAACAATAATAGGACATTGCATCACGTCAAATCTCTAACCGTTTTGGGATTTTTTTTTTCTTTTGTTTTTTTAAGTTTATTTTATTTATTTTATGAATTATGATATGAAATAAAAATATATTTAATATTTTAAAATATTTTTAAAATTTAATAATATGTATATTTATGATAATAAATGGCTTTTGGTCGATATAAGGAGGTGAGTTAAGAGAAGAGAAAGAGATGATCGGGCATGTGGTGAGAGTATTGACCTGCTTGATAGAATTGTGTCCGTTAGCTAAATATATAAATTCAAATGAGAAGCTAATCCTCAATTCATGAACCTTTGAATTGCCCATGTCATGACAAATGTTTAGAGGGAAATTCAAATATAATTACTCTTTATTTATAAGATTGAATATATCTCATAATAAGGCAATTGGAGAATACATGCAACTTTAGAAAATCATAATGAGAACAGAGAATGATAGAGGGAAGGCTTAATTACCTCATATATTAGAAGTATTTATAGTTATCATGATATACTTTCAACACACAACGACCCATCAACTTCTCATTAATTATTAACTCAACCCAAATTATTCATTATAATTATTAATATTGGCACATCCAAGTCACTTCATCCCCTTAATTAAGGTCGAACAACAAATCAAGTTCATAAAAAGGAAATCCAATAAACCTATGAATTGTCTTTAAATCATGTAATGTACGCATGACCATTAAAAACATTGCAGCTGGAGGCAATTTGCAACTTATCCCATTTACCCATGGGTAATAATTGAGATGATGACCATTCATCTAGTCGTAGTTCCTCAAAAATATATTTTTCTTTGCACCAATACTAAATTGACATTTAAAAAGAAATGGTTAATTAATTGGCACTTCAGTACCTCAATCAACTGCCTCTTTTGTGTTTCAATGGAGATATATTCAATTATTTAATCAATGATATTATTCACAAAGAGGTAGCTTTTTTAATGATTATAAAATTCCTTCCAATAATATATATATATATATATATATATATATATATATATATATATATATATATATATATATATATATATATATATATATATATATATATATATATATATATATATATATATAAGTTTTGTGGGCATAATTTTATGATAACGGTTTCTTTTACATTAGGCTCGATAATGAAAGTAAAATTTACGTTAATCCATATATGTCATAAACCACATGAGTTGGAATGCATTTGCTTTATTGGTGAAGTTGTAAGTTATATTAAGTGCAAGAACTTGAAGACATGAATATATATCAAGATAAGAAGGTAGGTATTGTTGGATGTCTCTTTAAATTTCAAGTAAGGTTATAATATTAAAGGTCGAACACTTTTAGCTTCTTTAAAGTTAAAGTTTTAAGTTACATTATAAATTCTTGAATTTTCTTTAGATTTAGAATTTTAGATGGAGGGTTATATTATAGTGCTAGGCTTATATAGATTATTTTTTTAGGCTATCATTTTTCATTGTGATGTCATAAATACTTAGCTCGAGCAATCTCCAATATAAAGTAATCATTGATGTGAAATGGCAATTTCTGTTTGTTAATAATTTAATCAAAGTAAATATAAAGTTAAAATTTTATCTCAAATTTAAAGACCAATATAATTTTTTTTTTTTTTTGGCATATTGACTTTTGCATGATCATTTGGCATTAGTTTATCATCATTCGAACTCCATTTTGAACTTTTTTGAGTTGAACTTATCCCACTTTATATTATAAGATCATATCCTTCTTTGATCTTCTAAAATATCGTTCATAACTTTAATCAAGTGTTTTCTTACGGCATAACTCTCTTGATGAAATTAACTATAAGAGTTTGCACTATAAGAAAATGAACTTATTATTATTATTATTATTATTATTATTATTATTATTATAGAGAGAGACAATTTTATTTTAATTTTAATATCTATTAATGTATTATAGTTTATTTCCTTATAGAATATTTAAACGTCAATTGTATATATCATATGCCTTGTATTATACATATATGAAGAATTTATTTTTGAACACTTAATGTGGTACATTCCTTAATCCTAATAACATCTCTTTTCCATTAAGAATTGGCTATTATTTTCATATTGTAATATGTAACCAATCAAGAGCAATCAAACACAAACAATGTATGTAACCAATCTAGAGCAATCGAACACAAATAATCTCTAATGAATAAAAAGTCTATAGAGGCTATAAAAACTCTAAAAATTTTCAAATCTAATAAGATGATAACATAAATGAGCAAAGGTTATAACAATGAGATGACACAATGTGAATGTTTATAATAAGAGTTTTTTTAGAGCTAATTAGATAGACTACCAAACAAGTGGAAATTATGGAGATAGTAGACCCCTGCATGTGAAGTCCTCACATTTTATAAGAGGGGAAGGAAGGGGTGGATTAGTTGTGTTCAGTATAAATGATGTTTGATGTCCCTTTATTGCACTCTAATTCTAACGATTTTGATTTCATTAGAATCATCATGATGATACAATCTTTTTTAATATAAAATTATGTGTTTTGAGTTCATTTGACCCCTTATATAGCATTTGAAGACAAAATTTACTTAATTAAGCCCTTTTAACTTGATTTAAATGTAATGTGATGTAAACTTTACATGAAAGTCATATTTCATTGAATAAAGTTTTTTCTATCACAATAATAAGTAAAGTCCTAACAAAAAGAGTTGCACCCAAGGATATCTTCTAACATAGAAATACACTCATAAATAGGGTCTATGTTTTTACAATAAGCTAGTATTTAAGATATAATTTAATCTTGTATGTCATACCATCAAAAATTGCAAATCGAAGTGCATGATATTTTATATAGCACATGAAATTCTCTAAACTATTGTAATTTCAGTATCTCCAAATTAAAGGATGGCTCAAGTTTTGTAACTCAGTCAAATTTAGTTGAATCATTTCGACTTGGCGTTACCCAGTATTTTTTCCTTTTTTTAGAATTTCTCATGTAAAAAACCATGGTGTTTTATCTTCTCTCTTTGTGGATTAAATATCCGTGCAATATATGAGAATTATACCTAAAGATAGCAATGATGCAAATATATATATATATATATATATATATATATATATATATATATATATATATATATATATATATAAAGAATTTTAGCATAAGTCTCGAAAACAAATAGGAAGAAAACTATAATGTAAGTTCCTAGTCCAAGATGGAATGTAAGAGCTATGGTGTAATCAAATAGTCATTTCTATTAGTTAATATAATACTATTTTTAATATATTTAAAATATTAAACTATTATATAAATAAATACCCAAAAATTCTTAAATATGTATATAAATTCTCCAAAATATCAAACCCTACCATGCAAGTTGTTTGTGGGCACTCTCCGTAAAAGTTCCATATACTTCATTAAACTATATTAACAAACAGTATTTTGCAAAAGGCAACAGTATTAAGCTCTGTGGATCGACATGTGGACAAATTGACCCAAACTTTTTCGATGCGTACCGAGTCAACCGATAAAGGCAGTGGACGACAGCAGGAGTATACTGTATTGTGCTTTGTGCTGACCTTGACCTGAAAATGTGGCCCCAAATTACACAATATGTTTATAACTTGACAAAAAATCCAGATTGTAAAGGAAATAGAATTTATGCAAATATTTGTTTGTCGCAAGCTCTCTACTCGTTCAAGATACTAATATTATATTGATCGCCTCAGTGTAACATCGCTGGAATGCATGTGCTCACGCCTGATTTTGATTTGCGTAAAGATATACTCTTCAAAAAGAGAAATTATTATATGCGGAATCAGAACCGTGTCAATATTTGATACAATACGAAAATCCGATCCGGATCCGACCCGAAAATTCGTGTTGGATAGGGATCGGGTTCACAAATTCGACCCGTTTGAAAAAATTGGTCGGGTTCGGATTGACCCGGCGGGTCCGAAAACTCGTTTATTTAAAAAAAAAAATTGAATCTCCCGCTGCCCCGTGCTGCTGCCCCGCACTGCTTGCTGCCCCGCGCTCCCGCTGTCGCGCCCGCGCCGTCGCCCGCTACCGAAACCGCTCTGCCACCGAGCAGCGCTCGCACCTCACGCCACCACCCGCTGCCGCGCTCGCCGTCGCCCGCTGCCGCGCTCGCGAAACCCAAGCTTCTTTGCCGCGCGGGTTGGGTCGGGTTAACCCGGCAACCCGCAGGGTTGGGTTAACCCGGCAATCCGCCGGGTCGGGTCCGGATTCGAATTTCTGACCCGTTTACTTACCCGGATAGGGTCCGGGTTCAAATTTCTGACCCGTTTGAACCCGGGTCAGTTTCGGGTTCGACCGAACCCGACTCGTGACCCGAAATTGACACCCCTGCCGAACAGGAAGAATCGTTCGGACATGTGAGTGTACATATTTGTACATAATATGTATCATAATATGTATCAAATTTTTATATGTATTATGTGTATACTTACAGTCTGAACTAGTTTTCCTGTCCGGACTCGTACAGAATAATTTCTCCTTCAAAATAATATATTTAGGAAAATATAATTTTTTTTTGGGTTTAGTGTATTAATGATTTGAAAGCTATTTATTTATGGATTTATTGAGGGATAATAAAGCATTATTGTTTGTTGGGTTGGGCCCGACATGCAGTGTGCAGATCATTAAGTACCCATCTATCTATTCAGGTGACAGGCAGGCTTTATTTTTTATATATATAATTATTTTGTTGTTACTTTATAAGAAAATAGGTGAATTAAAACAAAAACAGGGTTAAATGTTAGCCCACCGTTTGTTTCTGTGTTCTATGTGCTTGTCCACTTTATATAAAATAATGTGACAATAACATCAAATATTTTTGGGACTATTTGAGGTGATTATATGAATCATTTTCTCTTTTTATGTCTTATTAAGAGTTAAATGCTTATTTAAATCGAATAAATAAAAGTAAATTTTTATACTTTCTATTTTCTAGTCATGTCTTTTTAGGCTTACTTTTATCTTTTTTAGTGTTGTCATTGTTAGGTCTCTAATTCTGAATAAGAAAAATAAAAGTTAATAACCAATGTAAAATATATAGAATTATTGACAGAAATTCTTTATTACACTGTGATATAGATATATAAATTTTATAATAATAAAATGCATTGTTTTTTTTTAAATATATATATATCTATATTATTATTTTTAAATATTATAGAACTAAATTTAATAAATAAAGAGTTTACATGTTTCTTTCTGAATTTTATATATTCTTTTATGATACACAATTTCAATTTTATTTATTTTATATTTTTAAAATTCATTATATTTTGGGCATTTACAAACATAAAGCTAATTTTTTTTATATATTTATATATATAATATGTATATCTTAATATTTATTTATATTATAGCATAGTATCTACTATCTAATGAAATCAGAATATATGCTTGGAAATATATATATAAAAGTCCCCTTTATAATATCCTTGTTAATGAAAATTCTCCCCACACAAATAAATGGCTTACAATCCCCATTAGGGTGAAGGATTTTACTTAAAAAATATTGAAAGTGAAAATAATTCTAGAATATCGCATAATCAAAATAATTGTATTATGTAAATTTTAGATTCTAAAAATAAAGCATTTTTCACAATTTGATGGTGTGAGATTACAATATCTAAATTATTGATGCAGTCTTCTATGGAGGTGGAGTATATTGGAAGGTGGAGATCCAGCACGTAGAAGGTAAAAAATGATAAACTAAATTATTGGTTGTTGACAGGCTGCAAGGGACAAGGGATGATGATTTTTTGCTACTAATTTACTACATGCAATGACAATTGGTGATCATCAATCAATAATAAGTTACAGTGGATGATGGGCGGCAGTGGTCATCAACATCATTTGATGATAACCAGATGATGATAGATGTTGATGCAAATTGCATGTGGATAATTAAGCATTGACCAGTGATGTGGGTATTGGTGTTGTTTAACAATATTGTTTGACTTTGGGCATGTAGTGGTGAGTGTCAATGTTAGTTAATGCCAAGTGATGAATGGTGATGAATGGCTAGTGATGGTAGACATACATAAAAAATTCTTTATAAATCTCTAATTGTATACAAAGCCTTCTTAAATTTTTGTAGGGGTGTTAGAGTTAATTACATCATAAATCTAAAATCTCTATCTAATAGTTAGAAATCCGCCCCATTTTATCAATGTGCTCATTTTGATAATAAGCCTATAAAATTTGGAGTACGTTTAAAAAGCACTAAAACAGCCTTAATAAGTTTCCAAAAATGTTTATAAGACTTTGTTTTAGGCCATTTGAACTCAAATTTAATGTGTTATAATATTGATAGGTTAGTCTTATCGAATTGCACTATCTCAACTATAAGTTTGGCAAAAATGAATTATATGATATTAAAGTCAAATTAAAAAGATTTTAATCAAAATACTAAGAACTTTGAGACATAAAAAAATATGATTTATTAGATATATAGTGCCAAATTACTTGATCATCAATATTATATATCTCAAAATATTTTGGATGAAAAATCATATTTTTAGGATAAACCATTCCTTAAAATAACCTAAAGCTCTCCCTGAAATCATGAATCAAATAATTTTTTTCTCAATCATAATTTTACGTTTCAATAGACATTACAGGAAAATCGTCCATTGCAGGAAAATCTTTCAACGAATTTCTGATGGGCTATTTTTCGGTGGATTTCTGACATATTATGATGAAATATTTTCAACTAATAGTCAAGCAGATTTTCGACAGATTTGTTTCCGGCGTATTTTAATAATTTCTGAAAAATTATAAATTCATAATTTAATTAATTCATTATTTTATAGCTTATTTCATAATTTTATAGCTTATTGTAATTAATTATTAATTTAATCAACTTAGTTTGATTAATTCATAGTTAAATAAATTATTTTAATTATTAATTAAAATATTTACTTTTAATTTATTTTAAATAAGTTATTAAATTAATAATTAAATTAAATAAGTTATTAACTTAAATAGTTAAAATAAAGTGTTAAATTAATAAATAACTTATTTTAATTTAATAATATATTTTAATTAATTATTAATTTAATAACTTATTTTAATTATTTATTCATTTTAAAAGTCTAATTGTGAGGAAGTCTAGAATTTATATATCTTATGAAGGGACTTAAAAAAAATAAAAAATAAATAAAAAAATATATATCTTATGAAGGGACTCCAATCTTCCTCCAAAAAAAGGAACAATTATTACATCCTCCGATCGGACGTAGAGGAACGTTCGATCGGAGGCCAAATCGCGCCAAAAAATGAGAAATACCGAGCAAATACCGAGCAATACCAAACAATAACGATGAATACCATCACGAGAAGACTCAATACTGAGTTATACCGAGCTATACCGAGCAATACCGAGTTATACAAAAGTTGTACCGAGTTTTTCCTAGAAAAAACTCGGTACAACTCGGTATTGCTCGGTATAGCTCGGTATTGGTCTTCAGAGAGTGATATTCCTCGTTATTATCAAATAATACCTAGCAATACCGAGCAAATACAGAGTTTTTTGGTGGGATTTTGCCTCCAACAGGACCTTCCTCTATGTTCTTACACCGGACCTAATAAAAGTTCCAAAAAAAAGGGGTAATTATTCTCATGTGGATAGATCAAGACTTACGATAGGTGTTCGATGCTCATAAGTCATGTGACTCTAATTTTTATTTAAGTAAAAAATATAGAGATCGATTATCCTTATTTGTACAAATAAAAATGAATGAGTGATGCTTTGAATTCATAAACCCTGCATGGAGGCTCTATCATTCATTTGTCCTCAAATATACATATTAGAATCGAGAAGAGTTCTTCGAAATACATAAACCCTGCGTGGAGGCTCTATCATTCATTAACAAATAAAATTGTTTGTTCTAATTTGGATGGATAAGACTCAATGAGAGACAGTTGGGTTTACCTATAATAATAGTAAATTAATTTAGAAGATGAGTAGAAATAAAACTAATTGCAACCTAATCAAATAGAGCAACTAAGACTTCATTTGGGATGGCTTTCTTACCACTTCTTAAATCAGCTTTATTATATCAAAATTTAATTTTTGTACTACAAAGTTGTTTTAAGAAACAGTAAGAAGAAAGTCATTCCAAAAGTAAGGCTTTGTTTGGGATAGCTTTTTTACTGCTTCTTGAAACAACTTTTTAGTATAAAATTTAAATTTTTTGTACTAAAAGTTGCTTCAAACAACAGTAAAAAAGCTGTCCCAAACAAATACTAAGTGTAAAAAATCTTAAATGTATATGTTTTTACATTTATATATGTGTTAGCATGAGTATAAATCTTACTATATATTCATTTAATATATAAATTCATAAGTTTAGTGGGTATGAAAGCTGTTTGATCCTTGCAAATAATTTGCATTTGGCTCCATGATGATTCATTTTTACAAGTTTGCCCTATCATCACTAGAAAT
Source organism: Dendrobium huoshanense (assembly GCA_016618105.1). NCBI lineage: Eukaryota > Viridiplantae > Streptophyta > Magnoliopsida > Asparagales > Orchidaceae > Dendrobium > Dendrobium huoshanense. The sequence continues at coordinate 14,121,185 of CM028343.1, read as the reverse complement.
GCCAACTTAATATTTTACTCTCAATGAAGTTATCAATTAATTAAAATAAAAGATAAAAACCTTCACATTATTGTCTGCTTATGTTTTCCTGTTATAAATTTGATTGTATTATTTTATTATTTATTTATATATTTTTTAAAATATTAAAAATATTTGTATTAATTTAATTATTATATTGTTTAATTATATAAAATTTTGACCATGAGCTAATGCCGCCCCTGTTCATTTCATTGTATTTTACAAGGTTTTTAAAATCGGACCGGACCAGCCGGTTCAACCGGTTGAACCGCGAACCGATCGGCCGGCCGGTTACAGTTCAAACCAAAACCGGTAAATCATAAAACCGGCATCCAACTGCTCGAACCGGCGGTTCGACCACCGAACCGCCGAACCGGCCCCGATTTTTGCTAACCGCCCGGTTCAGCTAACGCGTCATTTTAGCGAAACTGAGTAATCTGACGGCTGAGATGCAATGGTGATGCTTCATTATGTGAAAAAAACCCTATTTCATTTGTTTGTCGCGTCGCTTGCTTCCCTGCTTCGTTTCCTCTGTTCGCCCTTCTTTCTCTCGTGTGCTTCGAACGAATGATGAGTCGACGATAGAGCTGGGAGAGACGAACGACCACATCTTTTGTGCGCACGTCATTTGCAGGTTAGTCTTTGTTTTGGGCATGCTTTCCTCTCTCATTTTGGTCGGACAATGGTGGCCTTTGTTTGGGAATTTGTTTGCAGGTGAGTTTTTTTTTTTTTTTAATCGTTTTCATTTGCCATTTGCAGCAACCGAAGGTCCCAGAGCTGAGATTTTTTCTTCTTCTCTTCAGTTTTCCTAACTAGCAAGAAGACCTAATAGCTACAGGTTTTCTTCCTTCTCTAATTAAATGGTTACAACTTGCTTTGCTCATAAGTTGATTAGTTAGATTTTTTTGCACTGGTTGCAACTTCCATTTGTGCATTTTGAAGTATGTTGCTGCAACTTCGTTTACTCTCAAAAATCCAAATGAGTTTCTTCTTTTTAATACAAAAGTTGTTCTTCTTTTAAATCATATTAGCTATGGTTATCTTCTAAGATTGGTCATAAGAGGGAATTATGTCCTGAAGCTCATAATAATATATTTAGTTATGTTTCAACTAATGGGAGGACTATGATTTTAATGCAAAATCAAATGATTTGGTGTATAGGCCTTGAATTCATGTTAATTTTTTGGCAAGTAAGAGTAAATCAATTAAATCTGAATGTTTATCTTGATTAGGTGCAACAAGGTTAGGTTTAGAGTGAATGTATTAGAAGAAAATTTCTCATTTATTTTTCAATTTTTAATAATATTATTATTTATTACGTCATCCGGTTCGACCCCGGTTCGACCGGTCGACCCGTGAACCTCTCATTCTTCTGGTTCATTGTCCGGTCCGGTTTTCACAGCCTTGGTATTTTATTTGTGTATTACCATTCTTTGTAATAAAACTTGCTTTTTTACCTTTAAAATTAATTATTTCTAAAAAATATAGTGCTTATGACACATTGTTTGAAGCATTATAGATACTTTGACAAAATATTCTATCGGATACGGCCCAGCCCAATGAATGGCCTAAGCCTAAGGTCACAATTGGGCCCATAGATAATTTGTAGGCCAATATTAAATTTGTAATAACATAGCTTGGCTTGGATTTGAAGTCGAAAGTTATCACCACACGCACACAACTTTTCGAAGAAGAAATAAAGTTTCATACTGTATTATTATTTAATTTATAACACATTTTAGTTTATTAATATCAACAAATTTGGTTACATTGGAAGAGAGGTGCTATACTCAAATGAATTTATTATAAAAATTTTGTATGCTCCAATCTTATGAAATATTGGCCTACATTGAGCAATTCATTGAAATAAATCCAATAAATTTAGGATCACTCAATTTTGAGGCCATTAATCATTGGTTAACCTTTATACTCTAACTCTTATAACCTAAACATCATTGTCCAATTACCATCACCCAGCCAACATTATTTGATTGTCATGGCCAAATTAAAGTTAAAAATGACACTTCCAAATATTATAAATAGATTCCCTAATCTCCATATGAAAAAGACCTAATCATGAATTGGGAGAGAGCTCGAAGACACTAAAAACTCTAGAGCTCTACCTAATATTTGATGCCGATGATTATCACCAGCCACTATTGGTGCCTAACTGTCATCATTTGACTATCTCGACTATCATCATCGCCCAACTACTAGAATTCATTCACCATCATTCAACCATATCATTTGATTCAAATCCCCATACTCTCATCACTTGACTATTACCACTCGACAATCATCATCAAATCCTCTTTGCAAAACTAACACCATCCAAATATTGCAAGCCTTCAATATTCTCTCTTTGTGTTCATGGAAATATAAAGTTCTATTACATAGTTTATGATCTTGTATTCTTCCAATGAGAAGAAGGGCAGGCTCTTACAACAAATCTATATAATTTATCATTTTATATGAGTTGGGCCATGTAGTTTTTTTATCTTTTGTACTTTTCATGTAAAAATATTGGGGTTAATTTTTAAACCAAAAACATCAAATTTTGTTTCTTTAATCAGTATATGTCATGAGTACTGGAAGTTTTTCATTTGTTCTGGTGTACGGTTATCGGTTATGCATCGATACTAAATATATACAAACTTATATCGGGGACAGTTATCGCCCTATGCAAGTGAATCAAAGCTAGGGCACACGAGAGCTCTGTTCTAGTGAATCATCGACACAACATGTTTTTTTTTTTTTTTTTTTTTCATTTCTTATGTTTAAAATTGTTTAGTTGTACTTGTTTAGTACTGTTAGGTGTTAGTCTAGCTATAATTACTAATAAATCACAAAGTTTTTATTTGTTTTGAGTTTCTATGAAATGAATTTTTCGATCATGAAAGTGTTTTTTTTTTTTCGATCGAGATATTGTCACATACAAAGAAAATGTGGCAACTAAGTTTGTGACTTATGAATTTTCATGATATTTCTCGTAAATATTTATGTTTGACCATGAACGAACATGTATTCGTGTTCCCTTTTGTAGGGTGTTTGTTGATGTGAAATTTTGAGAGGATTATTTGATGTCATTTGAAAATGGGTAACTATATATGAACAAATGTGTGTGTGTGTTTTTTTTTCGGAATGCTTTTAATTTAGGAAAATATGAGCATGCCTAAGCTTTACTATTTTTTAGAGAAATCAAATTTTGTTTGTTTAATCAGTATATGTCATGAGTACTAAAAGTTTTTCGTTTGTCTTGATGTACGGTGGTCAGTTATGCATCGATACTAAATATGCACAAACTTATATTGGGGGCAGTTATTGCCCTTTGTAAGTGTTAAGCAACTCAAGGTTAGAGCAGCTTCAGTGAATAGCCAATAAAACTTATAATGCAAAATTTTAAAATAAATATAATAATGTTAAAACTAATTCAAACTAAAATTTAGTCAGGATATTATAACTCAAAATTTTCTTTTTCTATTTCGAAAAATATGTATCCGAATATCATAATAAATTATGAAATTATTTTAAATGTAATGTAATAGATAAGCTAAACAATCCAAAGAAATATTATATTATCTTAAAATAAATATAAATCTTATCATAATATAAAATTTAATCAGCATATCCTCAACCATATTCCCCCTTCCTCCAAATAGTCCACCACAAGCGACACCTTCACATTTAGGGCTCTCACTGCCGCCCGCATTCCTTCACCGTCGCAGCCGAATGCCTCGATTCATCCGCCGGAGCCTCATTAGTCATTAAACAATTCCATTAACGCCGGCTTGTCCCGTCTGCGCCCCGCCCCGCAAATTGCAATCATTGGTCATGGAGAGGATTTAATTGGAGGATTACCGTCAGCGTATTAGACGGAACAAATTGGAGGGAATAAATATGAATAAAATTTTTAGTACTTAGCGTTTATTTTTAGATAAATATATATATTTTAATTATTTATTTATTTAGTATAATATTGCTAATCTTAAAATAGTTTTAATTATTAAAATTTTATTTAAATCGTGATATGGTGCCACCGAATTGAGTTTTCAAAGCTTATAAATAAAATGGTTGAGGGAGTAGGCTTTGAATTTATTTGAAATAATTTTCTTATTGTTTATTTTTTAATTATAATTTTTATTTGATCATTACTTTTTTATTATTTAAAAAAAATTATACTAAAAAGTTGTATATTACTTGTTGCTTGCTAGAATATACGCGGCGGTAGAGTTTGTAAATTTGCGTCCTAGTGTTGTACGAGTATTCAGCACACAAGCATAAGAGAGAAGTGAACACCAATGTTTTTACGTGGAAAACCCAAAAGAGGGAAAAAAACCACGGGGCCTCGTCCAGTTGCAAAAGTTCCACTAGTATTTCTTTGAAGTACAAAGACCGATTCGTCTTACAAGCCAAGACGATCAGTTTACAATCAACTTCTCACAAAGTTATAAAGTTATGCAAATTCTCAGCGTTTCCCGAAAATCCGACAGAGTTCCGGCGTCTTCAGGCGGCGGGAAGAGCTCCAGCGGTGGTCGAGGAGAAGCTTCTTCCTTCTCCTCCTTCTCTTCTTCTTCTCTCTCTTCACTTGAGTCCCCTTTGTGCATAATGAGGGCTCTATTTATAGTTTTTCTGGAGTGGCATAGCTCGTAAATAGGTGTGAGATCATGAGCGAATAGGGAGTGATTTGAATGGACGACCGATATTGAACCCTTCGATCGTGCACCATTCGTTGGACATTTGGAGGCCTTAATGATGTCGGAATTTGGTGATCTTGGGTTCGTTGGATTCGCCTCGTCAAGACGCTCGATTCGAGTATAAGCTCCTTAAAATCAGAGACCGTTTGGTAACTCAAATTGCGGTTTGAATCTTCCAACAGCGCTTCGGGTCCTTGATTCGGACTCATTTGGGCTCGGATTGGGTTGATCTTGGTGTCGTTGGGTTCGTATTTCCGAGACGCTCAGTTTGACTATAAGCTCGTTGAAATCGGAGTTCGAGTGCTCCCGAAATTAATTTTTGATGTTTCCAACTAGCTTTTGCCTCGAGATTCGTGCCCGATCAAGCTAATTTTGTGATGCTGTATCATTAATTTTCTTGCATTATTTTTACAAGGCAATAAAAAAAATTGTCCCAAATAAAATTTTTACTTTGGTTGATGATGAAGAGGTCAGTATAGGTTTTGTGTTTAAAAAATATTAATCATTAATCAATTCATTAATCTAAATGAGTTTACCCTCCAAAAAAAAATAAAGTTTGTTAACCTCTTTGATAATTCTGCAAAATTATGTAATTATAATATGATTATCTCCTTAGTTGTGCGTACATCATTAATATCATTTATTTTAACATTCTGATTATTATATAAATTTTATTAAGATTTTCTTATTAATTATTGCTCAATCAACTCTCATGATCAAATTTTGATTATAGACGAGGCTTTTTTTGTTTGACTCTGTAGCGGCCGGCTATGACTTCTTTGATCAACGAGAGCATTTCCCAAACAGAAAATATTGTTGCATGTGTTAAAAATATATATTTTTTACTATCACTTAGATGTCTTGGAAATATCTAGGGATGCAAAAGAATCGAACCGAGTTGAGTATGTGTGTGTTCGTATTTGAGTTTGTTTATTATCAATTTGTTCAAGTTTGATTTGAGTTTGAGTTGAACTTTTTTGTTTGTGTTCAAACTTGATTCGTTTAAATTAATAGGTATTCATGTTTGATTTATATTCAGTCTATTTCATGCTTATCAAACTTTAAACAAATGAACCTTATTGAGATATGAACTGGTTGTACTTCTAGATGTACATTTATTTACAAATCAGTTTTATCGAGTCTTCTAACAAACAATTACATCGAACTTATCCGTGAACATAACTAGCGAAGTTTTTTAAACTTTCAAACAAGCTCATTCACAAACATATCTAATGAGTATTATTGAGCTACTAAATGAGCTCGTTCAAGAACAAATTAATGATTTATGATTCATCTTATATTTGTTTAAAGAGCAGGTTGTTTGCGATTTTAGGTAGATGTGGGAAGTAAAAATACATCATTAAATGATTTTAGACATGATTAGTAAAAATAAATTATTAAATTGTTAAATTTTACAATATATATTTTTTAAAACTCTAATATATTTCTAATCGAGCTCTAATTGAGCTTCTTAACAAGCTTGTTCATGAGGATTAAACGACACTATTCATGAACATAAATGAACCAAATGCCAAGTTGTTCAACTCGTTTATTTAGCTATCGAGTATTTATCAAAAGTGTTCAAGCTCATTAGTTTACCTTATCAAATGAACATGAACGAGCTCTTATCGAGCTAAGCCACGAGTAACTTGTCAAATGTTTGATTCATTTGCAGCCCTATATCTCATATGGTTGGATAAAATCTTAATGTTGATGTTATTTTTGTTGTTATAGTTTCTATTTCATATGTAGTAATCTATTTTAACTTGCTCCATTTTAAACTAAAGATGGAATTAAAAGAAAATTTAAGTAATCATCCAAATAAAATTGTTATGATCACGAATGATTTGAAAACATAAAAAATAACTTTCATTTCAACCTAAGAAAACAAAAATTTGATCAAAATCAAAGGAAAAAAAAAAAACTCTTAGTTGCTCACTCATTAGGAGACTTTGGATCAAAAAATGAATGTTAAACTAATTTATAATTTTGTTTTTTTTTTTTAATAAAAACCCTTCAAATTGCCTTCTTCCTGCAAGATGACCAATAAGGGAACAAACTCACAAGCATATCCTAAAAATGACTTCACCAATTCAGATTCTTCCACTCTCCACCGTCTTCCAAATCCTCCTCTTTACTCTCTTGATAATCATCAAATCACTCGCAAGCTCGCCGGAGGAAAAGACACCCGCCTTCTTCATCTTCGGCGACTCCACCGTCGACGTCGGCAACAACAACTACATCGATACCATCGCCAGAGCAAACTTACCCCCATATGGACAAAGCAGTTTTTTCAACAAGCCTACCGGCCGCTTTTCCGACGGCCGCATAGTTGTAGATTTCATCGGTAACTAAAAACTTCAATGTTTTTCTTAAATTTTTGGGGTCATTAATATACGTATTGTTAAATTTGACTTCACCTTTTTTCCCCTCTGCACAGCGGAATACGCCAAACTCCCTATAATTCCACCATTCAAGCAACCATCTGCGAAGTTTATAAATGGAGTTAACTTTGCATCAGGAGGCGCTGGCGTTTTGCCGGAAACATATCGAGGAATTGTGAGATCTGATCGTCTTCTTCATTCTCTTCAATTTCATCCTCCCTCTGTTTAGACCTAAAAAAATCTCCTTTTTTTTCCCCAACTCTACGAATTTTCACCACTACAAGTAAATAGTAAAATCAGTTATGGTTTTCTGTTTATTCTCAGGTGATTGATTTCCCAACACAGCTAGAGCAATTCAATACAGTTGTAAGCTCGCTATCAGCAGAGCTGGGTGAAGCAGAAGCAAGAGAACTGATTGCAACTGCTGTTTACTTTATAAGCATTGGAAGCAACGATTACTTGAGCTATTTAGGTAGCCCAGAAAGGCAGGAGGTTTTTACTCCTGAGGACATTGTTGGAATGGTTATTGGAAATTTGTCGGAATCAATACAAGTGAGTATAAAATGTATAAAACCTCATAAACCAGTTGTATTATGGTAATAACTTTTTTTCTTCTTCTTTCTGGAGGGATTATATGAGAAAGGCGCTAGGAAATTTGGTTTCCTGAGTTTAAGTCCCTTGGGATGTTTACCTGCTCTAAGAGCGGCAAATCCAAAAGCAGATGGAAGTTGTTTTGATGATGTTTCTGAACTTGCATTGGCACATAACAATGCCTTGTATGGTGTGCTCCTAAGCTTTGGCCACATCCTCACAGAATTTAAATATGCCTTGAGCTCAGGGTTCTACAGTTGGCTGCATGAAGTTATTCATAATCCAGCCAAATCAGGTATCTTTCAATCCTAACCCAATTTCCTTCTCTCTCTCTCTCTCTCTCTCTCTCTCTCTCTCTCTCTCTCTCTCTCTCTCTCTCTCTCAGTGTGTAATGATTGAATTTGGATAGAAATGCAACTAAGCATTGAATTCCTTAGTGAATTTAATATGAAACGCCTAAAAAAGCATGCTAAATTCTCGATGTAAAAAGAGTTTCATTTTTTACTTCTATAGCAATTTAGGCTTCGTCCATATGACAATAAAAATATGATATTTGTCTTTGTGCATAGTGTGTATATTATATATATAAATTTGTACATATTATATACATAATTTTATAATTTGTGTATGATGTGCACAGTTATACACACTGTGTACAATGACACATGTCACATTTTTATTGGAGTCCAGACATAACCGGACTCCACACGTAATAATTTCTTCTTTTTTGGGAGGGCATTTTCATTGCTTTTTAAAAAACCTTTTAGTACAAAAAATATTTGAACTATAAAATTTTGAACTAAAAAACTACTTGCAATAAGAAGCCTAAGCCTTAATCTGATGCTTTGCTTTTTTTTTGTTTAATAAAGGGTTTAAAGATGGGATCAATGCATGTTGTGGGTCTGGGCCATATGGAGGTGTGTATAGCTGTGGAGGAAACAAGGAGGTAAGTGATTACGAGGTGTGCAACTCAACAGAAGATTTTGTGTGGTGGGATTCTTTCCATGGAACCGAGAAGCTTGCAGAGAAAATAGCAGATTTGTTGTGGGACGGTCCACAGACCTCGATTGGACCATACAATCTGAAGGGGCTGTTCTTCAACAATGAAAAGTCTAGAGTTGAAGATATAGTGGATGCTAAAGAAAATTGGGAGGCATTTGCTCTGTGATTTCTAGGTGATCGTTGTGCTCATAATAGAATCTTTGGAAGAAAGTATTTAGCTTAATAATGGTTCTCAACATATTAATTTGCTTCCTTTAATTGTTTCAGTGCCAAGCTTTGGGAACCTTAGTAACTTATTTTTGAGGTTGGTGATAGCCATGATATTAGGGAAGTTTTTCAATTTGTCTTCTTTGCTTAGCTCTCTTGCTCTTTCTTTTTTACTGCTAGAGATTGATGAAACTGGATTTTCAGCCAAGTTTCGATCAACCGTTACTTAGGTTTCGTTTGGGCAGATTTTTTAATATTTTGTCAAGTTGTGGTAGAAAGCAAATTTTTTTTCTATTGTACAAAACAGTTTTCTAGCACAAATATTTTTTGAATGCAGTGAAAAAATAATAGTCAAATAAAAATTATGATTATGATATGAAAAGTAAAATAGTATGAAAATTGTCTCAAACGAAGCCTTAATTATGAATTAAGCTCAAGAGTATTGTAAGACAAATCTTTTTTATTTTGCTAAGCATTATTTTTTGTGCTTTAACACAGTTTCAAAAAAGATATTTTTTGTAGTTTAACCAATCTTTACATGTGATATATATTGATTTAGAGAAAATATATGATAAAAATTCAAAGAATTATTCTAGAGAGTTCTAGAAAAGAAAGAAGTTTTTAATGCTTATATTCAAGTCATTACATAAATATATACATGAGTTATTATTTGTGTTCAAATACAAGGTGGTTTGATAAATTATTTTCTTATTTCAATTGGATAACATCAAGAATATAGTTTTAGCCTGCATCTTTTTGCTTTAGTCATGCATGATCTTGCTTGACATTTACAAGAGGATGTATCCTAATTTATGCTTTTTGTTGATGATTGATATGTCATGCAAAAATTATCTTGATCGGGCACGAATCTCGAGGCAAAAATCAAGTTGGAAACTTCAAAAATTAAATCCGGGAGCACATGAACTCTGATTTCAGCGAGCTTATAGTCAAACTGAGCGTCTCGGAAATACGAACCCAACGACACCAAGATCAACCCAATCCGAGCCCAAATGAGTCTGAATCAAGGACCCGAAGCGCTGTTGCAAGGTTCAAACCGCAATTTGAGTTACCAAACGGTCTCCGATTTTAACGAGCTTATACTTTAATCGAGCGGCTCGACGATACGAATCCAACGAGCCCAAGATCGCCAAATTCCGACATCATTAAGGCCTCCAAATATCCAACGAACGATGCATGATCGAAGGGTTCAATATCGACCATCCATTCAAACCACTCCCTATTCGCCCATGATCTCGCACCTATTTACGAGCTATGCCACTCCATAAAAACTATAAATAGAGCCCTCATTCTGCACAAAGGGGACTCAAGTGAAGAGAGAGAAGAAGAAGAGGAGAAAGGGGAAAAGGAGAATCCTCTCCTCCTCGACCACTGTCGGAGTTCGTCCTGCCTCCTGAACACGCCGGGATTCTGCGTGATATTCGAGAGAACGCAGGAATTCTGCCCAACTTCCACATGATGCTGAAATTCTTCTCAATTTACAACAGAGTACCCTCCTTACGCCGAAACTCCGCCCAAGTGAAGCCGGAGCTCTCCTCTGCCACCAACATACGTCGGACTTCTACCCGGCGTCGGACCTTCACTCTTCGCCAAGTTTCTACCCGATGCCAGACTTCTACCGGTTATCGAACTTCGCTGGACGTCTATGCGAAGATGCATTTCTTTCCAATGTTGGACTTCTACCTGACGCTGTCCTTCTGATCTTCGTCGTCACTACAGTCCTTCCGACCTCCGTCGCCCGTCGACTACGGTCCTCCTGACTTATGTCGCCCACCGACTATAGTCTTTCAGACCTCTGTCGCCAGCTGACTACGGTCCTCCTGACTTCCGTCTCCCACCGACTACAGCCCTTCCAACGAAGTGAATACATCAATAGTAACTCTTTGTATTTATATCATGTAATGTACTCTATAAGATGTGCATCAAGCTAAGGCCTTCTCCCAAGGAAGGGCCTCATTTGTAATCGATTGCAAATATTAGTGGATTCGTTCAAACTGGGCTAGGCCCCGTGGTTTTTTCCCCCTTTTTCAGGGGTTTTCCACGTAAAAATCTTGGTGTCTCATAAATGCTAGACCCTCTCTCCTTATCTGATTGCGTGCCGGATTTTCGTACAACGCTAAGACGATAAATATGATATTTCTCTACCGCCGCGAATACTCCTGGACGCAACAATGATATTTTTCTTGTTGATAAGACTAGATAGGGAGTTTAAGGAATACTTTAATTAAGGAAGTCAACTTTAAAGTCTAGGTTTTTGTTTGAGTATATTTAAAACCGAATGCATTGAGTATAATTTTTGTAGCAATAGATATATTGGGGGATTGTGACTTTGGGCGATGAAGTTATTAAAAAGAGTACATGTTTTAGATATCTCAGAACTATTGTTCAAAGGGATGATTAAATAGATGTAAATTTTATTACTAGAAATCAAATTGGATGTTTGAAGTAGAGGAATGCATCGGGTCTATTGTGCGATAGAAAAATATCCCTCAAACTAAAGGAAAAATTCTATAAGATGATTGAGATACATGCAATTCTTTATAATGTACAATACTGAACACTAAAAGAGAAACATAAAATTAAGTTAGGAGTTGTAGAGATGAGGTTGCTCAGATAAATGAGTGACTTTATAATTAGAGAGAGAATGTGAAATGAGTATGTACGTGAAAAGTTTGGAGTAGCTATTGGAAAGTATTAGAAATGATATTTTTTTATTAGATTTAAATGAGAATTTGACTCTTTATAGGACACAATGGAGAAGGATTTATGTACCCAACCGGCCAACCCCATGTAATGGGATAAAAATTTGATGTTATTGTTATTATTATTACTATTATTATTATTGTAACAGATAATTTCAAAAATATTATCAATATATGTTGCAATTTCCATGTAAAAGTATTGCGGTTGAACATATATATTTTAGATGCTGAACTATAATTTACGAGGAATATTTCGAGACTATTTTTCAATAAATTTTTTCCAAAACCACAGCAAAAATCTCATCAAACTGCACGTTCTATTTTTGTGCTGTACTACTTTTAGTTTTTCTCCTCTATGTTTTTTCTCTGATGAGCTGTGTGCTAAAAATTTGAATTCATCCAACTTTTAAGCAGTTATCAAATATCTACTCTGTGACCTTTGAAAATTTGTGCTAAGGTATTTCGGCTTTGCACTCCTACCGAAATCTGTTGTCTGGTTTTTTATGGTGCCTTTGACTTTTTTTTTTTAATAAAAATTTTAATAGAAAACTGATTTAAAAAGTAATAAAAAATTATCCTAAATAAGACCGAAATATCGTTTACTTCTAATGTTTTTTTTTTACATTTTTTTCTAATATTTATTCTCTTTTCTTTAGCACTGGAATTGGGTTAAGTTTTTATTACTCAATATATATATATATATATATATATATATATATATATATATATATATATATATATATATATATATATATATATATATATATATATATTTATTCATTTATTTATATGATGAATCTCTCAAGCTAGGATTGTCAATCTCTAGCAAGGGTTCTATAACATGCCTTTATAGCTATAGAGACATATTTTATGACTATAATAGAAAACATTCTTTGAAAATTACTACTAAAGTTAGGTCTTTGAAAGAGCTCAAGATCAAATTATAACAAATTCGAGATCTAATTTTCAATCTCACTGTAGGCTCACATTCAAACTCAAGCGCATATATCAAGCTTGAGTGCGGCTCATTGTATGAACTCTAGCTCGAGCTCGATTTGTGAGCTTGAGTTTCTACCCTTAATTCATCAAACCTTCAATGAGAAAGAAGTGAGGAAGTTGCGATGGAGCTCGTTGGAGGATGAATCAATGAAGAAAATCAAGATTGGGGTTGCAATGAAAGCTCATTAATGGAGACATCGATGGCAAGTCAACAAGGAAGTAGTGATGAGAGTTTACTTCAAAAGAAATCAACAATATCAAATGTATTTGAAGAAGAGGAGTGGCTTGAGACTTACAACCTCCCAAACAAGCTTGGAATTTGAAGAAAAAAAAAAAAAAGATTTGAAGGTTGCATATTTATTCTAAAAAAAAAACCTAGCTTACAACTAAGCAACTTGTCGAGGCTCATCAAACTTTAACTTGAGCTCGAATTTGCAACTAGGTAAACTCAACTCATGGGTTTGTTAACTAATTTAGTTAGAGCCAGCATATATTTTCAATGCAAGTTTGGCTATCCTCATCTTCCCACTATTAATTAAGCCAATCAATAAAATATTTAAAAGGTACTTAGCAAACTAAAGGAGCATTAGTTATTCATTGCAAGTATTGGGAGCTTATGTCCTACCTTCACCATCACACATATGACTTCAATGCATATTTTTCCTATATAAGTTAAGCACTTCTCAGCATTACAAAATCAAGCCAATCATTATAAAACTAAAAAAATAATTAAAAAGGCTACATAAATCAGTCATACCTTCACAATCTTTAAGACATTTGTACACCATTACCAGCTGTTGATGTGTGGTCTAGTTTTGCTTAATAGTTCTCTTTAGTTCTTGTTATATTTCTACTATGTAACATGTTGTAAGGGTAAAAGTTGGATATAGTTTTTCTATTTTAATTGAGAGGTATAAGTTGGATATAGTTTTTCTATTTTAATTGAGACTAGAAGTTCTGGGACGAGAACAATAAATGGAGTTCTTTATTTGTTTCTTCTTCTCTTCGTGTACACTTCTCTTCTACTAGATTTGAATAATTTAGTGAGACTTGGGCATCAATTGATAGCTGAGTGATTCTTTCTTGATTTTTTATTTTCATATCCTGTTTCACAGTTTGAAAGAAATGGTCAAACAGCACCAAGAAGAACTAGAAGTTTTTTTTTTCTTTTGCAATTGCTATCAGAGCCTGCATTTTTTGTCAAATTCATGTCAATGCAGAAAATTGAGATAGACAAATTCACTGGTGAGAACGACTTCAGCTTATGGAGAATCAAGATGAAAGCTCTTCTTGTTCAACAAGGTCTTTCTGATGCAATTTCTCGGGAGGATCTGCTACCATTATCGATGGGGCAAAGGCTAGGGAAATCCAATTGAAAGCTCATAATGCAATTCTTTTATCACTAAGTGATAAAGTAATGAGAGAAGTAGTTGAAGAAAGATTCGACAATAGAAACATGGAAAAAGCTGGAGTCTCTCTACCTGAAGAGATCATTATCCAACTGATTGTACGTACCTGAAGAAATCATTGTATACATTACATATGGATGAAAACAAAGATTTAAGGAAGTAAATGGATGAATTTAACAAGATCACTCTTGATCTCAAGAACATGGACGTTAGAACAAGAGGATCAAGGCATAATTCTTCTGAGCTCCCTATCAAAGAGTTTGTGTGCTCCAAAAATTCGGCCCCGGCCTCCGCTCGCTTTTCTTATTCGGCGAGGGAGTTTTAACGAACTAAGTTCCGGGGTAAATTTTGGAAGGCAGATGGGTTTGTAGATAAGACACTACCCAGAGATTTCGCCCTCATTTTGCGAGGACTTTATGATCTGAGTTCTGGTTTCCTATAGGCGCAAGCCCCTATAGTTAATTACCCCTCCCGATCACGAGAGAGAACTTTCGATTAAGGCTAGTCGTCGATCAGATACGTATAGAAATACGTGTATCTGGCATATAGTAGCAGCATAGGTTTGGATATTGGTAGAAATTGGATTTGGAAATTGAGTTTGGATTTGAGAATTTGAAGGTTTTGATATTTAAATAGAAATGGCACCATCTCGCACTTAAAGCGGATGGTGGGGGAATGGATGATGGACCCGATCAAGATCCCATGGTTCCATCGTCCCGGGCCATCGTGGTCCCTGGTCTACTTAGTCAGAGGAGGTAGTCGACCCAACCTGACAGAAGGATCCTTATCGGCAGCCATGGGTTGCTTCGTCCAAGGGGACCTTGTAGACCGAGGTTGAATGTTTGTCTAAGGGGACAAATTTGAATCCACCTTAGCTTACAGAGGGCTTTGTGCCCTATCGATCATATCCTATTGATTCATATCTCAAGGATTTGATGTCAGTAAGGAGCGTATTGGCTCTGGCCATAACCGAGATATCGTGGTGCCATTTGGCGGCGAAACCACGCGGTTCAGAGGGCCCCGGGTCGTCGTAACCGTTTATCCTGCGGTGGCCATTTAGCGGCAGACCGCCGGTTAGAGGACACGTACCACGTCCTTACTGGCAGGAGATTGTTTGAGAATGGATCCTAGTGATATTTTTGACTAGGCATTTCGCTCTTTGTGAGCTAGAGTTTGTTTGAATTTGTCCGCCTCGGCAAACTGTTGCGGAGGGCGGATGGAATTTGCTTTAAGTTTGTTGATGGATTGATTTCAGATTTAAATATCTGAGCTTTGGGATTTGTGGAGCTTTGGATTTTGATGAGCTTTGGATTTTGATTGGACTTTTTGGGAGGCATTTGAGAATGCCTGAAATTAACCCCTCCGGTTGAGATCATCATTCAACACGGCCATCATCGGGGTGTTTTGGGGTCATTTCCATTTGTTGATTGAACCTTGTCGACCCTATCAACCTAACGATAGGGGATCGGGTTTCTCGTAGGCTTTGTGCCTTTCGTTTAGTGAATTCTCTTGATTTTAGGCTTTGAAGGCCTAAAAAGAATGTATTTAGACAAATACACCGGTCGCTACAACCGTGTATTTTGTTAGGTAGTTTGAATCTTGTCGACTTCTATTGATCCGTATAGAAGGATCGGATTCGAACTTGAATTCACTTGTTTCCTCGCGCAGCATCCCTAGACGTCACGTGTGTACCAATAACACGCTCGCCGGGGCCCATGTGGGTTGAGATTGTATTTTCCCCCTTAGTGTACCTATGTGTATACAAATTAAAGTGCACGTGCGGGGGTATTCTTGGAATAGACACCTTCTGTCTGCTTGTATATGTGTTGCAGATCCGGTGGCGTAGCGTTGTAGGTTGTAGACGCCTTCTGTCTGCTTGTATATGTGTTGCAGATCCGGTGGCGATCAATTTTGATGTTGACTCCCTCCCCCTTTCTCATTCACCGGGGAGGAATTCTTTTGGACTTTGAAGTCCACTGATTGTCATTTCACTTTGAGAAGATCTCTTTTCAAGATCTTTAGTGTAGTAGAGTTTTTCGTACATCGGGTTGCTATTGTACCTGAAATATTGAAGATCTTGATCACCGTTGTCGTAGGTGATATTCGTACCTGTGTCCACAGTGGTTCATTATGCTTACGATGTACACACTGTTGTTATCCACAAGTGGTTCGTGCTTATTTGAAAGGACCCGTGGTATTTGCTACGATCTCCTAGAGATGTTCATAGGAGAGCCATTATCACCTTCAATCATATCCACCTTTCACCAATCTCAGGTGGGTGATAGTTGAATTTGTTTGTAGAAGATGGATCTTTGATTACTGGTCTCCAGTATTGCCTTCTCAATCAATAGACGATCGTAGAGATCGTCGTAGGAGATATTTATACTTGTGCCCACAGTGGCTTGATGTGCTTATGATATGCTCACTGTTGTTATCCACAAGCGACTTGTACGCATTTACGAGAACCCGTCGTAGCCACTACGAGCTCCTGGAACTGTTTGTAGGGGACCCATTGTTGCCTACATCATGCCCACCTGTCACCAATCTCAGGTGGTTTAATGTCTGAATTTGTTTATAGAGGGCGGGTCTTTGACTATCTAATAGTAGTGTTGCCTTCTCAATCAATAGGCACTTATTTGTCTTTGAGATCATATTAACACATACGACAGTCGTATATGAACTTTGCAATTTACTACTGCCGTTTTCCAATATAGTTCATTTGACCTCATAGGGATCGTCGTAGGAGATGTACTTGTGTCCACAGTGGTTCGTTGTACATACGACATACACACTGTTGTTACCCACAAGTGACTTGTATTAGCTGGCGGAGGACCATTATATCCGCTACGACCTCCCGAATGTATTTGCAGCAGACCTATTATTTTCACATCTTATCCACCCTTTCACCAATCTTAGGTGGTTCGACGATTGCACTCGCTTGCAAGGGGCGGCTCTTTGACGATTGATCTCTAACGTCGCCTTCTCAATCAACAGGCGTTTGTAGGGATTGTTGTAGGAGACGTACTTGTGTCCACAGTGGATCGTTATACATACGACATACACACTGTTGTTATCCACAAGTGGCTTGTATTAGCTGGCGGAGGACCATTATATCCGCTGCGGCCTCCTGAATGTATCTGCAGCAGACTTATTATTTCCGCATCTTTTTCACCCTTTCACCAATTTCGGGTGGTTCGACGATTGCACTCGCTTGCAAGGGGCGGCTCTTTGACGATTGATCTCGGGTGGTTCGACGATTGCACTCGTGCATCGAGGTCTTGTAATTTGAATTTCCTCATGCGTGATTCAAACTTTGTTCTTGTATGTGTTTGGATCTGAATTTAGTTTCATTCAGACTTGAATTCACCAAGTTTACAGGTCTCCACTTGATGTCGTATAGTCCGAGTTCAATCATGAGCGTGAAGTGCATATTCAAATTGATTGTCCAGGGTCTTCTGAAGTTCTTAGCAAGTGCATTTGAATGTTCACTTTCTAGTCCAACTCAAGTACTCGCTTGAGTTTGAATGTTTGAATCATTAATGTTCAGTTTGAGTCCAGAATGCAAGTTCAAGTATAGGTCCCCTGCAGTCCGAGTCTTGTTCAAATGATTGTTCAAAGTCTTTTTGAGATCTTTTGAGCTCAATTTTGTATTCAAATGATTTCAATTTGGTCCCATTTCAAGTTCATTTCATTTGGATTTGATTTTCAGTTCTGTCTTGATTTTGTCTGGATTTGAACTTTTTAGAAATCATTTAGGTTTGTTCTGATTTAGGTCCTCTGCACATGTCCAATCAAGTTCAAAAGTCCACTGCTCTTTCTCGTTTGGTCCAAATATTTTGTTCTTTTGAGTTCAAAACAGGTCCAAGTGTAGTAATATTTCACCCGAAATTTCGGCAGCCTCCCGGCGTCTCCCCCGTTTAGGGGAAAAACAACGGAAAACTGGGCCTCCCGCCACGCTAGAGAAAAGCGTGCACGGTAGGTGCCCTCAAAAGAGGACACCGCGGCCGTAATTTCTTTTATTCCCCACCACGCCAGAGAAAGGCGTGCATGGGTTGCGGGCACCGGTTTAAATTAAGCAATTTTATATTTTACCCCGTCTCGTTGTGGGCGTCGCACCGGGTTCCCTTCCCACCACGCTAGAGAAAAGCGTGCATGAGTTGGTTTTTCGATCCGCCGCTAACACCGAAAATAGGGTTTTGATTACCCGTCCCGTCGCAAGCATCGCAACGAATTCCCTTCTCACCACGCTAGAGAAAAGCGTGCATGAGTTGGTCGTTCGCCGCGTTGCAAGCGCCGGGAATGGTTCTCGGAGTTTAGAGTTTAGGAGCTTATACCTTTGCAAGTGTCGTCGGGGTTGGCGCACGGATCGAGGAGTCACTCGCCTACCTCGTCATAGGTGTCGCGCCAGTCGCCCCTCCCACCACGCTAGAGAAAAGCGTGCATGGGCAGACCACCGACTCGACACGCAGGTCGAGGTAAGAGAGAGACTAAGTTCCAAAAAATATACCTTTGGCGGCCGTCGGCGCGGATCGGTGAAGGTTCGGACGTCGAGGAAGGCCCGGGGACCGAGGCGGGAGAAGGCACGAGCATATCATTTGCAATTAATTGTTTAATTATAATTAAAGTGATAATTATATTTAATTATAATTAATATTATTTATTATAATAAATTATACTTAAAAATAATTAAATAATTAATTAGAATTAATAATAATTAACTAATCAGTTAAATATTATTAATAATAATTAATTATATTTAATTATAATAATTATAATCTATATAATTAATAATTAATTATAATGAAATAATAATTATTAAATTAATTATAATTAAAATTAATTAATATAATCAAAATATCTCTCCCTCACTCTCTCTCGGCTCGGCGGATCCACGGGATTTGGCCGGGGATTACAACGGGAGTTAAGTCGGATTTAAGCTAAATCCAGACGAACGGTTTGTGTGCACGCGTTAGATCCCGGCAATGGGTAAATCCCGGATTTAAGGATTTACGGCTTAAATCCCGTATTTACTAAATCCCTCGGTTCAGTGGATTTTCGGGATTTGGCAGAAGAAGACCGTGAATGGGGGAAAGTTACCTTCACGGCTTGCGAGCTCCTGTTGATGCTTCCGATCAAAATGCCAAACTTCCGATCCGACAGACAGGGCAAGCCGTCGGAGGAGCAGAGCCGTGCGGAGGAGGCGAGGGATCGAACGGGTAAGCTGGCTTCTCTCTTCCTCTCTCTCTCTCTCTCTCTCTGGACAGGAATCGACTGAAGAAGCCCTAGAAGGGAGAGAGTTAACTTCACAGTCGAGCGGGCTCCCGAGTCGCTTCCGATCAAACTGTCGTAACTTCGATCCGACTGGAAGGAGCCGGAGGAGCAAAGTCGGACGCCAACGAAAGGCTGGAGGAGCGGCAGTAGGCGAGAGAGGGATCGGAGAGGGACGATCGCGTAAGAGAGATTGAGCGGAGGCCTTCGGCCTCTTTCCTCGAGTCTCTTTATCGACGCCAAAACGAGATCGTGCGACGTGGGGAGAAATGACGCTCGGTGTAGCTTGGTCGTGCGAAGAGCTGCGACGACGTGGGGAGCGACGTGGGAGCGCAGAGGGTAGGTGAGATTTGAAATTGATTTTTCTTTCTTCTTTTTTTTTTTATATCAGAGGTCAACAAATGCCCCCCAACAAATGTGGTAGGCGTCTGGAGCGGGCCACGTTTGTTGCATGCTAATTGACCCTGTGGATCTCTAGATATTTATTTTGGATGTCACACAAGGGTTTTCATTTAGTGGATCTCCAAAATTTCATTTGGATGTCACACTAAGATTTTCTTTTAGTGGATCTCCAAAAGTTTACTTGGATGTCACACTAAAATTTTCTTTTCTCCACTGCGCTTCTAGATATATCCATAGATGGTTGATATCTTGTTGAAATTTTAAATATTTATTTGGGGATCTCGGCACGCAGCGCGATGTCGACCCAAATAAATATTTAAAATGCCCCCAGTCTTTAGGGACATTTGTGGATGTCATCAGGGTTCTCATTCAGCAACTTTAGCTAAAGCCCTGAAATTCTGATCCTTCTGTCCTGTGCTTTGTGCTGCGGACTTGGTAAAGGATTGTCTGATTTGTCTTTATTGACTTGTCAGAAATTTTATATTCCTTCTGCCCTTTGCTTCTAGCTTTGGCGGGCTTGATGAAGGGTTGTCTGATTTGTCTTTGCTGACTTGTCAGAAGATTTGTTTTTCCTTCTGCCCTATGCTTCTAGCTTTGGCGGGCTTGATGAAGGGGTAGATGCCGGTGACCTAAACCCTTAGGTTTGTATTAGGTCGATGGCGAAAAGTCATCGGTCCAGAGCTTTGTGCATAGCGGACTTGTTGATGACGAAATCCACTTAGTTCAGCCATAGGCTTTTCATGAACTTTGGGATAATTTTCTTCGGTCCTTTGCTTTGTGCTTTGACGGACTTGTTGAAGAAAAATTTCTTCGATCCTCGCTTTGTGCTTTACGGATTTGTTGAAGGATTTGCAGGTTCTGGATTTGATTGATAGTACCGAATGTGGGTAGTATCTTGATCCTTGACCACTTGAGAAGACTTTAATCTGAATAACTTGAGTTTATCAGATCGGGAGAGCTGGGATTTGACAGCTCTTCGTCCTCTGGTTGCTGAGATGGGGGTTCCTCTACTGCGGCCTTTCTTATGGCTTGTTGAGTAGATGGAACTGCCAGCGATCCGGCCATATTTGGGCTTGTTGGATCCGACCTTTTACACCCATTCAGTCTTCAGACTTGAGCTATGGGAATTGCGCTTCCTAATGCTGATTTTGCTGAAGTTGACAGATTTGGAGTCATCCTTCATGGTTTTGGATTTTGGAGCCTACGAACATTTAGTAGCTGCTCGAGACTCGTCTTCCTTTAGAACTTTGATTCTCCGATCATTTTGGAGAACTTTGCGGACTACGATCACTTGAACTGGTCGAGTCAAATTAGCCTTCGTTCTTCCTACAGTCCCTACTGACGGGTTGACGAAGTGGGGGTTCCGCTACTACGGCCGTTCTTATGGCTTGTTGAGTAGACGGAGCTGCCAGCGATCCGGCCATATTTGGGCGTGTTGGATCCGACCTTTTACACCCATTCGAACCTTAAGCTTCAGACTGTTGAAAGACTTCAAGCTTTTCCGGCTCAATTTGTAGGAGTGTGTAGCCACAAAAGTCTCTTTTTTGACCTTTGAGTCTTGGTTTGTCGAAGAAGGTGTCTCTAACTTTTGAAAGATCACCTGCATATACTTTGAAAGAAAAATCTTTGCATTCTTTAGCACAAAATAGCATTTGAATTGATAATTTTAAATATTTATTCGGGGATCTCGGCACGCAGCGCGATGTCGATCCGAATAAATATTTAAAATGCCCCCTGTCTCACAGGGACATTTTAGAGCAGAATAGGATTGGAATTTTGAGATTTTAAATATTTGTTTGGGGATCTCGGCACGCAGCGCGATGTCGATCCGAACAAATATTTAAAATGCCCCCAGTCTAATGGGGAATTTTGAAATGCGTTCTCATGACATAAGAGAATTTTAAAATGTAGAATATATACGCTAATAAACATGTATGAAAATATAGCGTATTAAACATGACATCTGCTTGAGCAATTCATGCATAGTATTTCTTCAGGTATCGACCGTTGATCGGCGGCATGGGCCTTTGACCATTTAGGTCGATAAGTTGATAAGCTCCACCCTGATACACCTTTTCGATGACGAAAGGTCCCTCCCAGTTGGAAACAAATTTGCCACCGATTTTTCTGTGCGGGATGATTGGCCTTCTCTGCACCATGACCAATTCCCCTTCTTGAAATGATCGATGACGCACCATTCGATCAAAGGACTTTGTCATTCTTGCTCGGTAGATCTCCAGGTTCTGCTGAGCTTGTAACCTGATTTCATCGAGTGCATCGAGCTCCTCCATTCTTAGACGAGCATTTTGTTCTTGAGTCAACTCATTCTGGACAGCAACCCGAAGAGATGGAAGTTCGACTTCTAGTGGCAATACTGCTTCAACTCCGAACACCAGAGAGTAAGGAGTGGCTTTGGTTGGCGTTTTGTAAGTTGTACGATACGCCCATAGCGCTTCTGCCATCTTCGTATGCCACTCTCTTTTGTTCTTGGAGAGAATCTTTTTTAGTAATTTCACCAACGTTTTGTTGAAGGCTTCAGCCAAGCCATTTGCTCTTGGATAATATATAGATGAATACCGCCAATCGATTTTATGCCGATCAACGAACTTGTAGATTTTTGTACTTTTGAAAGCTGTTCCATTGTCTGAGATTATGCGGCGTGGCACACCGAATCTGTAAACAACATTGTGGGTGAAGAAGTTGATCACGTGCTCGGACGTAACTTCTTTAAATGGAGCCGCTTCTGCCCACTTGGAGAAATAGTCGGTTGCTGCCAAGATGAAGCGGTGTCCTGCTGATGACGGCGGATCTATTGGCCCGATAACATCGGTGCCCCAGCATTCGAATGGCCAGGACGCTATTGTAGGGTGCAGCGGATTTGGCGGTTGATGTATAACATCACCGTGGATCTGGCACTCATGGCACCTCTTAGCATGATTGATACAATCTCTGACCATGGTCGGCCAATAGTAGCCCATTCTTTTAATTTTGATTGCCATCTTGGGACCTGATTGGTGTGCTCCACAAAATCCTTCGTGGACTTCTGCTACCACCTTATCAGCTTCTCGAGTTCCTAAGCATCTTAGCCACATTTGATCGAAAGCACGCCGATACAATGTGTTGTTGACGAATGCATATCGTAGCGCTCTCTTCTTGATTTGAGCAGCTAGTGATTTGTCTGTTGGCATTTTACTTTCTTTAAAATAATCAATGAAAGGCAGTCTCCAGTCATCTTCTTCCTCGACATCTAGGCAATGCCACCATGATTCTGAAGCTTGACTGGCCTTGCGCCTTTTCTTAGGAACTTGCTGTTCTTCAGACCGATCTTCGAGATCAACTGGTTGGGGAGGTTGAGGATCAACCGGAGTTGCATCCTGCTGGCTTGAATTTGGTATTCCCTCTACCTGCGGGAATTGTAGTAATGCTGGCTCTAAGATCTGTCGATTGTGCACCATAATTATTATAGGCCATTCGTCGTCCATATTCGCCATTTCTTTAGCCAATTTAGCAAGAGAATCGGCTTTGGCATTTTGACCTCGGGGAACTTGAGTTAGTTTGACAACTGGAATTTGCTTCATAAGCTCAAGAACTCGCCGATGATAACAGACCAATTCAAATTTGGTGATTTTATAAACTCCCAACACTTGATTTACAACAAGTTGAGAGTCGCCGAAGATTTGGAGATTTCGAATTCGGACATCGATTGCAATCTCCAATCCAGCTATTAGGGCTTCATATTCAGCCTCATTGTTGGTCCGAGGTTCAGTCAAGCTGAATGAGAATCTCATTATGCCTCCCTCGGGTGCTACGAAAATGATTCCAATTCCGGCTTGAGCTTTCTCGAGATTTGGAGGCCGAACACGTTTGATTGACGATGCTCCGTCAAAGTACATTTCCCATACTCGTAGCATCTCATCTTCTTCAACGTTCATGATCTGCTCGTCAGGTAGATCATCGTTGAGCGGTGAATCTGCAGAGATAGGATGTGCTGCAAGAAAGTCTGCTAACACCTGCCCTTTCACTGCCTTTTGAGGGACATATGTGATATCAAATTGCAACAATATCACTGCCCACTTTGCCAAACGACCTGTCAACGCTGGTCTTGTCATCAGGAACTTCAGCGGATCGATCTTTGATATCAAGGTGATTTTGTGAGACAACATATAATGGCGGAGCTTCTGAACTGCGAAGATCAGGGCCAAGCAATGTTTCTCGATTGGAGAGTAGCGGATTTCTGTTCCTATCAACCTCCGACTGATGTAGTAGAGTGCATTCTCCTTACCTTCTTCATTATGCTGGGCCAATAGTGCTCCGAGGGACTCTTCTAGTGTTGCCGTATACAGTATAAGAGGCTTCCCCGGGATTGGCGCCGCGAGAATAGGAGGATTCAACAGATATCTTTTAATGCTGTCAAACGCTTCTTGGCACTCTTTGTCCCATTTGAAACGGACATCTTTCTTCATTAGCTTTGAAAATGGCTGGCACTTACCCGATAGATTTGATATAAATCTCCGAATGAAAGCCAACTGCCCTTGTAAGGAGCGGAGTTGCCGAAGGTTTTTTTGGAGGTGGCATCTCCATGATTGCTTTGATCTTATTGGGGTCGACTTCGATTCCTCGATGACGAACAACGTATCCCAAGAATTTGCCTGAGGATACCCCAAATGCACACTTGAGAGGGTTCATCTTCAGATCGTACTTTCTGATCCTTTCGAACACAATTCTCAAATCATCAATGTGGTCTTTTCGGTCCATGCTCTTAATGTCCAAGTCATCTACATAGCATTCGACCTTCTGATGAATCAAATCATCAAATATACGAGTCATCGCCCGCTGGTAGGTGGCACCAGCGTTCTTCAGGCCAAAGGGCATGACTGTGTAGCAGAATATGCCTATAGGCGTTCTGAATGATGTATGTCTTTCGTCTTCATGCGCCATTTTAATCTGATTGTAGCCTGACGATCCGTCCATGAAGGAGAACATATCGTAGTTGGATGTATTGTCAACTAGAAGCTCTGATACTGGGAGCGGAAAGTCATCTTTCGGGCATGCCTTATTGAGGTCCCTGAAGTCAATGCAGATACGAATCTAGCCATTCTTCTTCTTTACAGGGACGATATTGGCAATCCAGTCGGCATATTTTTCTTCTCGAATGAAGCCTGCTTCTATGAGCTTCTTCGTTTCTGCAATCACATGTTCTTCAATCTCCAATCTCATTCTCCTTGGAGCTTGCTTGACGGGTGCTGCATCAGGCTTGATGGCCAATTTGTGAACTGCCACATCAGGAGATAAGTCGGGCATCTCAGCATATGTCCAGGCAAAGCAGTCCCTGAATTCACATAGGAGTTCTTTTATTTCTTCTACTTGATCTTCTGGCAGAAGAGAGCTAATGAAGGTTGGGCGAGGGTCTTCCTCAGTTCCCAAGTTGACTTCTTTGAGCTCGTCCATAGTGGCTGCCTGTCCACCATCTTCAAGCTCTTCTGGTGCAGGCTCAGCTTCTACGGGTTGATCATCATAAGCATTGGTTTCGTATGTTTCTTCAGCACCATCATCATCGGATTTGATTTCTCCACATGTGATCGCCCGACAAATCTCCTTATGGAGGAATTTTTGTTTGATGAACCCGATGCCTTTATATGCATCTATATCCTTTCGTCGTAATGGATGCGGACTTCTCCCATACCAGAGGCCCAAGCTTGTACGGAGCTGTCGTTTGGTGGTAGGAATATTGATTTGCTTTCGTAGCATTCTTTGAATATTTTTTGTATTGAATTTGGGTAGCCTCGTAGGAGATAATTCCTCGGAGTCGAGGAGCATGCAATCCCAGTCATGATTCTCCTCTTCACGAACTCCCGTAGAATATAGCACATTCTTTGGCACAGTCCCATTTTTACGGGGAGGCAGATAAAGAGTAGAGAGCTCTTCAATTTTATGAACCTCGCGCGAAATGATTTCCTTGAAATGTTGCAAGGGAACACGTGTGACTACGAGTACGCTGTCTGAAATCAACAGACTGTCTATTCTTCTGGAGAACACACTCTGCACTGAGTTCATGTAGATTGAGTCGTAGTCATAATCATCATTTGAAAATTCAACCTGCCTACTCCATTCATCCGTGGACCGGCATACTTTTCGAGATTTGGTAGGAGTAACATCATCTTCATCCGTGTCACTCCCAAGATGAGGTACATTCTTCTTTTCTTTAGGAATGGTTGGTGCTTTGGGAAGAGTTGGCGCTGCCTTCTTTCTCCCCACACGCTTCTTCTCATTCTCTTGCTTGGATTTCTTTGCAGCCTTAGAATTTGATGCTCTAGCCTCAAGAGAACTTGACGACTTTTGCTTCTTTGGCATGAAGTACTTAGCATCTTCATAAACTGTTACTTCATGTACTGCA
The DNA here is from genome assembly GCA_016618105.1 of Dendrobium huoshanense. Classification (NCBI taxonomy): domain Eukaryota; kingdom Viridiplantae; phylum Streptophyta; class Magnoliopsida; order Asparagales; family Orchidaceae; genus Dendrobium; species Dendrobium huoshanense. The sequence goes on along the minus strand of CM028343.1, from coordinate 14,095,097 downwards.
AAGGGCTGAATATCACCAGAAATTCTGAATTCTTCTCCTTCTCTGAGATACTTCATGCACTGGTGTAATGTTGAAGGGACAACGCCATATTCATGCAGCCAGGGGCGACCCAATAACGCCTTGAACGAAGTGTCCGCATCAATTACATGGAATTTGGCTTCCGTATGGAGTTCCCCAAATACAAGAGGAAGCATAAACGAACCAAGAGTTTTCTGCCCTTTCTCGTTGAAACCATGCACCATCAACTTGTCTTGCCCAAGATGTTCCACATCGAGGCAGAGGGATCTCAGTGCCTTAAGGCTCATAAGATTTACGGAAGATCCAGGATCAATCAAAATTCGACTGATCATCATACCGTCGCTCTCTGCCGTAACATACAGAGGGCGATTGTGATCTGCCGTTCCAAGCATCATATCATCATTAGCAAAGGTGATGAGGGGCTCATTTCGAGCTTGCAAGACTTCCGTCAAGTTGCGCTCAGCAAAATATGCCTCATATCTTTCGGGGTCCTTAAGAGCTTGGATCAAAGTTTCTCGAAGGTCTTTAGACATCAAGAGGGCATCATATATGCTGAGTTGTGCTGGGATCTTCCTCAAGTGGGATAAGATATTGTAATCTATCCCCTTGGACAAAGTATTATTTTTCTTGGGATCTTCGAGGATAATATCTTCATTGATAACTATCTCTTTTCCCTTATCTTTATTAGGAGTCCCTTTCTTTGGTGGAGGCGGCAGTACCTTGCCACTTCTCAACTGTACTTGGGCCACCTCATCTGATTCAGACTTGTTTGATGAATCATTATCTTCAGAGTCAGCCATTGTAGCATCTGGAGATTCACCTGAGGACTCAGAATCATCTCCCAGTTTCACTTGTTTCATTTGTGATGCTACACTTGGATCTGAATCTTCATCATCTGGAAAACATAGATCTTCTGAACTGAATTCCATTGATGATACCATTAGGCAGAATTCAGGGGCTGCTTCTTCAGCGTATTTCTTCCTTTCTGCTATTTTTAATGTTGCTGAGATGACTCGGCATATTTCCGTAGGAAGAGATTCATCATCAGCTTCTTCTTCCTTTTCATCTATTTTAAGCTCTTTCATAAAATCACCGAGCTTAATAGGCCTCCTGACAGTTTGGTAATATTCACCCAAATTATCAATAGCCTTTTGAGTTTCAGTCTTCTTCGCCTCAGACTTCTTCAACTTGGCTTTCTTCTTAGAAGACTTTGGCTTTGCTTTGCCGGATTTTGACGAGCTAGCTTGGCCAGGTTGCTGTTTAGAAGTGGATGCTTGTGACACAGGCAACCATTTTAGATTCAGCATCGGCTCAGTAGGAGACTTCCACTTGACACCTGGAACTCCTTCTAGCTGTTTCAACATTTTTGTTGTCTTCTTGGAGACCACAGTCTCCAATTGTTCACCTTGAATAGGTTCTTTCATTTTTTCTTTAAGCGGGAGTACGGAAGAGGACGTGACTACCCAGGTGGATTCTTTTCTGGGACGAACCAACACATTATCTGATAATGTCAGTTCTCCCCTATTGTACATCTTTTCTAACCAATCTTTGGAGACATAACAATCTTCAATTGGATGGCTAACTACCCGATGATATGGGCAGTAGTTTGGGTCGCCACTGTGTTTGGACTCTTCAGGTCTTTTGCATTCTGGCAACTCCAGACCATTTTTGAGTGCTTGTCGAAATAGTTTAGCGACACTCTCCCTTTTAAATGAATATTCCTTATTCATTTTCTCCCTGAGGGAAGGGAACGTTCTATCACCAGTTCCCGTGGGTTGCCTCTAGCGCTCTCCTCCGCTAGGAAAGGCTCGAGATTTGTCATTTCCTCCAAGAACTAGTTTTGGTTGAGGATTTGGATTGTAAGCATGTTTTGACTTTTCTTCATATTGCATAGGCTGCTTTCCTTTATCCACATTGTACACCACCCGTTTACCTTTATCAGGTCTGGGAGGGAATGCAGAGTAGACCTCATTCTTTCTGGCATCAGGAGCCTTAGCCTTTTTAAGTTTGTCAGGGAGGCTTTCAGATTTTGATAAGTTCAACTTTTCAAACTTAGCCACCCTATCCAATAGATCTTGAAAGGTGGTGATTGAAGCCATGCATAAGAAGGGTTGCATTTTGTCATCAATGTTTCCCATCAACAATTGAACTGCATGTTCTTCTTCTAATTGCTGCTCGCACTTCATGCTGAGATTGCGCCAGCGTGTTATATATTTCGTCACTGACTCTTCCTTTCTCCTCTTATCAAGGGCGAGATCAGCAATGGTGGTCTTCTCTGTTGCACTGGCGAATCTTTTCACGAACAAGGCCTCCAGCTCCGCAAAGGTCTTCAGCGAATCATTCGGTAGTTCGGCATACCATTCAAAAGCAGTTTCACTCAAGCTGCTCACGAATTGCCTGAATAGCAGAGCATCATTACCTCCTGTATTTCCACAGGTTGCTTTGAATTGTGCTAGGTGTTGTTTGGGATTTTTATTGCCATCGAAGATATTGAACTTCGGCACAGAATATCCCTTTGGATATGACACCTGATCGTACTCAGCCGGGTACGGGCGACCTTTTCCTACCAACTTCTCTGCCTGTTCAGCTGCTATAATGGCCTTAATCTTTTCGCTAATTAAGCCATCAAGCTGTGATGCAGTTACGGGTTCAGAGACACTCGCCACATTTTGGGGAGTGCGTTGGCGGGCAGGATCATCATTTTTATCGCCACCTTCAGGTACACCTTTCACTCCTGAGGCTTGGGGCGCTTGAGGATTTTGAGGATTAGCAGCTTGGTTGATGGGTTGAGCCGGTGCAGGGCCCACAGAAGTGGTTTTCTGCATCATCTCCATCATGGCCGTCATCTGAGTCATCATCTCAGTCATTTTATCATTTAACTGAGAGATTTCTCTGTCTTTTCTTCGCATTTGTCGCCTCATTTGATTTCTCATTTCAGCGAGTGTGATGTCTTCGCCAGCGAAGGGGTTTTCTCCAACCTCTTCTTCTTCCTCATCTCCTTCTTCTGAGGAGCGAGCACTTCGGCTGGCAATGGATCTAGCCCTGTGGCGTCGTCGATAAGCACGTACGCGTGGCTGTGATTGTTGGTCTTCTTCATCACCATCATCTTCCTCTTCAACATCGGCGTGACTGACCATACGAACCACCTCAATTTTCATAGTATCTTCATCACCATAGTCTTCTTCATCTTTTTGCACCTGAATTTCTGAGCGGCGTCGCCACTGAATTTCAGGCTCTTGACTTGGAATGATTACTTCTTCGATCTGCGGACTACGATCGAAATGAACTTCCTCTTTGGCTGAAGTAGGAGAATGACGGGATCTCCTGGAAGACTCTCCAGGATGTCGACCGTCCATATAATTGTCGGCCTTATGGACATTCTTTTGGACCCATTTCTGACGAGTTTTGTTGGCAGGGGCGGATCTCCGGGAGACTGCTCCGGATGTCACGCCTGATCTATCTTTTTCTTCAAAGATCTTTTCATTTCGAGGCTTCGGCCTCCAAACTTGTTTGCCTTTCCACCGGGACCTTTCGGCGGCGGATCCCCGAACATATGGTTCAAGTGTCACGCCCCGATGCTCACCGCGTGGAGCTTGTCGTTGGTAACTTCTTCGTTTGGCTATCACAACAGACGATAGCCTCTCTCTTGGAGGAGTTCTTCGGGCCTCAACAATCAGTGGCCTCTGGAACTTCTTTTTCATTAAGCCCTTCTCCTTGACTGTCTTCAGTACACGGTGTACCCGAGCAGACAGACGTTCGGGCTCTCTTATCTTCTGAGGGGTTGGAGCTTCAGGTTGACGCTCCCAGAAAGATTGCTTGAGCTCACCAGAAGAGCTGTTTCTTTTTACCCACTTCAGGTTGGAGAACTTGTTCTGCGTGGGGATATTACTTTCTAGTTCTGGTGCTGGCAGATTGGAGGGATGGACTGGTACAGGTAACTGCTGAGCTCGCAACTCTGCATATCTCTTCCTCTTTTGCCTTCCAGTAAGCCTTCCTCCAGATGAAGAAGCTTCATTATCATACCTCCCAGGTGCAACAGTCTCTCTGGGCAGGGCGGTGGTGTTTGCAGTCACCACAGAGATCTTTCTTCCAGTGACAACCCTCTTTGCAGTAAGGGCCTCAGGTTGAGATAGTCTCTCGAACACAGAAGTTCTTCCTTGAGCAGTATTCCTGGTAGTAGTCTTTGCAGAATAAGACCTTCCAGAAGGTTCTTCATAGTTTACGCCGTACACAGGAACGGCTGCAGCCCTCGCAGAAGCTGCTGAGAATTCGAGCCCACCAAAGTGAATGGTGGCTCCAGTATTTCCAGTCTCTATGACAGCATTTGCCAGTTGAATTTTGGCTCCTCGTCCCAGTTGGACGGTCATTGGCGTGTCCTGCATTTCCATTCTTCAAGAAAAATGAAAGACAGGAGTTAGTGATCAGAATTGATACATCACCCCACACTTTCATAAAACAGGAATAACACAGAACGAATGATAGCAGAAAAATTAGCATGGAATTGAAAACCCTGCTAAACGAATTTCCATTGATCTTATTTAAAAGATTCAATTTCGGGACCTTTCAGTGATGGATTTTTGGACATGAAGACCAAATGTCACATCCTGATGTTCACCGTATAGAGCATAGCATTTTGGCTGCTACTATAAAATTTAAATGACTAGCCAAAGATGGAAAGAGAAACCATTCCCCAGCGGAGTCGCCAGAAATCTGTGGGCTCCGAAAATTCGGCCCCGGCCTCCGCTCGCTTTTCTTATTCGGCGAGGGAGTTTTAACGAACTAAGTTCCGGGGTAAATTTTGGAAGGCAGATGGGTTTGTAGATAAGACACTACCCAGAGATTTCGCCCTCATTTTGCGAGGACTTTATGATCTGAGTTCTGGTTTCCTATAGGCGCAAGCCCCTATAGTTAATTACCCCTCCCGATCACGAGAGAGAACTTTCGATTAAGGCTAGTCGTCGATCAGATACGTATAGAAATACGTGTATCTGGCATATAGTAGCAGCATAGGTTTGGATATTGGTAGAAATTGGATTTGGAAATTGAGTTTGGATTTGAGAATTTGAAGGTTTTGATATTTAAATAGAAATGGCACCATCTCGCACTTAAAGCGGATGGTGGGGGAATGGATGATGGACCCGATCAAGATCCCATGGTTCCATCGTCCCGGGCCATCGTGGTCCCTGGTCTACTTAGTCAGAGGAGGTAGTCGACCCAACCTGACAGAAGGATCCTTATCGGCAGCCATGGGTTGCTTCGTCCAAGGGGACCTTGTAGACCGAGGTTGAATGTTTGTCTAAGGGGACAAATTTGAATCCACCTTAGCTTACAGAGGGCTTTGTGCCCTATCGATCATATCCTATTGATTCATATCTCAAGGATTTGATGTCAGTAAGGAGCGTATTGGCTCTGGCCATAACCGAGATATCGTGGTGCCATTTGGCGGCGAAACCACGCGGTTCAGAGGGCCCCGGGTCGTCGTAACCGTTTATCCTGCGGTGGCCATTTAGCGGCAGACCGCCGGTTAGAGGACACGTACCACGTCCTTACTGGCAGGAGATTGTTTGAGAATGGATCCTAGTGATATTTTCGACTAGGCATTTCGCTCTTTGTGAGCTAGAGTTTGTTTGAATTTGTCCGCCTTGGCAAACTGTTGCGGAGGGCGGATGGAATTTGCTTTAAGTTTGTTGATGGATTGATTTCAGATTTAAATATCTGAGCTTTGGGATTTGTGGAGCTTTGGATTTTGATGAGCTTTGGATTTTGATTGGACTTTTTGGGAGGCATTTGAGAATGCCTGAAATTAACCCCTCCGGTTGAGATCATCATTCAACACGGCCATCATCGGAGTGTTTTGGGGTCATTTCCATTTGTTGATTGAACCTTGTCGACCCTATCAACCTAACGATAGGGGATCGGGTTTCTCGTAGGCTTTGTGCCTTTCGTTTAGTGAATTCTCTTGATTTTAGGCTTTGAAGGCCTAAAAAGAATGTATTTAGACAAATACACCGGTCGCTACAACCGTGTATTTTGTTAGGTAGTTTGAATCTTGTCAACTTCTATTGATCCGTATAGAAGGATCGGATTCGAACTTGAATTCACTTGTTTCCTCGCGCAGCATCCCTAGACGTCACGTGTGTACCAATAACACGCTCGCCGGGGCCCATGTGGGTTGAGATTGTATTTTCCCCCTTAGTGTACCTATGTGTATACAAATTAAAGTGCACGTGCGGGGGTATTCTTGGAATAGACACCTTCTGTCTGCTTGTATATGTGTTGCAGATCCGGTGGCGTAGCGTTGTAGGTTGTAGACGCCTTCTGTCTGCTTGTATATGTGTTGCAGATCCGGTGGCGATCAATTTTGATGTTGACTCCCTCCCCCTTTCTCATTCACCGGGGAGGAATTCTTTTGGACTTTGAAGTCCACTGATTGTCATTTCACTTTGAGAAGATCTCTTTTCAAGATCTTTAGTGTAGTAGAGTTTTTCGTACATCGGGTTGCTATTGTACCTGAAATATTGAAGATCTTGATCACCGTTGTCGTAGGTGATATTCGTACCTGTGTCCACAGTGGTTCATTATGCTTACGATGTACACACTGTTGTTATCCACAAGTGGTTCGTGCTTATTTGAAAGGACCCGTGGTATTTGCTACGATCTCCTAGAGATGTTCATAGGAGAGCCATTATCACCTTCAATCATATCCACCTTTCACCAATCTCAGGTGGGTGATAGTTGAATTTGTTTGTAGAAGATGGATCTTTGATTACTGGTCTCCAGTATTGCCTTCTCAATCAATAGACGATCGTAGAGATCGTCGTAGGAGATATTTATACTTGTGCCCACAGTGGCTTGATGTGCTTATGATATGCCCACTGTTGTTATCCACAAGCGACTTGTACGCATTTACGAGAACCCGTCGTAGCCACTACGAGCTCCTGGAACTGTTTGTAGGGGACCCATTGTTGCCTACATCATGCCCACCTGTCACCAATCTCAGGTGGTTTAATGTCTGAATTTGTTTATAGAGGGCGGGTCTTTGACTATCTAATAGTAGTGTTGCCTTCTCAATCAATAGGCACTTATTTGTCTTTGAGATCATATTAACACATACGACAGTCGTATATGAACTTTGCAATTTACTACTGCCGTTTTCCAATATAGTTCATTTGACCTCATAGGGATCGTCGTAGGAGATGTACTTGTGTCCACAGTGGTTCGTTGTACATACGACATACACACTGTTGTTACCCACAAGTGACTTGTATTAGCTGGCGGAGGACCATTATATCCGCTACGACCTCCCGAATGTATTTGCAGCAGACCTATTATTTTCACATCTTATCCACCCTTTCACCAATCTCAGGTGGTTCGACGATTGCACTCGCTTGCAAGGGGCGGCTCTTTGACGATTGATCTCTAACGTCGCCTTCTCAATCAACAGGCATTTGTAGGGATTGTTGTAGGAGACGTACTTGTGTCCACAGTGGATCGTTATACATACGACATACACACTGTTGTTATCCACAAGTGGCTTGTATTAGCTGGCGGAGGACCATTATATCCGCTGCGGCCTCCTGAATGTATCTGCAGCAGACTTATTATTTCCGCATCTTTTTCACCCTTTCACCAATCTCGGGTGGTTCGACGATTGCACTCGCTTGCAAGGGGCGGCTCTTTGACGATTGATCTCGGGTGGTTCGACGATTGCACTCGTGCATCGAGGTCTTGTAATTTGAATTTCCTCATGCGTGATTCAAACTTTGTTCTTGTATGTGTTTGGATCTGAATTTAGTTTCATTCAGACTTGAATTCACCAAGTTTACAGGTCTCCACTTGATGTCGTATAATCCGAGTTCAATCATGAGCGTGAAGTGCATATTCAAATTGATTGTCCAGGGTCTTCTGAAGTTCTTAGCAAGTGCATTTGAATGTTCACTTTCTAGTCCAACTCAAGTACTCGCTTGAGTTTGAATGTTTGAATCATTAATGTTCAGTTTGAGTCCAGAATGCAAGTTCAAGTATAGGTCCCCTGCAGTCCGAGTCTTGTTCAAATGATTGTTCAAAGTCTTTTGAGATCTTTTGAGCTCAATTTTGTATTCAAATGATTTCAATTTGGTCCCATTTCGAGTTCATTTCAAACAGATTTGATTTTCAGTTCTGTCTTGATTTTGTCTGGATTTGAACTTTTTAGAAATCATTTAGGTTTGTTCTGATTTAGGTCCTCTGCACATGTCCAATCAAGTTCAAAAGTCCACTGCTCTTTCTCGTTTGGTCCAAATATTTTGTTCTTTTGAGTTCAAAACAGGTCCAAGTGTAGTAATATTTCACCCGAAATTTCGGCAGCCTCCCGGCGTCTCCCCCGTTTAGGGGAAAAACAACGAAAAACTGGGCCTCCCGCCACGCTAGAGAAAAGCGTGCACGGTAGGTGCCCTCAAAAGAGGACACCGCGGCCGTAATTTCTTTTATTCCCCACCACGCCAGAGAAAGGCGTGCATGGGTTGCGGGCACCGGTTTAAATTAAGCAATTTTATATTTTACCCCGTCTCGTTGTGGGCGTCGCACCGGGTTCCCTTCCCACCACGCTAGAGAAAAGCGTGCATGAGTTGGTTTTCCGATCCGCCGCTAACACCGAAAATAGGGTTTTGATTACCCGTCCCGTCGCAAGCATCGCAATGAATTCCCTTCTCACCACGCTAGAGAAAAGCGTGCATGAGTTGGTCGTTCGCCGCGTTGCAAGCGCCGGGAATGGTTCTCGGAGTTTAGAGTTTAGGAGCTTATACCTTTGCAAGTGTCGTCGGGGTTGGCGCACGGATCGAGGAGTCACTCGCCTACCTCGTCGTAGGTGTCGCGCCAGTCGCCCCTCCCACCACGCTAGAGAAAAGCGTGCATGGGCAGACCACCGACTCGACACGCAGGTCGAGGTAAGAGAGAGACTAAGTTCCAAAAAATATACCTTTGGCGGCCGTCAGCGCGGATCGGTGAAGGTTCGGACGTCGAGGAAGGCCCGGGGACCGAGGCGGGAGAAGGCACGAGCATATCATTTGCAATTAATTGTTTAATTATAATTAAAGTGATAATTATATTTAATTATAATTAATATTATTTAATTATAATAAATTATACTTAAAAATAATTAAATAATTAATTAGAATTAATAATAATTAACTAATCAGTTAAATATTATTAATAATAATTAATTATATTTAATTATAATAATTATAATCTATATAATTAATAATTAATTATAATGAAATAATAATTATTAAATTAATTATAATTAAAATTAATTAATATAATCAAAATATCTCTCCCTCACTCTCTCTCGGCTCGGCGGATCCACGGGATTTGGCCGGGGATTACAACGGGAGTTAAGTCGGATTTAAGCTAAATCCAGACGAACGGTTTGTGTGCACGCGTTAGATCCCGGCAATGGGTAAATCCCGGATTTAAGGATTTACGGCTTAAATCCCGTATTTACTAAATCCCTCGGTTCAGTGGATTTTCGGGATTTGGCAGAAGAAGACCGTGAATGGGGGAAAGTTACCTTCACGGCTTGCGAGCTCCTGTTGATGCTTCCGATCAAAATGCCAACTTCCGATCCGACAGACAGGGCAAGCCGTCGGAGGAGCAGAGCCGTGCGGAGGAGGCGAGGGATCGAACGGGTAAGCTTGCTTCTCTCTTCCTCTCTCTCTCTCTCTCTCTCTGGACAGGAATCGACTGAAGAAGCCCTAGAAGGGAGAGAGTTAACTTCACAGTCGAGCGGGCTCCCGAGTCGCTTCCGATCAAACTGTCGTAACTTCGATCCGACTGGAAGGAGCCGGAGGAGCAAAGTCGGACGCCAACGAAAGGCTGGAGGAGCGGCAGTAGGCGAGAGAGGGATCGGAGAGGGACGATCGCGTAAGAGAGATTGAGCGGAGGCCTTCGGCCTCTTTCCTCGAGTCTCTTTATCGACGCCAAAACGAGATCGTGCGACGTGGGGAGAAATGACGCTCGGTGTAGCTTGGTCGTGCGAAGAGCTGCGACGACGTGGGGAGCGACGTGGGAGCGCAGAGGGTAGGTGAGATTTGAAATTGATTTTTCTTTCTTCTTTTTTTTTTTATATCAGAGGTCAACAGAGTTACAAGCACATCGTCAACACTATGTTGTATTGGAAACATATGCTTACAATGACCGAAGTTAAATAAATTTTGATGACTAAGGAATTTCAAAGAAGATCATAAATGAATGAAGAGAAGAATTGTGAAGGGTTGTTAGCAAGAGGAAGAGAAGATCAAAGATCTAATAAAAACTATTGAGGAAGTTCCCGATCGAAGTTAAAGATGTCCAATAAGTTTTTTCACTACTATAAGAAGGTACAATACTCCTTTATTGATCATAATATTTACATTCTTAGATATTTGAATGACTTATCAAAAAGAAAGATGATCGAGCTTAATTAGACAATCCCAAATCAAATTTGAAGCTCATTTGATTGTTGTATAATTTTCATGTCGGCGAATACATTCAGATTTCAGCCAATTAAATTAGACCCAATCATAATTTTGATGACATTAATCGAACCGACTCTTTATTGAATGATCAAACTCTACATTATTAAACCATGTTTCTAAGCATACAAATCAACATTTATTATATATATATATATATATATATATATATATATATATATATATATATATATATAATTTTATTTAGTTAGAAATTTTTGTGCTAAAAATTTACTTCAAAAAACAATAAAAAAACTGTCACAAACAAAATCAAAATCTTAAATGATGTCTATATAAAAGCTCCTTAATATTTTTTTTTTTAATATTTTGAATATCTTATTTATCTTTTACATTTCATATATGATTAATTTCTTGTTCTGTACAAACAGTCATTTAAGTTTTTATTTTTTATAAGATATGTACTCATATGCTTAATCAATGAAATTGGCTGAAGGCAACCCTCGTATTTCTACAAATAAATAAAGCAATAATTATCTTAGAATTACATTAAATTAATTTATTATTTTTTCCAATTGCTTGACATCTGTGATATCATTTCTATCGCATTCATAAATAACATTTTTATCTGCCAAGACACTGTAGACTTGTGGGTTTGTGATGATCGGTCTGCTCGCCGGTCAAAATTTGGAGAGATTATTCTGTGCGAATATCGTACGGTTCAGAGATCAAATAGAACGCCCCACGTCACTCAGTATTGAGCGGTATCGAGCACTGATAAGAGATAAAAAAAATAATGACTCGTTCTGATTCATCTCCAAACGCCATCTGTATCCACACAGAATAATTTTTCCAAATTTTGTTGACAGAATTGCACATTTCGTTTGTATTCCTATGTTTATCTGTTCTATTCTTTGTTTTTTATTCACTTTGTTAATAAGGAAAAGAAAATGCAAGGGGGGCAAACTGACAGATGGAGGTAACAAGCGTAAAATCAAGTAAGCATGCAATCTTCTTAAGAAATGATATAGAGAAGAAATACACAGTTTTTTGTTGAAATAAGCCAGCGACTAAAATAATCATGGTCAATAGTACTGCTTTTGTATTTTAGCTTATCGTCGTTCACGCTTGCATTACTGGCTGCTTAATTAAAGCAGCAGCGCAAAATATTTTGCTAGGTCGGCAAAAGATCTCGTCGATGATTGGGGGCGTTGAATAAGTTTCTTTATCGTCATATCTGATAGGGTCAATGTACATTGATGTAGCTCTTAAAATTCTTTTAAAGATGTAGAAAGTATAATGAAAGTATTTTTATTCAAAAACTTAGTGATTAATTATATTTCTATTTTTAATGAAAGTATAATGGAGATCTCAGGCGGAATCAGCTTCAATGTTAAGGGAGAAGTATAGTAAAAAATAATTTAATATTAAAAAATTATATATATATATATATATATATATATATATATATATATATATATATATATATATATATATATATATATATATATATATATATAACTGTTGCGTCCTAGAATATTCGCGGCGGTAGAGAAATATATGGTTTAACATCTTAGCATTGTACGAAGATCCAGCACACAAGCAGATAAGTGAGAGGGTGTAGCATTCATAAGAGACACCAGAGTTTTTATGTGGAAAACCCCTAAAAAAGGGGGAAAAACCACGAGGCCTGGCCCAGTTTGAATGAATCCACTAGTATTTGTAGTCGATTACAAATGAGGCCCTTCCTTGGGAGAAGGCCTTGGATTGATGTAGCAAATGTACATCATATAGATTGCATTACATGGTAGGAGTTACATATACATATTCGTTTGGTCGGAAGGATCGTAGTCGGCAGGAGACCGGGGTCAGAAAGACCGTTGTCTGTTAATGGAGGTCGGAATGACCATAGTAGGCGACGGAGGTCGGGAAGACCGTAGTCGGCAGGAGACCGGGGTCTGAACGTCGGGCCTTAAGCAGGACGTCGAGTCTTCGGCAAGACGTAGGGACTGAACGTCGGGCCTTAAGCAGGACGTCGGGTCTTCGGCAGGACGTAGGGACTGAACGCCGGGCCTTAAGCAAGACGTCGGGTCTTCGGCAGGACGTAGGGACTGAACGCCGGGCCTTAAGCAGGACGTCGGGTCTTCGGCAGGACGTAGGGACTGAACGTCGGGCCTTAAGATGGTGGTGCGGCGAAACTGCGGCGGTGGTCCGGCGAGGCTCCGACGAGGCTTCGACGGTGGTCCGGCGAGGTTCCGGCGGTGGTCGAGGAGGAGCTTCTTCCTCCTCTTCCTTCTCTTCTCCTCTTCTCTTCTTGCTTCGGCCTCTCTTGTGAAGAATGAAGGCTCTATTTATAGATTTTCTGGAGTGGCATGGTTCGTAAATAGGTGTGAGATCAAGGGCGAATAAGGAGTGGCTCGAATGGACGGTCGATACTGAATCCTAGGATTGTGCACCGTTCGTTGGTCATTTGAATGCCTTAGTGATGTCAAAATTTAATGATCTTGGACTCGTTGGATTTGTCTCGTCGAGCCCTTTGATTCGAGTATAAGCTCGTCAAAATCGGACTCCGTTTGGTAACTCAAATAGTGGTTTGAACCTTCCAACAGCGCTTCAGATTTATGATTTGGACCCATTTGGGCTCGGATTGGGTCGAACTTGGTATCGTTGGGTTCGTATTTCTGAGACGCTCAATTTGAATGTAAGCTCGCTGAAATCGGAGTTCATGTGATCCCGGATTTAATTTTTTGAAGTTTCCGGGTAGCTTTTTGCCTCGAGATTCGTGCCCGATCAAGATAATTTCAAGATGACGTATCAGTTGCCCCCCTATTTTCGGACGTCGAAGCTCCAGAAGTCCGAAAATACTTGTTCCAAAATTTTACATTAGTCGAATCGCAAAAAATTGTGTTCCAAAAGTTAAATGCTTGCTCAAACTTGATCGTAAAGGCCCCGTTGAGCTCCGAAAGTGCCGAAATTGAGTCTAGAACGTCAAAAAACGTGTCCGGGGACCCCGAAAACGTCCGAATCGGACCGTCCGGGCCAAAAATCAGGCCCGGACACGCGTAGGCGGCCGAACCGGCCGGCCAGCCGGCCGGCCGCCGCCTGCCGCCGCTCGCCGGCGGCAGCAGGCCTGCCGCACGCCAACAGGCGCGTCCCGCGCGGTTAGCCGCGCGGTTACCTATTAAAAAAAATTTTTTTTTTTCAAGTGGGGCCAACATGGATTTAAAAAATCCGAAAAAATTCTGAAAAATTCAGAAAAATTCAAAATTTTTTTGAATTCTAGAAAACTCTAGAAACTTCCTCTCTTCACTCACAAAAACTATAAATAGGCCCCCTAGGCCCTTAGAAAAATTGCCCCTTCTCCTCTTCTTCTCCTCTTTTCTTTTCTTCTTCTCCTCCTTTCTTCTCATCTCCCTCTGTCCTTTCTATTGAGGCCTTCCCTCAGTTTTCTTAGGCCCCTCTCTTGACAAGGAAGTCCGGAGATTCTCTTATTTCCTCATCTCCCTCTATCCTTTCAATTGAGGCCTTCCCTCAGTTTTCTGAGGCCCCTCTCTTGGCAAGGAAGTCCGGAGATTCTCTTCTTTCCTCATCTCCCTCTGTCCTTACTATTGAGGCCTTCCCTCGATTTTTCGAGGCCCCTCTCTTGGCGAGGAAGTCCGGAGATTTCCCATTTTTCTCTTCTCCCTCTGTCCTTGCTATTGAGGCTTTCCCTCGATTTTTCGAGGCCCCTCTCTTGGCGAGGAAGTCCGGAGATTTCCCCTTCTTCTCTTCCTCTCTCTGTCCTTATAATTGAGGTGTTTCCTTGATCTTCAAAGGCCCCTATCTCTGCAAGGAAGTCCGGAGATTCCCCCTTCTTCTTCGAGAGATCCTACGGAGGTCTGATGTTAATCAGTTGGTTGGAGATGGAGGTCGGAGAGACCGTTGTAAGGAGGGAGGTTGAAATGACGGGTATACTTCCAGCGTCGGGGAGAAGTATGATGACAGGTAGGAATTCAACGTCGGGTAGTCATACAACATCGAGCAGAAGACCGCTGAAAGTCTATTAACTGGTAGAAATCCGACATCCGGTAGAAGTACGAAAGTCGGGTAGAGGTGCAGCGTCGGGTAGAAGACCGACAAAGATTTGTCGACGGGTAGAAGTCCGATGACGAGTAGAAGTCCGCTAAAGAGTAGAAGTCTGACGATAGGGAGAAATCCGACATCGTGTACAAGTTCGACCTCGGGCAGAAGACCGATGAAAGTTTGTCGACGGGCAGAAGTCCGACGACAAGTTGAAGTCCGCTGATGAGCAGAAGTTCGACGACAAGGAGAAGTCTGACGTCGTGTAGAAGTACGGCCTCGGGCAGAAGTCCGATGAAAGTTCATCGACGGGAAGAAGTCCGACGATGAGTAGAAGTCCGCTGACGATTAGAAGTTCAAATGTGGGTAGAAGTTCTCTTCCGAGCATAAGTCCGACATCGGGTAAAAGTCCACTAACGAGTAGAAGTCCGACGTCGGGTAGAAGTATAGCGTCAGGTAGAATTCCGATGAAAGTTTGTCGACGAGCGGAAGTCCTACGACGAGTAGAAGTCCACTGGCGAGAAGAAGTCCGACGATAGGGAGAACTTCGATGTCGAGTAGAAGTCTGCTGACGAGCAGAAGTCCGACGACAGGGGAAGTCTGAAGTCGGGAATAAGTACTGTCAGGTAGAAGACCGACGAAAGTCCCTCGACGACCAATAGTCCGTCGATAGGTAGTAGTCCGACGGCACGCAGAAGTCCAACGATAAGGAGAAGTCCGACGTCGAGTAGAAGTCCGCTGATGAGCAGAAGTCCGACGATAGGGGGAAGTCTGACGTCAGGTAGAAGTCTGCTGACGAGCAGAAGTCCGACGACAGGGGGAAGTCTGACGTCGGGTGTAAGTACTATCGGGTAGAAGACCGGAGAAAGTCCCTCGACGGCCAGTAGTCCGTCGACAGGTAGTAGTCCGACGGCACACAGAAGTCCGACGTCGGGTATTAGTCCATCAAAAGTCCTGTAAGGCAAAAATTTAGCGACAGGAGGAAATTCAACAACATATAAAAATTTAACTTTGTGCAGAAGTCCATTGACGGAATTCTGGTCTCGTTAACCAAGGATGTATAATCTATCTGAGGTTGTTTCTTAGAGCCTTTGCTCGATGATATTAACCAATATTGGATCCACAAATGATGTAAGACCTATCCAAGGTTATATGTCAGAGCATTTGCCCGATGACATTAACCTGTATGGAATAGATCGAGATAATTCACCAAGGATGTAGGACCTTTCCGATGTTGTATGTCGGAGCCTTTGCTCGACGACGTTAACCTGTGTGGAAGAGGTCGGGAGAATCCACCAAGGATGTAGGACCTTTCCAAGGTTGTATGTCGGTGCCTTTGCTCGACGACGTTAACCTGTGTGGAAGAGGTCGGGAGAATCCACCAAGGATGTAGGACCTTTCCGAGGTTGTATGTCGAAGCTTTTGCTCGACGATGTTAACCTGTGTGGAAGAGGTCGGAAGAATCCACCAAGGATGTAAGACCTTTCCGAGGTTGTATGTCGGAGCCTTTGTTCGACTACGTTAACCTGTGTGGAAGAGGTCGAGAGAATCCACCAAGGATGTGAAACCTTTCCGAGGTTGTATGTCGGAGCCTTTGCTCGACGACGTTAACCTGTATGGAAGAGGTCGGGAGAATCCACCAAGGATGTAAGACCTTTCCGAGGTTGTATGTCGGAGCCTTTGCTCGACGACGTTAACCTGTGTGGAAGAGGTCGAGAGAATCCACCAAGGATGTGAAACCTTTCCGAGGTTGTATGTCGGAGCCTTTGCTCGATGACGTTAACCTGTGTGGAAGAGGTCGAGAGAATCCACCAAGGATGTGAGACCTATCCGAGGTTGTATGTCGGAGCCTTTGCTCGACGACGTTAACCTGTGTGGAAGAAGTCGGGAGAATCCACTAAGGATGTAAGACCTTTCCGAGGTTGTATGTCAGAGCTTTTGCTCGACGACGTTAACCTGTGTGGAAGAGGTCGAGAGAATCCACCAAGGATGTGAAACCTTTCCGAGGTTGTATGTCGGAGCCTTTGCTCGACGACGTTAACCTGTGTGGAAGAGGTCGAGAGAATCCACCAAGGATGTGAAACCTTTTCGAGGTTGTATGTCGGAGCCTTTGCTCGACGACGTTAACCTGTGTGGAAGAGGTCGAATCGGATCCCCCTGGGATCGATTTTACCTTGATTGGGAGGGGGCGAATGCCGCATGTATCCCGAATCAAAGGTGAAGAATGGTCTATTTTTAGAACGTTACTGCCTTTTTGAGGTCGAGATCAAGACCTTGCCCAAGGAGTATGAGTCCTGTAGGGGACTGTATGAAACTTATAAGTGATAGAAAGTATCATTGCATTTGCTTGGATTTTTCTAAAATATCATCTAGATGTTGGAAGTATTGGAGGGTCTTTTTGACCATAGTCGGAGTCAAGGTTGCCCCCCAGTCCGGATCTAATTCCTATGAAATTGGTGAAGTAATGACTGATGTCAGTATGTAGACATGAACTTCTTTATGGGGTTGGAGCAAAAATTTGCCCCCCAGTCGGGAATCACTTTCCCACAGATAGCGCCAAACTGTTGCGTCCTAGAATATTCGCGGCGGTAGAGAAATATATGGTTTAACATCTTAGCATTGTACGAAGATCCAGCACACAAGCAGATAAGTGAGAGGGTGTAGCATTCATAAGAGACACCAAAGTTTTTACGTGGAAAACCCCTAAAAAAGGGGGAAAAACCACGGGGCCTGGCCCAGTTTGAATGAATCCACTAGTATTTGTAGTCGATTACAAATGAGGCCCTTCCTTGGGAGAAGGCCTTGGATTGATGTAGCAAATGTACATCATATAGATTGCATTACATGGTAGGAGTTACATATACATGTTCGTTTGGTCGGAAGGACCGTAGTCGGCAGGAGACCGGGGTCAGAAAGACCGTTGTCTGTTAATGGAGGTCGGAATGACCATAGTAGGCGACGGAGGTCGGGAAGACCGTAGTCGGCAGGAGACCGATGTCTGAATGTCAGGCCTTAAGCAGGACGTCGGGTCTTCAGCAGGACGTAGGGACTGAACGTCGGGCCTTAAGCAGGACGTCGGGTCTTCGGCAGGACGTAGGGACTGAACGTCGGGCCTTAAGCAGGATGTCGGGTCTTCGGCAGAACGTAGGGACTGAACGCCGGGCCTTAAGCAGGACGTCGGGTCTTCGGCAGGACGTAGGGACTGAACGCCGGGCCTTAAGATGGTGGTGCGGCGAAACTGTGGCGGTGGTCCGGCGAGGCTTTGACGGTGGTCCGGCGAGGTTCCGGCGGTGGTCGAGGAGGAGCTTCTTCCTCCTCTTCCTTCTCTTCTCCTCTTCTCTTCTTGCTTCGGCCTCTCTTGTGAAGAATGAAGGCTCTATTTATAGATTTTCTGGAGTGGCATGGTTCGTAAATAGGTGTGAGATCAAGGGCGAATAAGGAGTGGCTCGAATGGACAGTCGATACTGAATCCTACGATTATGCACCGTTTGTTGGTCATTTGAATGCCTTAGTGATGTCGGAATTCAATGATCTTGGACTCGTTGGATTTGTCTCGTCGAGCCCTTCGATTCGAGTATAAGCTCATCAAAATCGGACTCCGTTTGGTAACTCAAATAGTGGTTTGAACCTTCCAACAGCGTTTCAGATCCATGATTTGGACCCATTTGGGCTCGGATTGGGTCGAACTTGGTATCGTTGGGTTTGTATTTCTGAGACGCTCAATTTGACTGTAAGCTCGCTGAAATCGGAGTTCATGTAATCCCGGATTTAATTTTTTGAAGTTTCCGGCTAGCTTTTTGCCTCGATATTCGTGCCCGATCAAGATAATTTCAAGATGACATATCAATAACGAAAAGTTATTTAAAAGAAATTAAGCAAGAAAAATGAAGAAAAATAGGTGCAATTAAATTGTCATGAAAAAAATATCAAAGAAAATATTAGAACTAAATGCGAAAAAATATATAGATATTTTAGAACAAGTTAGTACAAACGGTTTTTTTCGGGGGGGGGGGGGGGGGGGGGGGGGGGGGGGGGGGGGGGAGGGGGATATAACCCGTGGTTCCGCCAGTGATGAAGATTAGGGTGTAACTGAGTCAAGTTGATTCATGAGATGGCTCGAGTTATGCTCAATAAATAGCTTGTGAGCTGAATTCGATGAGCTAACGAGTCAAGTTTGAGTCAACCTGACTCAACTTGATAGCTTGCAAGCCCTCTCATTTAAAAATATTAATACAAATATTCTTAAATTATATTAGGATTCGGGATTTTAAGTATAAAATTTTTTAAAATGTTGAAAACTTATATATCATTTTCTATATTAAGTGATTAATTATTAATTTTCTTATAATTTCTCAATTTTTATCATTTTATTATAATAATTGTTCAATTCATAATCATTTTCTCTCTTTTATAATCAACGAGCCAACTCGAACTCATAGAATAAAGCTCGAGCTCGAGGTAGGGGTGACTGGTGCTTGACTCGACCGATTTACACCCCTAATTGAGGCAGTACAATTTAATGATTTGTGTCAAGAGAGTATAAATGTATAAAAAACGTATCAACAAATCTTTATATTACATAACTAACCTTATGATTATATAGTTTAATAATTATATTTATATATGAGAGCAATGAAACTCCTAATTGCTGCAAAATAATCAAACTACGTACGGACGCTATATGTCTTCCAAATTCGGTATGTCTTCCGTCTTCCAAGTTCGGTCCACTATGATTTCGTTTGGAATGATTTTTTTATTGATTATTAAAATAATTTTTTATTACATAAATTTTAATTTATGTACTAAAAAACGGTTTAAAAAAGCCGTCCCAAATCTGCATAGCAAACTCAGATAGACAAAATATAGATTATATAATACACATATTTATTCTCTCTCATGATGATGGCTTCTTTTAAAACACTTTCATATTATTTTATAAAACTATTTTTTATACAAAAAATTTTTGAACTAAAAAATTGCTTTATAAAAAAAATAAAAAAAACTACTCCAAATAAAACTGATATCTCATATGTCGGACTTAACTCATAAAAGCAAATAACCTTTGTAATTGTTTGAATATAAGTAAATTATATAACCACTTGAAAAGTTAAATCTTTTTAATTATCTTGCCTTTCTTTTCATGGCTTTTGTCTAATTGCTCTATAACATTTATAATAGATAATTGTTCAAAGTAATTGGTGCAATAATATCATAATATGTGGGGCAGCTTTCTTACAACTTTTTTGTTTTTCATGTCGTAAGCATAGTTTTATTTTGACTGTTGCTTTTAAAAAAATTTTGTGCTAAGAAGCTGCTTAATGCGGTAGCTTTTAAAAAATTTACTTTCTCTGCAGTAATTTTATGACTAGTTTTATAAAAAATTATAGTCGTCCCAAATGAATTCTTAAGTATATTGTGGATCAATGACATCAAATATCATATAATTACACCTTTCAATTTATTTTACATTTAATTGTTCATAATTAGTTGCACCATAGTGAGTATCAATCGTTGACTTGGATGCTCCATTTGATGTTCAAAACTAACAATAAAATTGAAATTCTCCTCTATAAATCTATTCTCACTTTATTTGATATTAAATAAGCTTAATTTTTATATTTAGAATTGGGTACTTAAACTTAGGGGTGTCAATATTGGACCCGACCCAAAAATTTCAGGTTTGGGTTGACCCAAACCCGAATCGGGTCGGGTTCGGGTCTAGAAAACCGACCCGTTTGCAAAACTGGGTTGGCTTCGGGTTTACCCGGAAACACGAGAATGACCCAGGAATGACCTGAAAAACGGCTGCCCCGTGTTGCCTGCCCCGGCTGCCCCGCATTGCTAGCCCTGGCTGCCCACGTGAGTACGTGACCGCGTGGTGCCATGGTCCATGTCGAATCGCATCGGGCCGAGGGTCGCATCACAGCCCGCGTGTGACGCGTGTCGCCTGCCAGAGTCATGTCGCCGCATACGCTTGTTGCGTCACTGTCTGCCCCGCATTGCCTTCACCGCTGTCGCTACCCCGCCTGGAGCCGCTGCTGTGTCCTGTTGCCGGACAATCGGAGGACCTAATCGCGTGTGGCCGTGTGGAAACTGCGGAGGACCGAACCTGAAGCGGGTTATGTTCGGGTCTGAAAAATCGACCCTTTTTGTGAAAAGGGGTCGGGTTCACCTGAACCCGAATAGTGCCGGGTCAGTTCCGGGTTCGACCCGAACCGGCACGTGACCCGAAATTTACACCCCTACTTAAACTTTTCCTCTAAAATAAAAACTTATTGTTCACATGCAACATATATAAGAAACTCGATTTGCTATAAAATTTATTTTAGGGGTGTCAAAACGGATCGACAGGTCGAACTCGAGTTGATCCTGAGTCTAAACAGGTCAATCTGAATTCGACCCGTTTTTAGAAATAGGTCAACTATTTTAACTAGAATCCGACCCGCACAACTTACTTGGTTTACACGATACACCCGCGGACCCGCTTGATGCAAGAAAATGTGCGAGTGCATGAAAGACTAAAATGTCTCATGACCGCCTGACCAGATGGACAACGGACCGGGTCTCGTGAGCGGATGGCGAACGGACCAACGTGGTCGGCAAGTCAGCATCTCTTCGGCCTTCGGATGCGCTCATGGCTCACGCGTTGGCTAGAGTCACTAGACGCGGTCACACGGTCTCGTGACCGGAAGACAAACGGACCGACGCTGCGACACGGTCAGCAGCTCTTCAGACGCATTAGACATTTAGACTAGACCTAGACGGCTAGACTCCTACGACTGGGTTTTGTGGCCGGACGGCGACGAACTGACACGTGGGTGGTGACCGACTAATGCGACAAATTGACTCCACTAATTGATGCATCTCTTTTCTTAAGGAGTTTAATCAAATCTTATTTCATTATATAGATAGAGATGATATTATATAGATAGAGATGATAATAAGTTAGCCGATTATTGTGCTAACATTGCTTGTTCTATAGATTTCTTTTGGGACGATTTGTCTTGTAATAATATTCCTCCTCATTTTATCTCTTTATTAAAGGAGGAAGGTGATAGAATAGCTATAACTTAAGCCTTGTAATTGCTTTTTTCAATAAAAGTGCTATATGCATCTTCTCAAAAAAAGAAATGACGCGTCTCTTCAAATTTTCCGAGTCAAATCGGGTTGATTTCGGGTTGCCGGGTCAACCCTAACCCGACATGATTTTGCAAACGTGTCAAAAACTCAACCTTGAACCCAACTAATATGGTAAATAAGTTGACCCGAAACCGAAATTTTCAAGGTCAGGTTTTGGGTTGTGTTAGATTTTGAAACTCCTAATTTATTTAGGCTTCATTTTGTATAGTTTTCTTATTGCTTTCTAAAGCATACTTTAATATACAAATTTTTTGAAAGAAACAAAAATTTAATAGTCAAAAGCTATCCCAAATTGGCTTGGTAATATTATTTGTCCAAACAAAATTTATAATACATAACAAGATTACTGAATAATAATATCTATGCACCAAAAATTAATTAAGTGCAAACATAGGAACATAAATTTAATTGTAATTTGAGCTTTAGTTTTGAAATGTCAAATATTATGGGTAAAACCTATGATGTTATTAGTGTTATTCATATAAGCAATATTTATCTAAATTACCAAGCAAAATACTAACCTTTTATATTTTTTTTTAATACATCACCACACATTAGTTAATATCACTTCTAACAAACTAATTAATTACCATCATTACTAACTAATTAATAAACGTAATCTCTAACAAATTAGTTAACCATCAATTAATTTAAGCTTCATTTTTCTTAGAAAGTTAGAACACAATGGTAAAATTATTTACATGACCACTAATTAATTAATTTAATAATCATTTTTCTACCTAATTAAGAAAAATAATTAAAAGCATCACTAATATTCCTAAAGAATACTAATTTTACTAAATCATTCAAAATACCTAACATCACCACAAGTAAATTCATATAACTATTTTCAAAATCACAGCTAACCGTTTTTTATAACTAACTTTTTGTGGTGGCTAACGATTGGCGGCGGCGGTGGCCGGAGGTTGGCGGTAGTGGTGTCCGACGGCTAGGGGTGGAGGCTGGAGGGAGGCAACAGAGGCTGCCGACTGTTTCGATGGACGCCGACAAGAGCGGTGGTTACCGAAGTGTGGCAGGGGTGGTGGCCTGAGGTGGGTGGAAATGGCCAATGTTGGTCCTTGGTGGTCAAGCGAGCTTGCTTGCGGTATAAAACATTCTTGCTCAAAATTGGACGAGTTTACTTTATCTCAAAAGTGAACTAGAATGATTTATGCTACATTTACTTTATTTTACTTACAATTTTTTTTAACAAATAATTCATTAGCTCTTTTTTTTTCAAAAGAAAAACTTTATTTTATTTGAAAATTTTAGGGTTTTCTTTAAAAAATGTGATACAATTAAAAAATGGTTAATTTTAAATTATAAGAAAAAGGTCATTTTTACTATATTATTGTTAACAGTCACAAATGTTGTAAAGAAAAATAGCAGTTGATACGTCACAAAAAAACACCTTGATCAAGCATGGATCTTGATGCAAACACAAGTTGTAAACATCTAAATTAAAGTTCGGGATCATCCAAACTCCAATTTCGGCAAGCTTACAATCAAATTGATAATCTCAGGGAGATGAACTAAACGACACCAAAATCAATCCAATCCGAGCCCAAATCAAAAGACCAAAGCCAACTTAAAAGCTTTGGAGCATTAATTTGATAACCAAATGATAATAAAATAGGACATGCTTATAATCGAATCGAGCAGATCGGCGAGACGAATCCAACGAGCCTATGATCGCCAAATTCTAACATCATTAAGGTACTTAAATGCTTGATAATACTTTATGATGAAGGGAATCACTATGAGTTGTTCGATAAAGCACTCCAAATATACCCATGATCTTCTCCATATTTACAGAAGATGTCACTCACAAAAAAACTAAAAATATTCTCACATTCTTCGCATGAAAGTGAGAGGAAGGAAGAAAGGAGGAAGAGGAGAACTTCGAGGCTTGAAGAATCATGGAGCTCAACCCTAACACCTCCGCCAATGAATCTATGCCACCAGGCTACCGCTATAGGACATCTCCCTGCCACAGGGGTGTCAATTTCAAGTTGCAGGTCGGATTTGGGTCGAACCTAAAACTGACACGATCTTATTTAGGTTGATCCAAATACGATCTTTTTTTCAAATTGGGTCAATTTGTTCAACCTTGACCCGAACCATCGGGTTTTTGGATTGACTTGACTCGACACAGATTTATGATATTTGTCTGAAGAAGCTTGCAAAAGGAAGATAGCGAAGGTTGACCCACTACTTCCAATTCTAGCGAACTATCCCGACCTCCAATTCGACAGGAAGGAACGTCGTCGAAGGATGCAAACTGTCCCGACCTCTAATCTGTGAGGAAAATAGCGAGCTCCCGCCTCCCGTCACTACTTCCAGTTCCAACAACACTGCAACAGCGGCGACTTAACTCACGCTAAAAGATGCTACATCGATGACGACGTACACGTGAAGTCCGAAGTGACGCAACTCGACACGTCGAGTGGTTGACGAGGGCAAACATATTTTTTGGGTTATTTCTAAGTTTTCAGGCAACCCAAACCCGACCTAATTTTTGAAATGGGTCGGTTTGTGAACTCAAACCTGA